>CM068833.1:84246191-84791191 GCA_028554795.2 Sinohyriopsis cumingii
CGAAAGCAAGAGTCAAATGTCACAGTTTACTTAAAGGGTGCATAATACCCAATAAACGTGTGCAAGGATATAACAATGGTCAAATTTAAAGTAACATGTGTCACCTTCCCCCGATCCAGCCCTTCGGTTAGTAGTGTCAATATGTGTTCTCTCTCTCTCTCTCTCTCTCTCTCTCTCAAAATAAATAATAAAAGAATCTTCCCTCTCTATGCATGATAAATACATACTAATCCCACGTTCATCGTTACTAAATGTTTTATATTAGTAAGTGAGTTAAATACGAATCTTATCATGGAGACTGGAGACAGATAAACCCACACATATAAAGGTGGACAAGTAAATCCCATATACCGCCACCATATTGACATGAAAATATAAAAGGAACTATGTTGAACAGTTCGCCACTCTGACTCCTTTTCAAGAAATCAAGTAACAACAACAATAACAATAACAACAACAACAACAACAATAATAATAATAATGATAATAATAATAATAATAATAATGAGATGGTGAAACATACTTTAAAAGAATCAGATATGGCCTTGAAGATGACGCAAACCAACTAAAGATCTCTACCTACAAGGTTTTAACAAACAATAAATATTCCCAAAAAATTGTCCCGTCCCAAGAGTTAGAGTGAAAATTATAAAACCACTATGTATACCTGAAGACTAATCGGGGTCTTCTTCCAATATTTCAACTTTGTGTCTTCAATAGTGCAAGAGGTCAATTACATTACAAATGGAGGGACAGACAGATATGAAGACATGATCCCCACTTTTTTAAACGTTGCATCGGTATAACAAACATGTTAATTTTTTCTTTACTTATTATGACTGGCAAAAGCAAAACACAAAAAAAAATTTGAATATATCTGGACTTAATGAAATATCTAATAACTATACACTTTAACAATAATGACGAGACTTTTATGTGAATGTTCAATACTAATTTATACTTTCATTACAAATATCAGCAACACAAACTCTTGCTGAAACAAACTTAATAATATGATATTTCAATTGTTCCTAAAATATAAATTTTCATATTCAGTTCTCCAGAGTTAAGAAGGATTGGTTGTGAGGAACACACAAACAATGAAGGGGAAAAGAAAAACTGTTTTTAAAAAAGCAACGCATGCACACTGCAGTTGTTATTTTTGATGATGATGATGATGATGATTGTTATTTTTATTATTATTATTACTGTTATACTCTGGCTTCAAAGGTCCTTTCTCCCATAAAAATGCATCCATCCCCCATAACTAATTTATGTTGTATGTAAACTGTCACTGTTATTTAAATTTGTTGAAGCAAATACTATCAACTAGATTATAAATAATCAACCCTTATATATAATTGTTTTGAAACGCCCTTCATTTTTCCTTATCAACTAGATTATAAATAATCAACCCTTATATATAATTGTTTTGAAACGCCCTTCATTTTTCCTTATCAACTAGATTATAAATAATCAACCCTTATATATAATTGTTTTGAAACGATCTTCATTTTTCCTTATCAACTAGATTATAAATAATCAACCCTTATATATAATTGTTTTGAAACGCCCTTCATTTTTCCTTATCAACTTACTTCAAGTAAGTTTTCAAAGGTTGGAGGCGTATCTGCTGTAGATTAAGCTATTTATTATTTCTCCTCCTCATTCGTGAGACTAATCCTATCCGTACCATGGTTTTTCCACAAAACACATTTCCTCTTCTGGGATGTGGTCTCCGCCATTTTAATGTTTACACGGAACCATCTGTTTCTGCGGTACGAAGCACATTGTTTAGAACGATATACCCTAATCCTGTGAGCTTTTTATAAACTCAAAAATTACGGTCGACGCTTTTCAAAATCTAAAAAGTTTACTTCAATTATCTATTTATCCCCAAATCGTTGACTACTTTCTGGGTCAGAAAACTGGATTTTACAAGGACTACAATTCTCTAAAACTGTATTGAATTATATATTTATTTTTCGAATTATGCAGCTTTGCTCATCGAAGACTGGATGCCTTTTTAGAGCGCTTGTATAAACCATTATTAATATATATATATGATGCCTACGATTAGCGTTAGAAAATATCTGGAAATCAATTATACAATAGAAATTGAGAGGCAGTTTGTTATTTAGTGTAGAAGTGCGTATTTTATGATGATGGGAAAGGCATACGAGTTAAACAGATGATGCATGTCAAGTGATTCTATGAAATCTAACATTTACGTGGATTCCTGAGATGTGTTAGTCAGACGAGGCATATCAAGTGTTCCAAAGAAACGAAACGCTTACATGAATTCCTGATAAACGTTCTGTAGATGCCAACAACTGTGGTTGCAGTATAAAGGTTTTATTTGTGTAAACATATAAGGCATGCCTAAATTGTAACATGGAAACGAAATCTTGAAACACATATATACTAAATAATTAGGTACGTCTTTCTACATTCAATGAAAAATTAAAACCAACATGCAATGTGTTCTTCGACTGGTTCGATTTTGTCTGGTTCTCGGGAATATTTGAAGAACTTGGTCCTGGATTATTCTGAGCCCCTATATTTTTAAAGGAAACCCGACTTGTGAGGAACAGCAGCGACGCATTCAGATTCGCATCTTCAGAAGAAATATTCTGCGTTGTATGAATAGCAATGGACGCTTCAAGGACGCTCTGAAGGCCCGTTGAAATAGTAAATAATTCTCTTTCTCGCGCAGGTCTAACTCGGTTTCTGTTCCACTTAAATAGCGATCTAGCACTCTGTTTAAATTTGCTATTGTAAAATGTAATTACGACTGGATTTGTCGCAGAACAACAGAAGTGCAGTAACGTCACCGTTGTCCATACTGGTGATAAGGAAGGGGCTCGGATTAAGATAAGCAAAATCATATAAATATATCTGGGCAAACATAGAAACATGAATGCTGTAGAGATTATCAAGAAAACTTTCATCGCTTTCAAAGTAGTTCTCGTGTAGTTGACGCTTGATGCCCCTGAATACATAGCCACCGGAAGCTGGGCAATGGCTAAGACACGATGGTGAGATTTGGCCTCAACGATTATTTTGATCAAGCATATGTCAACAACAAGGCAAGGAATGAATACGCAAAAGATGATACTAGAATATGGATACCCGGATGGATCACTCAGGTCAAACATACAGCCCACATTTTCATGAAATGTGTAGGTTCCCCATCCAAACACCGGGAAAAAGGCAAAAATGACACTCTGGCACCACACAAATGCTATCATTGTCATTGTTATAGGCTTTGAAATGAGACTGTTATATTGCAAAGGTCTGGACACAGCAGTGCATCTGTCGAGCGCAACTATCATCAAACCAAGTGCCTTGGACGAGGATACCAGGTTCTCACAAAAGCCGAAGAATGCGCATGCCTGACTCGACAAAGCCCAATCACCATACAGGTGAATAAGAGTGAAAATTGGCATGCACGTTAAAGCTGTAATTATTTCGGATGTTGACATGGAAATCAACATGGCGTTCGTTTTCGTATGCAACACAGGTGTCCTTAGAATTACAAGGATTAGAAGGACATTACTTGCTATTGTCATAACCGACAGGAGCGGAACTACCAAAATTATGCCTACAGCCAACTCTGAAAACTTGGTCAAATTCTCCATGTTTGTCAACTATTTTGTTAAATTAATGATATCTTGGTTTCACAGATCTTAAGTACATATCCTGCATATCTAACTAGCAATGCATGAATTAATAAATCACCATTGTCGTCAATGACTTAATCAACGAGGTGGAAAAATTATATTATTCATCGCTGAATGTTCTTAATATGGAAAGCAACGTTTGCTTCATAAGATCTTTTTAGCTAATACATTTTGCCGGCCATGCTTCGGGAAGGACGTATCAGACGAGATTAGAACATCATTCAAGACAGGATAAACTTCAAATTTGTCAGCTTACCGTTGTCATCCCAAAGAACAGTAACAGCTTTGAGATTATTTCCATTAACGGATGCTATTGCTGATGATCCTTTTATCTCCAGTTATCTCCCTTCTCTAGTTAGTTCATTTGACACAAATCAGTATTATATTTTCTTAACAAACTGCCACATAGCTGAAGCCTGGACTTTTAACAGAAGGACTCAATTTATAGAGCATTCTGTAAATGTCTGTATTTTCTTTTTCAATAGCTTGCATTAACGTTCGTAAAATGACAAGGAAATTGTCCAATTTCAAATATATAGCGTCTGTATTTTTCTCTGTAGAATTTCTGCCTTCAGATAATAACGTAGTTGCGAATCCCTCGTCGATGAAATAATACAACACCCGTCAGAACTGTCAAGGTTTTGAACCACGTGTGGAGTCCAAGTCTGAGAGACTTGTCACTGTTGATGTCATATTTGCTGTTATCATCCTCCTGCAATAATAATAATAATAATAAATCACAACTTCTTCCACTGATACAATGAACAGTGACAGCAATATTACAAACAACAACGAAATAGACAAGTACAGTTTGAATCATTCCTATTTGCTGTTATGACAGTCAATTACCTAACTACCAATCCACATACATATATGCTGTTATGACAGTCAATTACCTAACTACCAATCCACATACATATATGCTGTTATGACAGTCATTTACCTAACTACCAATCCACATACATATATGCATGCATGCCTCAGGTTTTCCATGCAAATGCCGTTATTATTTACTAGAGCACGTGGTGTCAGTACCTTTAATATGCCTGCCAGCATAATGATATTTTATGATATTCTGTAAATTGGCTTCGCTAATGAAAGTATATTGTATTTAACAGAAAGGAATGCATTGCTTGTGTTGGCTGAGTATTCACCATTAAGTACGCTGCCTGGTGAGAGAACATTATGATGTCACGTGGTTTAATCAAATCATGCCTAATGCATCTGTATATAAAAATATTCATAATATATATTTTTAGGCTGAATGGTAACATTTTGACACAGGTTCCGTTTATCTTTTGGAGGAGGGGGGGCTAGGTTCTATGGGGTTTAGGGTTTAATTTTTGGTCGCTTGTGAACCCGACCAACTTAATGCATCATCCTGTGAAATTAATACATTAAAGTGTCTGTTAAAAACATATCTGAAATTGGCTCTATACCCCAATTATTATAAATAATGAAATCATTTGTAATATATCACAAATAACGAAATCGTGCAAGCTGTTCAATTAAATTAAACACATAAATAAAGTAGGCAAATTACTTTCAAATTTGAGTATAATTCGGTGAATAGTATTATAGTTAATCCTGTTCAAACTTGCTAAACATTCAGGACCAGTATGTGGGACGAATGCCCATAAAGTGCCCATTTTATCTCAAATAAGTAAGTACCCACATCAAGTCTTAGCTTTGTGAAATACGACAAAAAGAGATTCTAGCAAAGTTGAAGGTTCTCTTACTCATCCTCTAAAGAAACAGTAATTAGTGCAACTGTCTCCTTGTGTACAGAAGCCAAACACATCCGTTTAAAAATTCCTATTTTTCTTTATAGTTTTAAAGCACATAAATACAGGCAAGCTCTTTTAGTGCAAAAGCAATAGGAGCAAAGTGCCTTGCATCAATACACGCCATATTGGTATTATTGGCCTGATCCGATCGTAGGTTTTGAACCCAAAACCTTCGGTCGCGTATCAAGCAGGTAAACCAATGAACCACAACTGGTTGCTCTGCTTCTTTGGATTTAAGGTATACTTACAATATAATATATGTGCCCGTCTCATCAATCAACTAATCAAATGAAAATCTATTTACTTTTAATAAAGATTCATAATTCATTGTCTATATGGTATTTTAACCTCTATAGAAAGTCTTCTATTTTGTTATTTATTTATTTTTTCACTTTTAGTGTTGCTTTCTTTTTTCTTTTTTCTTTTTAGCTGTTTCTTCTTGTCTTGATTTATTTTATTTCCCAATAGTACACCAAATAATATTTGCTGCACTAGACGAAAAATATGTACAGAATAAAATCAATATTGAACAAAAAATCTCATTAGTTTCAATGTCTATTTGCAGTCAAATCCCCAATGTCGCCGTTACTTGCAAAAAATTCCGACATGCCAAGTCATATGAATAATACAGAATCTTGAAAGATAATGGTCCTAAACATCGTTGGGTTTCATTAAAAACTATATGATATCGACCTTCATCACATTATGAGCCATGTAATTTCTCTCTCGAATTGAGAAACCCGGTCATTTTTACATGTGTACGAATCCGATGTTGATCGGCGACATACGTGGGGTCAACCAATTTCAGTCAAAAGTTGGAACACAAGATTTGATGACATCACCGTTATAAACAGAAGCAGCCAACATCATGTCATGTCTGATAAGGTAAGTGATCATCATGTGATACGCTATTCTCATTTAGCGACTGATATGATGCAGTACTCGACCAATCATTTACGAATAACATTTTCTTTTACGGCATAAGTGACGTGCATACGTTTTTACAGTTCCTTGTCTTATTCTTTCCAATTAGCATGGAAATCAGCAACACCTGAGTTAGTCTTCAGCCCACTTTAGCACTTGGAAACATTCGGCTTTTGCCGAAGACTGCAATTAAATGATCATGTTATATCTATTTTAATAATCCTATTAATATAAACAAAAGCCAGGTAACAAGAAAATAGAAGATTGTAATAGAAGCAATATGTATGCCTCAGTAAATTTATGAGAAAAACAAATTCGTTGTAAAACTTATATTACGTACAGTTAGAAGACAGATATACCTTGTATTTGATGCAATAATGTTCTGATCCACATTGGCTTACGCTCGACATCCACAGATTCCTGAACTATTTCAATTGTTCTCTAAAAGCACCATACAATTAACCAGTGAACCGACCATGACATATTCTTATTCCCACGAAGGCAAAGAGCAAATAAATCGTTTCCGAATAGTTCCATTGAAAATTTACATTTTAGGTAGAAAAAACACCTACATATACAGAACCTATTCGGAATCACATAATCCCTCTTTCAGAAATCAAATACTTACCGACAAAAATAGTACTAATTTGATCCATAACTATTACCTTAATGGACATATGCTCATGAGACCGTCATCTTCAAAGTGCCATACGAAGGAATAGCGTGCGTATCTTAATGGCTGTAGGCCTAGAGAAAATTTTGATCAACACTTCTGGCCAAACAACAACACGAAGTATATATTAACTGCTTTCAAAAGCATTCGGCAATATAATTGTGCGTGCTGCTATTACAAAATATATTCGTCCCTTGGCGCACACATTTCAAAAATTGTTTTAGATATCGATAACAAAACATAAATGTCATCATGGCATGCGTGTTCTACAGAAGTTACTAATGGAAATCATGCACAAAGTATAATTTGCCAAATCTGATTTGCGAAATGAAAGAACACACACACACACACACACACACACACACACACACATATATATATATATATATATATATATATATATATATATATATATATATATATATATATATATATATATATATATATATATATATATATATATATATAAAATAAATAAATAAAACAATGATTCGATATTTGATAAGACTACGCCCAAACATGTAAAAGGAAAGGTTACATTATATTTGAATGATCTTTCCAACTAAGATACTAAGATGCGTGAATAAACAAAGCTTTAATAGAGACGGGGGACTACTTTCATTTCACTGTAAGTAAATACCGCATTTACGGCGGCCAGCAACAAAGATTTCAGAACTATTAAGATATTTGAAGAAAAGCATCATTAGAAAATTAAAAAATTAGCCTTCACGATCACACTTTTGAGGAGACACATTCAGGACGGTGAAAATTGTTAGTGTACATTATATTAGAAAACCAGAATTGTTACACGATGAATAGAAGTGTGATGGATAATGTAATCATACATCTATTTGAAATTTTACATGCCAAATTTGAACAGAAAATAAGGGAGAATAAATGCTGTGTTTTTTTAACAGGCGTAATATATGCAACTAAATATTAAAAGATCAGAGGAAACATGTACAGAGAATGAAACTAATTGGTTAAGAACTAAACAGCTTGTATTAAGTTGCAAAAAATATTAATAATTCAGTACTGTGGAACGTATAGTTAATACTCCAAAAATCCAAAAGGACAAACAAAAAAAGTTAGGCAGTTCAGACGTTGTCTGGTAAGTGTGAGGGCATTACAAATTGAAATACGAGTAGAACGAGAGAGACAGAGAGAATAACTATTGATATCTTTTCATATTTAAGTATGGCGGTCATAAAGGCCATAAATAAGGAATGTGCTATTGCATTCGAATAATCAAACATTTTAAGTTCTGCGTGATGTAAAATATCGAGTGAGAATGGGGCATGGCAAGTTAATATGCAAAGAAAGTAACTTTCGCGTAGATCAATATCATGGTACGGTTTAGCAACAATAATACAAATGATACGTTTGGCTTATCTTTTACATTTTCAAATCTATCTACTGACGATCATCACTATGTTCCGGATTTGATGGAAGAATTCAACCTGAAAGCATATCGAGATGTCAGTGATCAGCATGTGAAGGAGGTACTTTGCTGCTCTTTCACGTGTTTGCAGAATGGCAACATATCAATAATTGCAAACAATATTCTCATCATTACTGACATGAAATGCGGATTTGCCAATTATGCACGTTTGACGACTGCAGGTGACGAATTAGAGCTGATAACAGACTATGGCATCTTCTGCATGATTGAGAGTATAATAAGAGGTGGCAATAGCACGATTTCAATTAAATACGAGGGAGCACATCATGCGTGCTATTCAGATGAAGCGGGTTAGACAAACAAAATTACTGTAATGATGAAAGTCTGCAAGAACATTTTCAAACACTACCCATTATAAAAAATAAGTTATAGAATACTTTGATTTATCGGTGTATACCGACGAAGCTGATAAATGATTACAAGGGTAAAAACAACCTGTACCTAAGGTAATATCTGCACTGAGAAATATATCATTAGTTCATTCACTTAACACTTTGAATACAGCTAAATTTAAAACTAGAATACATAACAGGATAGCATTATTTGCTCAACGACCGTGCAGAAAATTGTATATTAAACTAAATGTATACTTGAAGCAAAACACAAGCAATGGTTTCCTAAACAAAAATAGTTCTAAAAGATAATGAATAACGTTGCATGTGTAAATCAATTAAGAACTTAATGGGGGGGGGGACAATAATTATAAATATACAGATCGGTTGTTAATGAAAATAAAGATGTACAATTTGCTAGGAGAAACAAAAACGTTAACGGAGAGAAAGTGTTAATCAGTCTGAAAAATAAAACTATCAATTTGACCAAACCAACTATGGAGGATTAACAGTGTTAATGGTATCTACATGGCTAATGCAATAGCTGACGAATAATTGCGGTAATAGAACGAGACTCTGGATCAGTGGTACAAATTCACAATGACGTGAAGAATAGCGTCCAATTTTGTGACCTTAGTGTCCACTATCAGGACAGTATATAAGCTATTACACAAGTGAATAAAAAGACTTCTGGATTTTTCATGGATGATCTGAACCGTTTCTCATCACAGCGTGTTGTAGGTCAAAGTCAAAACTGTATTCATTGAGCCATGGAATAAATTGCCCACTGAACTTAGACACAAAGACACAGTGATCACATTCAAGAGGACTCTCCACCATTAATACTGGCCGCCATTTATAGCCTATCGTGTGGTGAAAAATGGCGTTAAACCCTACAACAACAACTACAACAAGGGCTCTCAAAACTCACTTATTTCTACTACAAGAAAAAACTTAAAGATCTAATAATGTTTCCTACCTGAAATATTCTCAGCATGTTTTTTATTTTTTAATGTTTTTTTTCTAATTTCATGGTGTTTGCTATTGTAATCATCTCATTATATGTTTTTTTATCTTATAGGTGTTGTCTAATGTTGTAAAGCGCTTAGAGCTTCTAAAGATTAGGAGCTATACAAAGTCCTCATTATTATTATTACTATTTTGGTCTGATAAAGACTCAAATAGTTTATTAAAGAATAGACGAAAAGTGTCAATGATAAGACTTCACAAATTTGAAATCACAATGATTGTTATTTGAGTAATAAAGAAACCTACCAGGAAATGAACCTGTTCAGATTATACAGGCAGGAGATGCATAAATCAAAATTGTTTGTTTGATGCAGTACCGGTTAGAATCAATTTTTAACAAAGCATTATTAAAGCGATATATATCACGTCGCAGCTATAAACACTTATATAATGTATCATGTTTTCATCCCTTCATCACCAATCAAATAGTTTATGTTCTACGTTTTGCTGAAAAACAGAATGGTTTGATAAGACCATAGCAATGTAGTCAAAAATGGTAGCGTATGTAGTCTCGATAACAATATGTGCAAACACTGTCTTTCAACTAAAGTCACTTAATAAATTATCATCTTCTGAGATTCTTTCAGAAATAGTTTTCCTGACTAAACCATCGTTGAAAATCTCCTGATTAAACCATCGCTGAAAATCGATTGTTTTGAATTTTCACATGTGCGACCAAAAGAAATAAAATAACTGTTTCTGCAACTGAAGTAATCGCACAGTCTTGGAGACAATTGTCATAAATTTCGTCATCATGGTTTCAACCTTCTTTCAGTTCTAAGGGGTTTCCAAATGCTGGACTCAGTCTAAAAAACAGTGGAAACTCACAAGGATACGGTAGACGGAGTAAAAATACTGAATTGTTAAAATCAACTATACTTTCTTCGATGTAATACCATCGTCATGAAATTTGATTCTAAAAAGAACTGAAGATAACGATGATAACACTATAATATCTCGTTCTTTCAAAAGATAAAGATAAGATGGAATACTTAATTCTTCAGATTCCAAACACCCAAAGTTGTTGACAGCATCATTCCCATTTGCGGACAAACACCAAAACTGAGATAAATTCATGCGGTCGCATCCATCGCTATGATTGTTTTGTGTACATGTGTGCGTGTATGAATCAAATCATCTTTACTAATTTCTATCCTACACTTAATCAATAACGTCATGTTATCAAAATTAGAATAACTTTGCCTTGCAAAATACTTTTAATCTCAATTACATCACAGTTCTTGAACATGAAAGTATGTGTAATCACAAAGATTACCAAGAAAGAACAACTACAAATTGATGATAGCTTTTAAAGGACATGGCAAAACTAATGTACAATATTGTTGCGTTATCCAATTGCGGATCCATATTCCATGTCGTAAAGACTGGCTCAAATTATATTAGTAAAAGGAAAGAAATTGATAACAAATTTGTTCCCTTGTTAATGACTTGGGATGGGTGTTATTTAGTCATTTCATGCAAATTATATTAGTCATAAAACGTCCATGTGTTATACAAATATCTCAAAAAAGCATATAATATATAAATATCTCAAAAGTCTATGTAATATAAAAATATCTCAAAAGTCTATGTAATATACAATATCTCAAAAGTCAATGTTATATACAAATATCTCAAGTGTCCATGTTATATACAAATATCTAAAAACTAAAAAGTATACTTCTTAATAATATCTTCCAAGTTTGATTATCTCTCTCTCTCTCTCTCTCTCTCTCTCTCTCTCTCTCTCTCTCTCTCTCTTGATTTTTCTCTGACACTGTGACTAATATTTTTTCACAAAAGTAATGACAGTCTCTCCTACCAAGAACCTCATTCGTCATTTTTAATATGCGTTTTCTCATATGCCACATGTGCGTGGCTTGAGAAGTATAAAATAAATAAGGTGTGTACTCATTTTCACATAGAGACAATTTACAGTGTTATTTACCTTATCGAAATAATGACATCCATTTAATAACGTTACGCACAAAATACCTAAATTGAGATTATGTGTTTGTGTGTGGGTATGCATTTGACCATAAGCTTCTTAATGGCAATTGTCAGAGCACGCTTTATGTAACATAGAAAGATAAGACGAATGAGACCAAAAGAAAGCGCCATAGTTGCATAAAACTAGAAGATACATGATTAAAGTGCTGAATTACGTCAGTATAAAATATATGTCCGAATATTTAGCAATTTGTCTATATTTCCGTCCTTGCAAAGTGCTTCCCGGTGCCTGCCAGATAAAAAAATTTTTTTTAAATAGAAATCACGATGATTGGACCCAAGAGAGGTAAACAGTACAAGAATAGAATGTCGAATGATCTACAGAAGATAATGGCATTTACTAACTCTACAAGTGCTTCAGTGACATCCAAATACGTATTCTTTCAACTTTAACCGCCAGTGTTATTATAAATTGCAAACGTATAATTAAAAATCCATATGTAGTCTAAATGAAACCATAATTGCAGACATTGCGGAAGCCGAGTACACATTATGTATCGGAATGTTTGATCCTGTAATTAAACCGAGATTTATCATATAATATTGACCAAGCGTTGACTTTTTCTAGCTATAAATATTTACTTTATAATATTTTCACATAGATAATACAAGGCCTTATAAGACATTTCCGGACAATATCAGGAAAGACGTGATTTGTGGGTGATTACACAATAATTTTGACTCTTTGTTTGCCATGGACTTTTGATGTGACGTCACGAAATTGATGCAACTCATTATACCGTAATAAGATAATAATAGAGGCGGAATAACTGGGTGGGGGACACTTCTGTATCAAACAAATATATTCTGGAAATGAAACTGATGAAGCATATGCTTTTTGTTTGTATGCGAGTGAAAGAATTCATTTCCCACCTCACCCCCAAATATAACAAAGGGAGATTTCAACTTCTTTGTCGCAGTTGCACTTGTATCTTCTCATCGAATAACGAATAACTTGGTGTAAAGATTTTCATTAGTAATGAACTCGATTAAGACGTTGTCCACTTTATTCGACAGTTATACAACTCGACTGCATTATAATCTCGCATTTGTAGACATCCTAAGTCTTGGTTCTAAAAAATGTTGGGGCTAAGCATCATAGACCAATAATAATTGCTGTAAAATTTTATATGCACTTTATGATTGACAAAATAAAATTATATTTATTTTTGTTAGCACCGAGTCCTTCCATGACCATTACTGTCCTGTTATTGCTTTTAAAGAAGTTTTGTCAAGCAGCTTCATTGAACAAAAAGGTCTAGCACGGATGCGTGTGTGTGTGTGTGTGTGTGTGTGTGTGTGTGTGTGTGTTTATTTAAATCATAGCTTGAACAATTTAAGTCATATTGCTACGATGTCTGCAGTGTGGCGATTATAACGATTATAATGATGTCTAGCACTGGGGTGTCATGCGACGGACATGTAGCATGATGTCCCACCCAGTCACAAGGCCGCCCAGTCCTAACACTAGCCTCTTAATGTTGAGCGCCAAGCGGTGCAGCTGCAAGTACCGTTTTTATAAGTCTTTGGTATGGTTCGGCCGGGATTCGAACGGCGACCTCTTGTGTCTTGAGAACGCAACAAGTCTTACATTTTTCAGTGAATGGACATAAAACTGTGTGCATGTTAAAGTCCTCGTCAGGAGATGTGCATATTGATAAATCATTTAATACCGCAGTCTTTTGTTAGATTTTTTCAGTAAATCGACATGAAACTTTTAAAATGTTAAAATCTTTCAAATGAAGACGTGCATATTTATAAGTCTATGTGCAGACTCTCGAACACAAAAAGCCTCGCGGGTTTCCATAGGTCACCATGAAACGATATTTATGTATGTTACACATCTGCATTTTTCCCTATATCGCTGTGAAACTTGGTACACGTTATGGTCATCATCTAAATGAGGGCATACTAAGAAATCTTCTCATGCCCTTTCTGAGGTAAAATTCAATAAAATATATGAAAAAAATTATATGAATGTATCTAATCTTACAGTTTTCCGTTTATTGCTGTGAAACGTAGTACATAATATGGTCAAAGATCAGCATGTTGATCGATCATTGTAGTCACGCCATTTTTTCCAAACCTTATGCACTTTCATTGACTACAGTCTCGTCTCCATTATAAGGGTAAGGGTGGAATGCAGGAAAGATGGAAGTATATTTGTGTTGCTTTATATTTATTTACCTTTATTTAAAATAAATCCCTTTCTCTCCTAAGGAATGGTGTTACACTACAAACATAAACTAGTCACTACTGGTGCATCATAGTTGCAATACAAAAACGTCAGACGAAGGGTTTGGACATTTTAGATGTGTCACGTGACTAATTATTTTGAAAATCCATAGTATGTTCGATATTAAGTATTGTAAATGAAATCATTTTTTACGGAGTTTGCTTCAGCCTATGTACATGATGGTGTAGTTCATGTACTTTTTTAAGTAATGATTCTCAGTTCAGTTGTACAAAAAGAGGTTTTATCTTTGGTATGGAAATAGTTTTTAGAAATATTAACAAACGTTTCAAATGTGTACATACCACTTAGATATTTCAGTGTACACTAATTCTCCTCTAAGCCTGGAATTCAAGTTCATACATTTTAGAAAGATTATAATTTTTACAAAAAGGAAACTATATAAATGTTATCTTGGTCAATCCGTCAGTTACGTAGTGTTTTCTTTCGTTATTGTCTCCTCCGTCGATTGTTTTATGGATTAATAAATACACTACATATATATATATATATATATATATATATATATATATATATATATATATATATATATATATATATATATATATATATATATATATATACACACATTTTAATGCAAACAGTGCTACTAGGATCGGCTAAAGTATTGTAAAGTTATCCCTCTTGTTTGTAAAACCATTGTAAAAAGATTTGAAAAACAGAAGCCATCAACGATAAAAAAATGCATAAAATTTGATAATTTCGTTCACTGATTTATACATTCTTACCAGATTGGCGCCCAGGAGTCCCAAACGCAGTAAACTCATTTGCGTTTCGAATTAAACTGGAGTTTCTTCATGAGCGCGGTCACCCTTTTTTCGTGGGCCAGACTACGTTTTGAAGCAACGGATATGATGTAGTTAACCGTCTATGATACTCACACTAATTAAGTAAATGTTGGAATTACACCTCTTCCAACATTTGTATACAAGAGTTAATTCTATTTATTTGTTCAGTTTGGTTTACAAATATAATCACTAGACACTGGAGATATTAGGATACAGTTTTTCTTTAAATGTACTGTTTTAGAAAACAGAAACCAATAAATCAATTGCGTTAGGGATTTCATGGCGAAATCAGTTTACAGATTATAAATCAATTAAAGAAATGACTAAGATTAGTGCATTTTTTTAATATCCTTGATGCTTTTTGGGGATAGTGGGTTCGGAGAGTATCGGTAGATAGAGTGTACCCGAATTAGATAGACTATTCAAATAAATTAGTATCGCCTTGCTCATACAACGAATATGTTTTAAAACTAAATATTTTATATGGCTATCATGTACAAAATTAACTTTAAGATGGCAAATTATATTGATGACACAGAAGAGAGAAAATAGGACAAAGAAGAAAGAATGTAGAAGATATATACACACCTTCTTGAAACTGAAACAAAAGACTGTTCTGAACGATGAACAAATCAACCACCGTTGTCCTACAATATTACATTATATGACCAATAAAAACGTTTCCGGTAGTTCAAGAAAATTTATCAAACATTACATATGGATTATGTTCAAACAATAAATTACTGAAGAGAAACAAGTCCAACAGTTTCTTTAATATCTACATTCGATGGTCTGCGTATCTTCAAAGATAAAGCAAATATAAAGCAATACAATTTTAGCAAAACTACCTTTAAATTCATTTTAATTTGTTTTTTTTACATACTAATCCTTTCTCGCATTGTATCAACCCGACCCCGCGCTGTCAGAAGACTTTGCTCTTAAAATAAGCAAAATAAAAGAGTGAAAGGAAACAAGCTTTGTAAAATTCAACGAATATTTTATTTCCCAAGAATACCAAGTGAAAATGAAAACAATAACTTACTGTATTACGAATTAAATCCACAAATAAAGAAAGAATTACAGACACAAGTCCTAATAATTTAAAGTCCTGAAGAAACTTCAGTAGAAGTCCAGAATAAATCCAAAAGTTAAAGGCGATTATAGGTCTGTGGTAGCTTACTGATGTGTCAACAGTCACTTGTTGAATCACAGAAATATAACTCTAAGTTTGAATGCAGTATATTCCAGTGAATGTATCTATCCAAGTATTTTATCCTATCAATTTTGTATTTTCCAAGAAAATAATCACCTGAATTCAATAATTTGAAGAAATAAAATGTCCAGCCCAAAGCTTATATACTGGACACTACATATAATACAATTTAAAAGTGCTAGATCTTAAAACACAACTGACACAAATCCACTCAGTTACCAAGATTATATAGTTCTCTACATGACATCAGGCCACAGTTAGTATTTTCTTTTAAACAAATTAAAATATTAACCTTCTAGACTGATCATAATGTTTACAAAATAAAACGTAGCCTGGATTATGTAAAATACACTGAAGAAGTTCGAAAACCTAGACCCAGACCTAAATAAACATATTTACTTCTATTAATAATTATACTGATTTTAATCCCATAAATAAAGAGAATAATTTAGATATTTATTAGTTGTTTCAAATGTCAATTCGAATCAAGCAGAAATTATTTTTTTTTTGGACAAGGTCAAGGTTACTATAATAACATGTCATGAAATAAAACATTAATAAAAAAAAACATAGAAACAAACAAATTAAATATACATAATAGTGCTCACAAACGTTGTTTAAACAAGATACTTGAATGTAAGCAAAACGTCTTGAAACGAACTGATACTACGAAAATATATCTTTATATATATATATATATATATATATATATATATATATATATATATATATATATATATATATATATATATATATATATATATATATATATATTTGATATTGTCGAGAAGGTGTATAATTCCAAATTTACTATTGAATAAAAAGTGCCAGATGTCAAGTGCGTAACTTTAACTTAGATATTGAGTTTTGTGTCCAAAGAATACTACACCCACTTTTACGAATGAATAAAATTCTGAATCCATCGGGGGAAATATTAATTATCATGGTCAACATAATTATAATGTAGCTTCGGCACAAGATGTCTACAATACGCTAAACATGAAGTTATACCGGCATCTATATTATTATAGCTTTGAGGTCAATGCACAAACCTTCTGTTTTAGAATTGTCCAAAAAGAAGGCCGCTATAAGAGATCGTATTCATAATTTGAAATGACACATTCAACAAAAACTTCGTTTTGTAGGAAGAATTTTCTTTGATTCCAGCACAGACACGGTGTCCATCTAGAAAAGTAACTTCGCGTGACTGCATGGGTTGACCAAGGGGACCTAGAAAACATTATAATAAGTGCTTCTAGACTGGTACACCAATTCGTTTATTAATTCGCTCAACATTTAATTGATTCGTCATCGTGATTGTTCTCGTAGTCTAAAGGAAACGAAGTGTCTTCTTATCCAAGCTAGCCTTTCAAAGTTTTTACTTCACGAATATTGTACAGTTCATATTATGGAGCCGTGTCATGCGTATTACGAAAGGGAAAGGATGATAATGAAGCGTAATTATAACAAGAAATTGATGTTAGTCGATTAAATTAAGTAATTATACACCAAGTGAAATAGTGATTAGTAAGCATTACTTCTGATTACTACTATTCTATTTAAAAAATACATTAATGGGGAAAAGTCAATAACTGATCGTTTTACATGATCTAAACGTATGCAATCGTCACTTTCAAAAGACAAACATATTTTATTTAGTAAATAAAGACGTTGGAATGGCAACCACCTCTTGCACATCGACATTTCGGAAATGTAATAATATTCGTTTTCATTCATATTTTAATTTGCTTTTGCACGTGATTAAGGTGGGACTCTACTACTTGTTTTCTCTGTGTGTGTGTGTGTGTGTGTGTGTGTGTGCGTGTGTGTGTGTGTGTGTGTGTGATTTGGATTTTTAACGTAGCATTAACAATTTTTCAGTCATATCGCCATGATGTATGCGGTGTGGCAATTTATAGTGATGTCTAGCACTGGGGCCTCATGCCGCAGTCACATTATCCTCACTCCTAGCCGACCAGTCCTAACACTAGCCTCTTAGTGCTGCACGCCTAGCGAGGCAGCTGTTAGTACCATTTTTATAAGTCTTTAGTGTGACTAAGCCTGATTTTTGAACCCGCGACCTCCCGCATCCTAGGCGGACACTCTAACCACTGGGCCACCGGAGCGGTCACTTGTTTTGTTAGATCTGAAATGATATGTTAGCTGTTTGCTTTATTATTTTTTTATATTGTTTTTTTTTTTAAATTTTACCTTGCGACAGATAATATCTATAGAAACCAGGAATAATTTACACCTAAACTAAAATCAATGACAATTATTGGCAATCATACAATTTAACCATAAAACTGAGAGCTAGATTTGCGGCGTTTAAGCTCAGTTTCAATTTAGATTACTATATTCCTTTCATGATCGCTTTATTCTCGTGTTCGACAACCGTTCTTTTTTATCTATATTTGGAATGAACTGCCTCTAATAAACTATTTAGTGTTGCTTAAGAGATAATGTCTCCACTCGCTACTGTCTGAAAATAACTGTATCCCAGAACATATTTTGCGATCCACAAACTTAATGGAAACAGGAAATCTTCGACATTTCAAGGTGCTTTCCGTCAACCTAAGAATTTCCTTATATATATATATATATATATATATATATATATATATATATATATATATATATATATATATATATATATATATATATATATATATACACACAGGGGCGTATTAACCATTAAGCAAAGGGGTCACCACAAAGTTGAGAAAAGGGTGAAAAGAAAAATAATCGAATGAAGATTTGTAAACAAAATTGATAAAACTAGTGCAAATTGATCATAATGTTCTGTTTCTTGATCATGGTGCACCCTAGGTTTATCTTCCCAGGTGTACGTGGAAAGGAGGTGGGCACCAAGATTTGTCAGTGCTTAGGGCACCAGTGAGCCTTATTCCGCCCCTGTATATATATATATATATATATATATATATATATATATATATATATATATATATATATATATATATATATATATATGTATGGATGTGTGTGTGTGTGTGTATATATATATATATATATATATATATATATATATATATATATATATATATATATATATATATATATGAAACTGCTGTACGCGTAACATGGAATATTGAAAATAATACAAGAAATTAATACAAAATATATCTCACGAATCATAACGAAAGAATACCAATGGGTGTAGTGCAATATGGTGCGTCCTTCACATTACCTGTCTCCAACGAATTAGCTGGCACTAATTATTTCTGGTATTCAATATGTTCTACTTTCTCGTTTAGAAAACTTTGTAGAGCCATAGAAATATATAATAATAATTCCACATATTACGGTCTTGTCGTTCTCAAATCTAATCGTCTCGGGTTTAATAATCAATAATATTGTATGCTCGTTCTTGAATCAACGATAATGTTTATTTGACTTCATTATCGGAAACAATCTAATTCGGAATACATTTTCTTGATTTAGGTTAAATAACAGTTGTCAATTGACGTCATAATCCACTCTCGATTTCTACTTCACTTAAGCGTTCGATTTACTTTTTTCGTTGATTTGTTTATTCGCTTGTTATGTCTTTTCATGTTAAGCTTTTGCCGTCGTTATGAGTTTTTGATACAAATATATTGCGGTACCTTTTTATTCCTGATATCAACGATTATGTACCCTTGAAAGTAAAGTCATTAGAAGAGGATTTTAAGATCGAATAGTTATAATATTACCTAACAGACAATGTATAAAGTTTTATGGTTTTTCTGTGCATGAAGGTTTAACAATATTTTCTAGCGTCTGAGCGAATTTATTTCTGAATCGGCATTCGCCCTACCAAATCAACTCATTAACCCCTGGAGCCACTTTTGTGCGTCAGGAGGTACTCTCCTATTTCCGAGCTCGGTAGCGTCAAGGTCATTTAAGATACAGCAAATGGGTCGTATTGCAGAGAAGTCAGACGTATCTTACAAGGATACCAAATAATCTGGACTTTCTACTCGCAGTACAAATACTTAGGGGAAGAAAAAAAAATATTTTTGATACCCGATATTTTAACACCAAAAAATTCGACCGTTGTCAGAGTTAGATTTTGTGTCCATATTTCAGACCTTTTGGCCTCAGTTCTAAGACAGACCGGACTGAACTGCACACGGACATGTGAACTTTTGCAAAACGTAGGATAAGTTTGGGACTTCAAGTTTAAAAAACGTGGCCATGAGACGAAAATGATGGGTTAAATAAGCAACAACAAAAAGAAATCCAACTTTTACCTTTCTGCAATGCGCGACTAGAATAGCCATTGACAAACGATGTTTCTAGCACAACTAAAATGAGGCCAAACGAAAATCACTTGGATGCAGATTTTATTGGATGTATTTAGAAGTAGTCCCTAAAATGTGTTTCCTACTAGTACTTCAGGCGAAAATAACAAAAGCTCATGTGGTTAATGAGCTAACAGTATTCCCCACCAAATTAACACTAAAATCTGCGATCAGTTATGAGCCAATATGGCCACTGAGTGCATCTTTCTAAAAATGTTAGCTCTTGTCAGCACATATATGAGTTTTTAACTGAATGATGTTTATCTTATAGAGACTGGTACAACATAAATCAGAGTGAAAATTATCACAAATTGCAAATTAACATATCAGAAAAATGTCTCTTTATGTAGACAAAAAAAATTCCTATCGACAATATTTACCACAAAAACACACATCAATCCGATTAAAATATTAAATACGTATCAACAAGTAGTCATGAATATCATGTCCTAGTGACCTTTGGAAAAGTCATTAGACTGTCAATTAAAGCGTTGCGTTGAAGAGAAAGAGTTTTCGTTAGCATATTCCAAGTTATGTTTTGCTCTTTCGACAGTGTGAATGCTATAATTTGATTAGCAAATCAGAAAGTCAGCAAACACGACCTCGTATCGGTGCTGATCAGATTTACACGTGGATAGATAGATTTCAATTTAAATCAAATCGAAACATGCTTATCTATTTTGACATGTCACGGAATGTCTAATCGTTTTGAAAGTCTTAATGAAGTAAAGAAATAATTATTTATCTGTTACAGAGCTTCATGGTGTTTATTCCATCCATTTTTGCTTTCAATGTCGAAGTTCTCATTGGACGCTTTCTAGGGTTAACTTTTAAAGAATTGATTAACAAAGACAAAATGAATAGAAACAAAGTGAAATAAAGACGCTTTACCCTGAAAAATATAATTGTCTATTTATTTTACTAATTTGCCAATAGTTTCAAAGATTAAGTTACGAAATTTACTCTTACGTTTGTCTCCATGCCATATCTCTCTACGATATCTAAAAGTAGATATATCTTCAAGGGTCAAGCAAAATATAGAAAATTACATTTCATAATCTAAGCTAAATCTGTAAAAGAAATATCTGATGTGTTACGTGTATGTTTGTTTTTTCTGTGTATTTGTTGTTGTTTTGGGCTTTTGTTTGTTGTTTGTTGGGGTTGGTTGGTTTGTTTGTGGGCTTTGGGGGTTGGGATAGTTTTGGGATTATTATCTCAATTAGCACGAAATACACATATATGCACTGTAGAATTTCTTCTCTCTCGCTTTTAGCTAACAAAACTTGGTAGAGAACACATATAGGGTCAGATAATGTACTTGTTAAAAATCTCCCATCTTTCCAGATGCATTACGGTACGCTAAAAGATTTAACTGTTAACTTAACCATATTCATAGTTTTGAACATTTGCAAATTCATTCCGGTTTATTATTGTATGAAATTTTATATCATAATCTTAAAGAGAACACGTTTTCTAAGGTGATTGCGGTTTCTTTTAAGGGAATCAACATCGCTGAAATCTAATGGCAATAGTAATCATGAAATAATTCAATAGTCCTTCGGTTAGACCAATAATCATCCTTTCTTATTTCAACTTTATCTTTTGTGTCTGCAATTTGTCTTGTTTGTCTCCGTTTTGAATGTTGCCTTGGACAAAGATTAAAGGAGAGTCGAAAGCGCCAATACTATTAAAACTAGTTTTGCTCTACTCTCTGTCAATTCGTTGCGGTATGTTAACACTTCCTTTGGGAGCTCTCTAAAGTTTTTATATTATCAATGATACAAAGTTGTGATTGCAGGTCGACACAGTAAGGTAAATTTCTTGGTTACGAGGCACACATATGTAATGTATTTATGGCTTTAATGATGTTGTTTCTTAAACCTATTATAAGGTTCTAAGAATCGATTATTTTTAAGTAAATATGAAAATATCCAAAGGCCGCTCTCTCTCTCTCTCTCTCTCTCTCTCTCTCTCTCTGTTGACCAGCGTATCAAGATAATGGCGAAAATCCATGAATAGACGAGGATAGAGGATTTTCGCTTGTACAATACCACAAGGTTTCTGGGCATATAAAGAATGATGGTAAATGTTAAGTCAAACCGACTGAAGAAAGACAAACCGACCGAAGAAAGAAAGAGAGAGAAGGGGGAGAGAGAAACAAATTTATGGTCGGTAGCAATGTTAATTAAAGTAGAATAATGGCTTAGATCAACTTTAAATATATTAAAATATGTTAATTACCTCTTGTTGGCTAGTCGTTTCGCTTAGCTTATAGTCCACGCTAATTTCCTTGCGCCTGTACGTCAATGCATTGATGAGAGTTCAGTGTTCAAGAGTCTATATGCATGTAGGCTTAGTGCTCTTCTTTCTTCATTAAAACCATCTTTCATGTCTAAATCATAAGGGTAACTTATATTGATTTAATCAATATGAATACAGATAGAAACTCAAAAATGAAAACAATCAACTTATCAATATGAAAAGGTGATTGTGAATAGGCACAAAAAGACAGAACTACATTTTGTAGCGGACGCACTCGGCAGGGCTGTCAGTTCTTCACCCAGTCAATACACAGTTGCCGCTTATTAATCTAACACCGTTCAAGTGGCAAATATATGTATTTTTATCACATAGTATGTATAGTTTTCCTATAGTATGTGCAGTTTCATACTTTTGATATTACCACACGTGAAAATGTCCAAATAAGCGCATGAAATTAGTGTTCAGTATCATCTTTACTGATTGGCTGGGATAGTGGGAAACACTTTTTAATCCCGTCTTCTGGAATGATTGGTTTTGAATGAATAGTTTTGGCGGCCATTTTTGAACTCGACTCGCGAAAGGAAATTGAGGAAAAATTACCTCTGATGTCTGAATATGGATATGTTACCCCAACAGGGGTTTGTTATGTCATGTTTAACAATATAATGAGAAACATGGCGTAAAACTACAAGACAAGAACAACAATAAGAAGTAACACTAAGGGTATTGCTTATTTGATGGCGGGGTGGGGAGAGGAAGCGGTATATCTGTAACATAGATATAGAATCCACTGTATATACAAGCGTGGTTTAAATGTAAACTTACAGAAGTAAATAAACTCACCTCTGTTCACAGAAGAATTTGGACATATATGGGTCTCCTAACTGACAGAACTTGATCCAACCACAGCATCTTAACGCTTTATATATGGGATGCAAATCCGGCTCAAAACGACTTTTTTATACTTCTTCTGTACAGTCTATTGGTCCAGTCAATTACTGCATATATCCGGTCACAAATGCATTGCAGTAAATGTGACAATTGCTGCATCCAGTAATCCTATTTTACACAAAAATCGCAACAATGTAATATTTAGTTCTCTAGGCCTTATGTTTACTGTATCATTGTGTCATCAAATCGCATTAATCATTCTGTTGTGAAAAATGATTTTGTCTTTATAAAATGTTCTGTTTATTTGGATGGAAGCTTTTTTTTTTGATTTATAGTTTGTAAAAAAGTACAATCTACTTTTACAAGTTCAACCTTTTTGGGACTATATTTTATGCACAACAAATGAAAGGTACACCGTCTGTCAGAATGAACGAAATTATTTCTTCTTCTTTCTATATAAATAATTTCCACTAAATTAAAAACTATGCGATAAAAATAATCTCAAATGGGTAACATTAATTTTATGAAACTCTTGAAATATGTCCAGCTTCTGCTCGCCAAGGCTCGCAAAAGATGGGCATTATTCAACTCGTTTCATGCATTCAATATTAAATCGTTCATCAGTTGAGATCCGCTGTATGTGACATAAATAAAATATATGTATAGTATGTACGTTGTATCAATGATATACAACTCGTAAACATTTTTCGTTAAAAGGAAACGAGGGATGTGAGGAGTTCCTTCACTCGCCCAATACACAGTTACCCGCAACATATCGGAACTCCATTCAAAGTGCAAACTATTTGTATTTTTATGTGATATAAACATAATATATGTATAGTATGTACGCTGTAGCAATGATATACCCACTCGTTGTATAAATTTTTAATTAAAAAGAAAATCGGCAAGCCTCGTTTCCTAGTAAGAAAAATGCATAAGTCTCGTGCTATGTCATTGATACAGCCTACATACTATATATATATATATATATATATATATATATATATATATATATATATATATATATATATATATATATATATATATATATATATATATAGATAGATAGATAGATAGATAGATAGATAGATAGATAGATATCACAGACATAAAAAACAACATATCATTTAAAATGTGAGTATAAAGCAGATTCTACTGGCATATCAAATTGTGTTCCGCTCATGCGCAATATTATGAATATATAAACATTATTTCAAATGCAGGCTTGTCTACTCATTCATTAATCATAAATAACATATGAACATAACGATAAACGTTAAATTTGTCGGTTACGAGCTTATTTACTGTAGCGTATTTAATGCTTTGTTGTTGTTGATTCTTAAACCTATTAAAATGTTCTGAAACTCGATCAATAATTATTAAATATAAAAATGTCTAGATGGTCGCCCCCGCACTCTCTCTCTCTCTCTCTCTCTCTCTCTCTGGATTATCGTAGCTAGATACGGTCGAAAATTAATTGGGGCTTTTCGCTTGCCTCTTACGACGATGCCTCTAGACATATAAATGATAGTAAAGTTTAGTCAAACCGTACAAAGAAGAGAGAGAGAGAGCAGTTGCGTCACTGGAGGTGATGGTGCGGACCGCACCGGGTGACACCATCAGAAGGGGTGACACCAAAATTACTGTCTATAACATTTTTGAATTTTTGTGCAGGAAAGAGGTCCATGGGGGTGATGTCATGAGTTACCGCACTAGGTGACAGCAACCCTAGTGACGCCACTAAGAGAGAGAGAGAGAGAGAGAGAGAGAGAGAGAGAGAGAGAGAATTGTATAGTCTTTAGAAATGTTCATTAAAGCAGAAGAATGATTTAGATGAACTGTCAATACATTAAAATATTTTAATTACCTCTCTTGTTGGTTCGTTATTTTGCTTAGTTTCTATTCCACGCTAATTTCCACACTCCAGTACGTGAATGCCTGACAGCTTATGTTCAGTGTACAAGGGGCTAACCGTGTTTGTAGTGCACTACTTTCTTCATAATAAAAAAACAACATATTTCATGTTTAAATCATGAGTGTGTCTTATACTGGTTTAATAAATGTGAATAAAAATAGAAACCCCAAAAGAAAACAATAAACTAATAAATTTGCATATGTGATTGTGAACAACAAGAAAAATCGTAGAACTATATTTTGTAGCCGGTACACTCGCAGGGATGTGAGGAGTTCATTCACTCGGTGAATACACAGTTACCAGGAGCATATCGTAACTCAATTCCAAGTGCAAATATGTGTATCTGTATGTACGCTGTATCAATGATACAGCCTACATACTATATTATGTACAGACACTATATATCGTTAAGGTACTCTTCATATTCTCAGAAAATATCCCAAGTTTTCTGTAGAAATAGAAATAAACCAATATTACTTTGTTCCTGTGCTCTAGGGCAGTTGCCCCCCCCCCAAAAAAAAAAAAAAAAAAAAAAATTTTATAATATATGCCGACACCCGTGCCTGCTTTAAAAAACAAATATCTCTATTTTACATTAATAAATCAAATATAACACCAAATACAGTTAGTTTATTTAGGTTAAATACCAATTTTCTCTTTACCGGTAGGCCATAATCTACTCTCGATCTGACTCCAGTGTATGGTCTACTATTAAACTCACTTCCTTTGTAATTGTAATGGCGCTTGAAGCTCTTTCTAAGCCATAGTCACTAAATAAGAGACTCTGATATCTGGAGATTTAATATCCCATTTTGGATACTATCCCTACACCAAAAAACTCAGAGGTCACGTCTGTATGTTAATATCTACAAATTAGTTGCAAATACGTGGCCCCATTACTTTGTTAATTTTCGTAACTTATTGAAGTCAGTCTAATACATCTCATGAAAATGATTTTAAACTAAGCACAATTCTTTCTAAAAGATAACGAATCTTTCCAAATAAATACCATATAACATAAGACTTAATGAAACACGATGACATAGTTTGTTAGTTAACTTTGGAGTTTGTTTAGTATAATTATTTCATTTTTGTAATGGACAATAAAAATTAACTCTTTGATTGCTGATAATAGCCTCAGGAAATGAACTGCTCCTCTTTTGTATATATTCCTAGGGTATAGATATGAGCGCCAGAGGTGTGACTTTAAAAAATGTTAGGTGTTTATAAAAGGTACACAGAAAATTGGAAAACAAACATTTTAAAACTGTATTCTATTCTTTTAGCTTCCTTTACAAGTAGTGTCTTATAACTGTGGACTTTAATCACTGAAATGGTTTCAAATCGAACAAACTGCACAATTTCCATGATCAGCCCTAACTAAAATTTAAACTCATTCCATCCTTCTTGTGTGCATAAAAAGTTTCAGACAATATCAGACATCTTGGCGCTGAGTACCGGTTCTACGGTCGACGAGGTTTCTAATTCATTCCATTCTCCTAATGAAAATTTACGATTAACATCAGTCCTTGCGGTAAAATGAGATGACGTTTTAAATAACAAAGGTAGAGTTCTTTGTGATTCATGCTAAGCGCAAGTGTATAAAAACATCATCTAATTACCTTAACAGTGTTAGCGGGTATCTACAGAACCCGTTACAGCATTCCCTCACTACACAGTCTTCGTTACAACACGGTTTCTTTCATAATGTGGGTATGGTCATTAATTTCATTCTAAAATGTTCGTAAGACCATGTGTATATCGTGCACCGTTATAAGGCGGTATACTTATAAGGCGGTATACCTCATTGCTCCCAATAACTATGTCATTATGAGGAGCAGTTTTGGCGGTAAATAAAATATCTGTCTGTCTTTCTATCAGACTGTTTATTTGTCCGTGTATCTAGTTATCCTTCTGTTTGTCTTACTGACCACTAGACTTAATTATTAATCGAACTGGCAGAGTTAGCCAGGTAGATTGATACCTCAGGTAGATTGATACCTGAGGTAAATTGATACCTGTCTCCTCCTACCTTAGACACTACTTACATATCTTATCTTTGCTTCTGTCGGCCTGTTAGTCATTCCGGCTGTAAACATCTACCAACACATGTTATAACCGTACAAAAGTTTCCCTCTGCGTGTCGCACGGAGTGGCATGGTGCGAATTTAAGAACACGTGAATAAAGCGATAGATATTCTCAGGACAAAATAAAGATTATAACCATAAAAGTAAACAGTCTCTTGGTGTTATTTTGATGCAACAATTTTCAACGAAGACACGGTGATTCCAAATCATAGTGAAATTTCTAATATTTTTGGACGAAAATGCTATTTTCGTAAGGAATGAATAGAAGAATAGATATTACAACACGCACACTGCCAACAATACTACAACGACGTGTCATAAATAGTCCGCACACTACAACATTGTTTTAACTGGTAACCGATAGTTTTGGTTAATCTTTGTTTTCACTGTACGAGTGGATTCTTTATTGTCTGTTTCTTTTGGCCTTTATCCGATCACATTAATGAGGGATGGGAGTGAAAATTACATTGTGTAGTCTGCTGGCATTTAGGTATACACCATTAATTGCCAAAACTTGGAAGACGAACTCCACAGGCAGTAAATAATTTTCGACCTTTTCAGATGATAACTACCAATGTAACAAGCTAAAATAGTTTGAGAAAGATATTCAGCTTCTTGGCTTTTATTTGCAAATAATTGGTTCGTTTGCGCATAACTGTAAGAATTACTTAAGACGTTTTATTGCACTCTACTGTGAATGCAATTATTGGATATTTTCCCCCGTCTGTCTTTATGTACGTCTCTGGCTTGCAAGCATAATTACGTGACTACAATTTCATCAGGAAAAATAAAACATGGTAGACATGATCAAATGCATTTTAAAATATCTTGACTCAATTTTCCAATTACTTCAATAACTTCTACAATTTTTTTTCTTCACATTTTTCTTTTGTTAGGAACTAGATTTC
The DNA here is from genome assembly GCA_028554795.2 of Sinohyriopsis cumingii. Taxonomy (NCBI): domain Eukaryota; kingdom Metazoa; phylum Mollusca; class Bivalvia; order Unionida; family Unionidae; genus Sinohyriopsis; species Sinohyriopsis cumingii. Next base: position 84,274,715 of record CM068833.1, read on the forward strand.
GGGGTGAGAAAATGGATTTTTCTAGAATGGCCGAGCATACTCTAATTAAATGTATTATGATGTTTATATCTGTATATGAATATGACCTCTGTGTGTGTGTGTGTGTGTGTGTGTGTGTGTGTGTGTCAGTTTGCCAGTATAAATCGAATGGTCCTGTTTTGACATATGCAAAATTGTGTCCATTTGGCCTCATTTGAGTGTCAATTAGGCTATTTGACAAGATAAAATGGAGTTCCCCTGAGTTATTTAAACTCAACGAAGTATCTTCCCACAATTTAACCCTATCCCCACTTTCAATCACATTACACAGATCCCCAGTACAGTGATCCCCAGTCTCCCACACGTAACGGTACAATGAAAACAAACAGTTCACTAAGGGAAAATATGGCGTTTGTATGTGACGTAATCTAAAGATTCTGTTTAATACCTGTCACATTTGGATTTATTGAACTACCTCGGGGCAAGACGGAATCAAGAAGATGCAATTTTGGTTCAATTTAGCCACTGTTTCAGATGCGTCCTGATGCACGTAATCTAGACTTGTGCGAGAAACAGTACCGCATTACATCGTGTATTATATGCTTATGCACTGTATTAATCTATCAAATAAGTTACAACACTCCCTCACTACAACGCCCTTCGTTATAACACGGTTTCTACATAAGGCGGATATGGCCATGGATCCCATTTAATTATTAAGTAGTAGCAATATATTAATTGTGTTCTATAAGAAGGTATAATACATGGCTCCCTTGGACAGTGTTATAATGAGGGAGTTGTATACCTACAAGTCTACATTTTATATTCGAACAAGATTGATTGGATTAAAAGATTCTTCAGCCGTTCTCCCGCCTCATGCCTGAGATCAACATTACGCGAAATCACAGATTACCTTTACTAAATATGACATCAACCCACCCAACCCTTCCAAATAAGCTAATATATACAATGACAATGCTACTAACACTGTAGAAGAAGAAAAGAACAGACTATAATAGTACGTCCCTGGTACGGTTGCTAGTTCAGCGGATTTAATTACCCCAAGAACAGCTCGACAGGAATCAGTATATATATATATATATATATATATATATATATATATATATATATATATATATATATATATATATATATATATATATATATATATATATATATATATATATATATATGTGTGCGTGTATATATATATATATATATATATATATATATATATATATATATATATATATATATATATATATGTATGTGTGTTATGACATTATATAAATTACATTATTGTCATACAATACTGACAGTTATGTCAAAGATGGTATAACTTGTCTATTTAATTATCTCTTTCAATGACTCTCATTGTTATAAACAAACTGTATGCATACTGCTGATCAATGTGATTTTATAAGATTACTGTTATTAAATATTGCATCTTATTGATTGAGACATATGTAGTTTTCAGACTCAGTAAGATTTGATTTAGAGGTCAGCTGGATGCAAAAATTATCCGCCCATAACAGACACATTAGTGGAAATAAAAACTAAAAATGAAACGGCCTTAAGCAGTCACCTGCCTCGGGAGCCAACATTTTCTCTTTATCCAGGTCTTTTGCTGCTTAGCACATGATAGTAAATAAAGAATACCTATTCATCTTAGACAAATAATTTAATCAGTCTTACCTTGATAAAAGAATTATCTTCTTCCACAGTAATATCGAACAAACATTTCAAGGCAGCTGGTTGAAGCAGATGTCATCAGGGTCATGGATTCCAGCGCCTGCCCAGTGGAATGTGGGAAGGCTATCTATATTGAAAAGCTCTGTCTCTTTAGTGCCAGATGTACTCCAGATTTTCTAGAGTTAGAAACATGCTAGTATTAGGCCATACGTTAAATGAGAACAGATCGAGTTCGTAAAAGTTCAACCCAGAAGTATCAATAGGCAGACGACTGATAATGACTGACCAACATCGGTTTAATAGAATCCTTTGGTACAAAACACAATTGACAGGGTAGGTTGGGTTTGGGTGGGAGGGAACTATTTGTTGTAGTTGTAGGGGTGAAATGTAAATACTTAATGACATCATGAAAAATCAGACTCTGACTGTAAATGAGAGGTGAGGTAAAGTATATTTTTTTCTCAATATTCTGGTTATGTCTCACCACATATTATGTACGGCTAAAAGCCTGTTTAGAGTATTACGCGAGGCAGTAACCTCAAGCATCCATAATTTCATTGCTGACGTTATACCTGGGAGAAGCCAATCAAAAGCCTATATAATCTCATTTGAAAGACTTTAAAGACTCGGTAGTTAGCCTATAAATTATTCCATCTTCAGCGTGGCAGTAGTATCTTTAGCTCGCTGACTTTGCTTCCGGTGAAAGTTTTCGCATGAGAGCGTTACATATTGAATTCCCTAATTATAAAGACTATGGATAAAGTCTCTGTTAACCTTACAGTTTCACCTGCTGGAAACAGTGTTGTTGCTTTTGGGGTATATCTCGTTTTTTAGCGCACATTGGGCTAAACATGGCCACCAGTATAACTGGAGAAGGAAGAACTCGGGAAAACCTAGGCTAGAACCACCGACCTACGGTAAACCACTCGCAAGGGTTCTCACATACCCATATTGGCCTGGTGAGAGAGTCGAACCCATACGAATAGGGGTTAGATAGCAGTGATCGGTAAAGACGAACGCTTTATGCCACTCGGCCACCTGAGCCCCCTTCAATCGCAATTAGAACACAGGTGGTATTGTTGGGCTTCATGAGACTCAAATATTACCGAGTCAAGCATGGCAGTCTTTTTGCATCGTGATACAGTAACACATCGATTATCCTTACATTATTTACCCGGACGTGTTCTTCATTTTGTTCTTGTTGTATTAGAGCTATATAATTTATCCGTATCAATTACTACAAAATATTCCCTTCTTTCGAGGAATGTGGATAGTCTACGTTGGACTTTACCTATTCACGCCGATGTAGAGAATTACAGGCCATGAAAATCACCATACCTTTTCCTCCCAAAGGTTTTTATTTTTTTATCCTTCACGCCTATCATACATAGTGGATTATGGATGCAAATACTCTTTGCTCTGGATTTTAGGGAATGTTTCAAGCATTTGATAGCTTTGTGAGACTGGCCAATATAAATGTGTCCGCAATTGTAGAATATGTCAGGAGTGCTTTGTATCTTAGTTTGCCCATGCAAACTGTTGTCTTAAATGTGCAAGATATTTCATTGGCCTTTTATTCTCAACTTGTTTCGTTAACAACAATGTGTTCCTAGATTCCAGCCTTTATGTTAGTGACAAACTCGTATTTAAATATATATTGATCATATAAAAGAAATTGTTATCATTGGCACATTGGTGGATGAATTCATCGATCGGGTATCATCAAGACAGAAATTCATCGGGGAAAAAAACAAAGTAGAGTGGTACAGGTTGGTCAATAAAAATGAATTACTGCTAGATCCGAAGCTTGCTGTATAATCAAAACGCTATGTGAGGTCGTGCGGTGATTGCAACAATATTGAGACAGCATTCTGTGATGCCATCTAAATGTCAGGGTGCCACATAACTAACAGAATGCTGACTTAATGACATGGTGTCACCTTAATGTCAGGGTGCCATCTAAATGTCAGTGCCATATTAATGTCAGGGAGCAATACAAATAACAGACTACCATATAAATAAGTGTGCTGCCATCTTAATGTCTGTGTTGGTTGCCACCTTAATATCAGGGCACCATGTAAATGTCAGTGTGCCATGTAAATGTCAGCGTGTCATGTACATGTCAGGGCACCATGTAAATGTAAGTATGTCATGTAAATCAGTGTGCCATGTAAATCTAAGCGTGCCATGTAAATGTCAGTGTGCCATGTAAATATCAGGGCATCATGTAAATGTCAGCGTGCCATGAAAATGTCAGTGTGCCATGTAACCATGTAAATGTCAGTGTGCAATGTAATGTCAGTGTGCCATGTAAATGTCAGTATGTCATGTAAATGTCAGTGTACCATGTAAATGTCAGTGTGCCATGTAAATGTCAGTGTGCCATGTGAAAGTCAATGAGCCATGTAAATGTCAGTATGTCATGTAACCATGTAAATGTCCGTGTGCCATGTAATGTCAGTGTGCCATGTAAATGTCAGTGTGCCATGTAAATGTCAGTATGTCATGTAACCATGTAAATGTCAGTATGTCATGTAAATGTCAGTGTGCCATGTAAATGTTAGTGTGCCATGTAAATGTCAGTGTACCATGTAAATGTCAGTGTGCCATGTAAATGTCAGCGTGCCATGTAAATGTCAATGTGCCATGTAACCATGTAAATGTCAGTGTGCCATGTAATGTCAGTGTGCCATGTAAATGTAAGTATGTCCTATAAATGTCAGTGTACCATGTAAATGTCAGTGTGCCATGTAAATGTCAGTCTGCCATGTAAATGTCAGGATGCCATGTAAATGTCAGGATGCCATGTTAATGTCAGGGCAAAATCTAAATATCAGGGTTACAAAATGTTGAGTTTAGAGATTCTGCTTTTGAGTTATAAAAAATACCTACAAATTCATGACACATAGCCTGTAACTTCTTTTTAACATGTATACAAACTAAATTAAAAAACCTAGTCCTTCTTAATTATGTATAAAGACTCAACGCAAACACACTACAGACATTCTTAATTATGTATAAAGACTCAACGCAAACACACTACAGACATTCTTAATTATGTATAAAGACTCAACGCAAACACACTTCAGACATTCTTAATTATGTATAAAGACTCCACGCAAAGACACTACAGACATTCTTAATTATGTATAAAGACTCAACGCAAAGACACTACAGACATTCTTAATTATGTATAAAGACTCCACGCAAAGACACTACAGACATTCTTAATTATGTATAAAGACTCAACGCAAAGACACTGCAGACATTCTTAATTATGTATAAAGACTCCACGCAAAGACACTGCAGACATTCTTAATTATGCATAAAGACTCCACGCAAAGACACTGCAGACATTCTTAATTATGCATAAAGACTCCACGCAAAGACACTGCAGACATTCTTAATTATGTATAAAGACTCCACGCAAAGACACTGCAGACATTCTTAATTATGTATAAAGACTCCACGCAAAGACACTGCAGACATTCTTAATTATGTATAAAGACTCCACGCAAAGACACTGCAGACATTCTTAATTATGTATAAAGACTCCACGCAAAGACACTGCAGACATTCTTAATTATGTATAAAGACTCAACGCAAACACACTACAGACATTCTTAATTATGTATAAAGACTCCACGCAAAGACACTACAGACATTCTTAATTATGTATAAAGACTCAACGCAAAGACACTACAGACATTCTTAATTATGTATAAAGACTCAACGCAAACACACTACAGACATTCTTAATTATGTATAAAGACTCCACGCAAAGACACTACAGACATTCTTAATTATGTATAAAGAATCAACGCAAAGACACTACAGACATTCTTAATTATGTATAAAGACTCAACGCAAAGACACTGCAGACATTCCTTATTATGTATAAAGACTCCACGCAAAGACACTACAGACATTCTTAATTATGTATAAAGACTCAACGCAAACACACTACAGACATTCTTAATTATGTATAAAGAATCAACGCAAAGACACTACAGACATTCTTAATTATGTATAAAGACACCACGCAGATAAACTACAGACATTCTTAATTATGTATAAAGACTCCACGCAAACACACTACAGACATTCTTAATTATGTATAAAGACTCCACGCAAAGACACTGCAGACATTCTTAATTATGTATAAAGACTCCACGCAAAGACACTGCAGACATTCTTAATTATGTATAAAGACTCCACGCAAAGACACTGCAGACATTCTTAATTATGTATAAAGACTCCACGCAAAGACACTGCAGACATTCTTAATTATGTATAAAGACTCCACGCAAAGACACTGCAGACATTCTTAATTATGTATAAAGACTCCACGCAAAGACACTGCAGACATTCTTAATTATGTATAAAGACTCCACGCAAAGACACTGCAGACATTCTTAATTATGTATAAAGACTCCACGCAAAGACACTGCAGACATTCTTAATTATGTATAAAGACTCCACGCAAAGACACTGCAGACATTCTTAATTATGTATAAAGACTCCACGCAAAGACACTGCAGACATTCTTAATTATGTATAAAGACTCCACGCAAAGACACTGCAGACATTCTTAATTATGTATAAAGACTCCACGCAAAGACACTGCAGACATTCTTAATTATGTATAAAGACTCCACGCAAAGACACTGCAGACATTCTTAATTATGTATAAAGACTCCACGCAAAGACACTGCAGACATTCTTAATTATGTATAAAGACTCCACGCAAAGACACTGCAGACATTCTTAATTATGTATAAAGACTCCACGCAAAGACACTGCAGACATTCTTAATTATGTATAAAGACTCCACGCAAAGACACTGCAGACATTCTTAATTATGTATAAAGACTCCACGCAAAGACACTGCAGACATTCTTAATTATGCATAAAGACTCCACGCAAAGACACTGCAGACATTCTTAATTACGCATAAAGACTCCACGCAAAGACACTGGAGACATTCTTAATTACGCATAAAGACTCCACGCAAAGACACTGCAGACATTCTTAATTACGCATAAAGACTCCACGCAAAGACACTGCAGACATTCTTAATTACGCATAAAGACTCCACGCAAAGACACTGCAGACATTCTTAATTATGCATAAAGACTCCACGCAAAGACACTGCAGACATTCTTAATTATGCATAAAGACTCCACGCAAAGACACTACAGACATTCTTAATTATGCATAAAGACTCCACGCAGATAAACTACAGACATTCTTAATTATGCATAAAGACTCCACGCAAAGACACTACAGACATTCTTAATTATGTATAAAGACTCCACGCAAAGACACTACAGACATTCTTAATTATGTATAAAGACTCCACGCAAAGACACTACAGACATTCTTAATTATGTAATAAGACTCCAAGCAAACACACTACATTCTCCAACACCCATATAGAATCAACACAATTACACTACAGTCATTCTTAAATGCACTGTAGCCTTTTCCCCTAACACACATAATGATTCCCTACAAATAAACGGCAATATTTCTGAACCATAAATATTCTTTTCCGAAACACTGCATTGATAACCAGACATACATATTCTGCACGGACACACTGCTGGTATTCTTAATAATACATAACGATTCCCACACAAGTACAACGTTACGTCTCTTCACCATTCATGAATCCTCTCAAATACACCTTAGTAATATAACTATAAATACATTATCTTCATATATGCATTGGGAACTCTCTTACTTGTCCATGAAAATTACTCTCAAATTACTCGCTGATACACTGAAAAATTCCCTGACATTTACAATGTATCATTCTTAGCCGTACATAATTATTCATTGCAAATACACTGCTATCAGGCCCGGCCCTAGGGCAAAGCGAACGAGGCAATCGCCTTGGGCCCCGCGCTAACTCGCAATGCATTCTTGCTTCTTTCTTGTATTTGCTTGGGGACCCGCGCTCATCACTTGCTACCTTGGCCCCGCACATCCTAGGGCCGGGCCTGACTGCTATATGAATCTTAACCATATAAATGCTACTTGTGTACACAGTACTGCCTCTCATGATCAGACAGCCAAGGAATTAGATACATTTTTCTATTTAAGGCAGTACAACAGGGAGAAAAACTAACGGTGAGGGGGAAATCCAGACACGTGTAATATTTTCAAGTTGCTGTTGATGACAGGTGACCGTCGCGGGAGAAAGTTGGATTTTTATGCTAAAGTCCTTCAGGTTCAAGTGACGAGTATTGATGGGGCCTCAGGTGGCCTGGTGAACTAAAGCGCACTGTCATCTTACTTTTTTCCACGTGGGTTCGAGTCTCGAGTTCGGCCAATATAGGTATGTGAGAAATCTTGCCAGCTGTTTCCTGTGGGACGGTAATTCTTCCCGGGGTCTCCGGGGATCTTCTTTCGCCATTTTTACAAATAATGACAATGGCACACCACTTGTAATGAAAAATGTCAACAACACCTTTCTACCGGCTAAAGGGCTTGCGATAATAGTGGTTCATTCACCTGTTGATTATATATTTCACTGAAAATCCATAATTATCTTGCTAGTACTGGACTTGCTTTCATCTTTACCGTTTCTCCTTCATTAGATTTTAGCGATCAATACGATGCCATGGATGACTATCGACTGTCTGTATTAGGAAATATCAGGTCGTGTATTTTTTCCCCAGAACTACATAAACATTTCATTAAAGCGCCAGTATGTAATAAACTGATGTCAATGTGTAAACACAATTGCTTGATGCAATGTAATTTTATTGATTGATTGGTATTGTACGACTCACCAGCACTGTAAGACTATACAGCGCCACAAAATGTTATGTATGATTTATACATGAAAAGTATTCAGGATCACAGAACGGTAAAACAACAAAAGACAACAACGACACAAAGTAATGAGATGACGATGATAACAGATGAAGATACCCTATCAACTTCGATTGTAAATGTCATTTTAAAGGGTAGTTCGATAACAAAAGATGTTAAAGGTGATTGAGAGTATACGTTGCTTAATAATACTCAGGCACAATAGCTGCACATAAGCTACATTTTGGAATAAATATTAGTTTCCTTCGAAAAAAATTAATATACAAGACACATTTACTGTATCAAAAATCCCCTTCATTAGCTGATCGTTGTGGTAATGATCGCTTATAGATTGGAGATCGTATCAGGCATTCAGAAAATTATTCACAATCAAGGGTTCGTTGCAAGAAACGTATTCGGTGGATCTTCGCCCTTTAATTTGCTTCACAGCGGGTTATATAAGTATGAATAATTCATCACGTTTATTTCCTCCGTACGGATCGTTCTGTAGGAAGGAGGCTATTCGTTAAAGGAGGGCTTCAGTACATGGGGCTTGTTATTGATAGCATTATTCCATGATGCCAGTCACTTACTAAATAAGGATTTATTTTATGTCAGATGTAAAATCAGTGAATGGCATTTTAAAACCACATGGTTCTGGAGACAGGTCTACTTTGGAAGAGCTATCTGCTCTCTTAATGCCTTTAACACCGACATGACTGTGTAATCAACTACACAACTATGTATGACTGTAATCAAGTACACACCTTTGTATTGAATGTAATTTGATGTTCTTTGCTAGCTAATCTGGTTTAAATCAGCGAAACTTTTATTGGTAAATTAATTTCCACTGACTTACTGATTTGCCGTGTTAAACCAACAATATCGCGGACACCAGCTAATTTTAAATTTTTCATGTTCATACTCCTTTCGGGTAATAAGCTTAACCCCCTTTTCCGGTGTGTTAAAACATTTAGTTTTCCCTGTTATAACACTTCGTCTGCACGAAAAAATCATGTATTTCGTTATCTTGGTAGTACGAAAGACTGATCATTCATTAAATACGTTCATCGAAGTATCAATCAAGGTTTGCCGAGCACTTTTCAGTTCATATTTCGGAGAAAATAAACAAAAATACTATCCAATTCTTATAATTAAATTTATCATCTAGTATATACAAAATAACTAAAATTCTTTTAAAATGCTTAATATATGACTATATCATATTTAATATCTATGCATGATTAATTAATTTGTTTTTCTATTCATTACAATTTCCAGCAACAGGATTGACCGTGCCCTTTTGAATGGTATGGGTTCATACATGCATGAACCACCTAACAATTGCCCGCCCACTGGTACTATTTTCCCCACATTCACATTTCAATTTAATCTGTATAAAATACAAACATCACTGACATTAACAACGAGTGCAACGGGGTCATATACATAAAAAACTGTAAATGAAATAAAAACCACAAACAACTAAAGAAGAATTTTGATTTTAAAAATCTCTTAAAATGTAAAGGTGAAATTGTATCTATCAACAACAAAAATACAGCCGGGGGGGGGGGGTTTAGAGATAAAGAGAGTTGGATTATTGGCGTACTTTTAATAATTTTTCAAGCATATCACTACGATGGCTATAGTGTGGCAGTTTATAGTGATGTCTAGCACTGGGGCATCGTGCCGCAGACATGTAGCATCATGTCCCACCCAGTCACTAACACTAACCTCTTAAAAATGAGCGCCTAGCAAGGCATCTGTTAGTACCATTATTTATAAGTCTTTGGTATGACTCGGCCGGGGTTCGAACCCGCAACCTCCCTCATCCGAGAGGGACGCTCTATCCACTAGGCCACCGGAGCGGTTTTAGAGAGAGAGAGAGAGAGAGAGAGAGAGAGAGAGAGAGAGAGAGAGAGAATTCCAAATGTAACATTATGACATGTACGTTGTAACAGTGTTTCATATAAAACCAAGACAATAACTCCGGTAGGATTTAAGCTCAGTTTGCATTTCAGTTAGGTAGACAGACAGACAGACACACTGATCCTGACTGCCTGGAATAGGCTTATTAGTAGTATTTTCATGTTTTGAATCAAGTCAGGAATTGAAAGAAAGAAAAAACTGGCAGGTATTATCATTGTCTTCAGTTTATAATACATAATGTTGCAAGCTCCATGCATTAGCGTACTAACGGGGGAAGGGGGAAGGGAGAGAACACTTGCTCAGGGAACCAGAGGTCTTGAGGCTGATAATTGTTTTCGAAATGGACCAAAATAGTGTTTATAAATGTGTTACTCTTGAATCCCGATCTTTCATCAAATTACATGACGGACCCGTATAACAAGAATTTGCAAAATCATTTATGCTGCCAGATTTGATTCATGACCTTCATAAACAAACTGCCACTCTATCATCGGCGCCGCCCGGCCCCGCCCCCCCCCCCCCGACACCCCGCTAGTCCTCTTTCGCATCAAAGCGCGTGAGAGGGGTCCGGACATCGATCAATACTATCGCCTGGGCATATCAGTTAAAATAGACGTCTGTCTTCGAATCCGTCAAACAGCACACGTTCGTTTTATGGAAAGGGGAATGGCGGGGGGGTATATTGTTGTAAACGCTAATTTCAATTAACGCCAGTTTCTTTAATGTCGACTTCTGAATTCTGTCAGCTGTGATTTGGTTCAAATCGCGCGTGTATTCCAAGCTGTATATTAGGTTCGGTAATGATCGACGACCTCTTACTTCGAAACGTTGCATCGATTATTGCTGAAGGATTGTGCTGATCGAGTTAACTTTATTTACGTGGTGTTTTATTAATAAAAGAAAAATGACTCATGGATGCACTGGGAAAGGATGCTTGGATTCGGCGAAAATTCTTCACATTGTTCTAGTGTTACTTGTAAAACAATACGCGTTAGATTTTATTTGGATTTTAAACCAGCTGAAGTTGAGAGCGCTGTTTTGACGAAAAATTAAGTTTTTGTATTTAAATTTAAACTGTTAATTAAATGCCTCTATTGTAAGGTGTTTTTGTAATATGTAATTTGTAACCTGAGCCCACTTCGATTAATGGGTCTAATGACACACATAATATAACGGTGCATGACTGTCTTGTGTGAATGACAGAATGTCGATGCCAGGAAATGCCACCCAATGGCATTAAATTGCAGGAACATTGTTGGCTGTCAGTGCCGTGCCCCGCTGGCTGCATGGACGTTAGTTACATGTTAAACGTGCAATACATTTTACCAATATATTTTAACTAACTGACTGATTGGGATTTTTCGGCGCACCTGCACTGTAAGGATATACAGCGCCATACAAAAGGTGAAATGATGCATGGTTTATTCAGGAAAAATGGTTCACGAGTGACTAGTGGTAAAATAAACAACAACAGAAAAATAACAATCCCACCCTCCCAAAAAAAAAAAAAAAAAAAAAACCACAAAAAGACAAAAACAATGAGATGGCGATGATCCTATAAGACGGTACCCGATCAGCATGTGATATAAATAGTGTGTTACAAGGGTAATTATATCATACAAGAGGATAAGGGGTGATTGTCAGTACACAAGCTGCTTAAAAACGCTTAATCAACATGGGCTGCACATAACCTATATTTTGAAATAAGTGTTAACTTCCTTCACGAAAATTAAAATACAAGAAACCTTTACTGTATCAAAAAGCTCCTTCATTAGCGGAACGTTGTAATAATGATCTTTAATATATTGGAGATCGTAACAGTCTGTCAGAAAGTGTTTCGCACACAGTAAATATGGTTGTTGTTTTTTTGTTCTTTTTTTTACTGATCTCACTAAAACACTCGCATTGAAATTTAATCTGTAAAATATTTGCAAGATACACTAACGTAATGTTGCTTTACATGAACGAGGGCAATGAATCATTTACATAAAATAATGATGTGAATGAAATTTTGTATGTATATTTGATTTAATTATAGCTGATTTAATATATATTTATTTCAATTTAATTACTGTCAGTTTTAATTTTTTTATTTTTCATTACATGATACTGTAATGTAAATTAAATAACTAGATATATATTTTTTTTTAGAAAATAGTTTGACCATGACTGTTAGTTTATAAACACAAGGTGTTGATCTAAATCCTGACCTTGTTTCAGAATTTGCAGCAACCTTCGTAAACAAGTTCTATTTTATTTTAAGACGATTGGTTGTTTCCAAGGTCATGATGAGACCTTGTATTTAAGATATAAACATCTTATGTTAAATTTCTTAAAGTAAACGTGATTGGTTTTCGTCAGGGTCACACTGGGTAAATGTGAGCTGTAACAAGTACTTGCTTCTATAAACTTCTAGAATATGATCACGTGACCCTTGTTTACGTTTTTGAAAGCCCATATAACCTATGTTTTGGAGAATTAATCAGTAGAAGTTGGGCCGGTAAAGTGTTCGTTGTATGTTGTGATGTTTGGAGTTATTTCAAATTACTTGGTTTAGAGTTATTTCAAATTACTTGGATTCAAAAGGATTAATTCTGTTATTTTTCTGGAAAATACGCTTGCTCATGTAATATTGTGGAACAAGAACAGTATTTTTTATAAAACTTTATTCAGCCATCAGAAACCGGAGTGATAATTCTTTGTTTCTACAAGGAACTGTAGGCTTCAACACTACAGATTGTGGCATACGTCATCGTCTTCCATCTTGGATTCTTCGTCAAGATTCGAACGTGAAATCAGAAGAACATTTTGTTTTTAGAACTACTAAAATTTTATGCTCGTATTATTTTTGGATTATTTTTGGATTTGATTCTGTAAAACTGTAAGTGCATATTTTTTTCATTTTTTACAGAATTTTTCCAGAGAAATAAATTATTGTATTTTTAAAAGCTTGTTGTTTTCACTCTTTCTTGTGTTACTGTTTATTCGAGCTTAAACAAGTGACATAAGAAATTAAAAATAAAGAACATATTCCAGACAGCCAGACACTCAGAGCCTGACTGTCTAATCAAGAGACGAAATGAGCTATTCAATCCAGTCCGAACACGCCCTAGTCTTATCAACAACACTGTTACAAAGAACATCTCAGAACGTAACATGGACGAACATTTGGAATGTCATTGATCATAACACTCGCTCTCCCTCTCCGTCCATTATCTGCATTATTTCTCAAAACAACTTTAAACTTTGTATTTTCAGTTTATATATATATATATATATATATATATATATATATATATATATATATATATATATATATATATATATATATATATATATATATATATATATATATATAAAATCATTCATAGTATTATTTTATGTACATGAACCTTTTTCACTTGTTATTGAAGTAAACATACGTTACGTAAATGCAGCTTGTACATAATTTATAAAGATTACATTTCACTAAGAATGTGGGAAAAAGTAGTGCCAGTTGGTGGGGCTATGTTACATTTTTTGTTCGCTTCATACAAACCTACAATATTCAAAAGGACCAGAGCAACCAGACTGCAGAGAATTGTAACGAAGAGAGAAAAAAAATTAATTTTTCACAATTGATTCTGATAAATAACTTTCAATATGTTATTAGCGAGATATATTTAGATTAAAAAACAAAACAGCATGCTAGCTGGATTTCGCTCATTATCTGAAGTCAAAGGTCCAAATCTAAAACAGACTCAAATACCGACTTTAATGAGAACAGTATCGATTTTTGTATTGGTTAAATGCCACTGATGTCATAGCAAAATTATGGGATATAACGGACGACAGTTTAATTGACAGTTTCTTATAAGCGTTGACAAGTAAAGTCAACATAATAAAATTCCGTCCTGCATCCATTGCAAATACATTTCGTTTTATGACCGAAACGATCGCATACAAAATGTCTTTTTATAACTGTCGTTGTTCACGGCTTATTTCAACTTGTGTAATGTAGTTTGACTGGGTTTTCAAGCAAGTAATAGGGTATGTATGTATTAAGAATTGGTCGAAAACTCAAGATAAACAAAAATTAAACAAAATGGTTGATATAAATGGGTTGTTTTGTGGTTGATGTTATGAGTTTAACGCCATTTTCAGGACATAATAGGCTGTAGAAGGCAGCATTTATATTTTGTGGAGGGAAAACCTCTGGAAGAACCGCCGACCCACAGGAAGCCACGCAAACTTGACTCACGTTACATAGTCTTACACTAAAGTCGATGTGGAAAAAAAATATATATAAAATTTCCACTTTGTCACAGTGACCTCGACTTTTGACCCCAAGGTTTCTTCCTTACCCAAACTGCAAGCCATTCACAGGGCTTAGACCTGGAATATGATGTTCAGCGAACGTGTTTGTGCAGCAACAATGTCTTATTTTCAGCTACAGTGGCCTTCAAGTTTTGAACCTGAAATCAACGTGCTTCTCTTCCTTTTCTCAACTACAAGCCATCCACAAAGTTTGGTAACTCTAGAATGAGAACTAGAGTTATTGTGGTTAAGTGAAATGGGTAACAAATAGACCGACAAGCAACAAAACATAATGCATAAAGTATTCATGCTATCATTTTGTTTAGTGATTCTGTATGTCTAAAAGTTTTATAAAATTTTTTGTCCAGTCCCACTGCAGGTAATTTGGCAACAATATATATTTTAAAAAGAGGTCTGTAACTGGATACAATGTCCTCTATTTATGTTAACCGAATTACACCACACTTATGTGTCGTTTGGTTATGACAAAATGCTTTTTGAAGAAAAACATGAACTTATAAGTGTATATTAAACAGAATCATGTAAAGGAGCAATATATAAACTAGTCACTCATGATATGCATGCAAGTTTTTTTGTTGTTGTGGGGTATGGTCAAAATTACAGGTTTACAATTATATTAAAATGGCTGATTTCCATCCATTGTTTGTTGTTTTCCTCTGAGAATTCTGACCTTCTCTATCTAAATAATCCAAGTTTAAAAGAAAAAACACTTGTTTGATTTATCTAAATACAAGTCACTATACTGATCAAAAGGTTTATTTGTTAACCGAAACTATGTTCATAGAATATAAATATCCGGCAAACCACCTCCTTGTACAACCCCGCAGACAAAAAGTGCACAAAAAATTACTTAAACACAAAACTGAACACAAGTCACTTAAATGTTAAAAACAAAGTCATTATGACCTATTTTCGGTGATACACTGTTGAAGTCACCAACATCTATCCACATGCAATCGTAACGGATTCTCACCTATATCCAATAACTAAGTGCAAAACAGTAACCAATGAGGCCATACATGTACATCAAAGCAACCTAATTTTGTTCTGGTGGTATTGTACGCACCATGACACAAATTTGCTTGCCCCTGTAGGCCAATAATGCTCAGAACCTTACCAAGAGGGAAAAAAATCCTGACCAAATCCAGCGATATGAAATTTAGGCCACAGCGATCCTCGTTTTGGTAAGCTTCGTAGATTCACCAAGCCACATACATATATATATATATATATATATATATATATATATATATATATATATATATATATATATATATATATATATATATATATATATTCACCAAGCCACATATCTATATATATATATATATATATATATATATATATATATATATATATATATATATATATATATAAAGTTGCATGGCTTAAACAATAACAATGTACGAAAATATTACACACTGTGCTTTACCAAGTGTGACTGATTAATGGACAAGTGCAATACTACACATCCTTGATGTTGAAAAACATTAACTTTCATGATATATCGGAATCCATATGATATTCAGGGATATCAAAATGTTTCATAAATATATACATACATAAGCTTACTGAAAATTTTAATATTTAACAAATATTTGTCTCCCACCTCCCATGGCGAGGTCGTAAATGTTCATGTTCATGAAAGGGGTCCCGGGTGGCCGAGTGGTCAAAAGCGCTCTCCGTTACGGATCACTGCCATCTCACCTCTGTCCGTGTGGGTTCGAGTCCAGGATGTGGATATGTGAGAAAGCATGCCAGTAGCTTCTTGTGGGTCGGTGGTTCTTCCCGGTGTTTTCCCGGATTCTTCCTCTACCATTAATACTGGCCGCCATGCATAGCCTTTCGTATGCTGAAAAATGGCGTTAAACCCCACAACAACAACATGACACTGAAAGGTTACTAGGCAGAAGCGATCACGGGTCCTGGAATAAGAAACACCCGGTTCTCTCCTAGTTCTTGTTCAAACAAACTTTTTCTTCCATTTGTTTTTCGGCCCGGGCCCCGATTGCTCCCCGTCCTTAATCGGTCCTGGGCAGACGTATAAAGTAACAAAGTTTCATGCCCAACCAAACTGATCTTTAGAGGAAAATCACAGAACAAGGATAAAGAGACAACTGACCTTGGCCTTGGAGATAAAACCTTGACTCTGATACATGATGCAAAATTGTACCATGGTTCATCTCTGTACCTCGAAAAGCTTTTATGACAAAGATGAAACAAAATTGTACCATGGTTCATCTTTGTACATTGAAAAGCTTTTATGACAAAGATGAAACAAAATTGCACCATGGTTCATCACTGTACATCAAAAAGCTTTTATGACAAAGTAGAAACAAAATTCAGAATGCCCTTGACTTTGAGGATAAGATTTTAAATGTTTAATGTAATACATCTAGTTACAATATACAAGTATACCAAGCTTAATCCATTTATCTTCTAAAACTCTCAAGTCAAAGACAAAAGGGCAAATGTGACTGAGACCTAAAAGACTAGCAAATGACCTTGGCCTTTAAAGTTTGACCTCTAATGTGATATGCAAACAAATCTTTTAGTTATAGTTGTACCACGTTTCGTCTGATCATCTCAAATGGCCCTAAAATTAAAGAGCAGAAAGGAAAGTGTAATAGAAAAATTAAACCCATCACACCTTGACAATGACCTTGGGATAATACACCCAGTGTGCCACACAGCGACTCTTTCTAATGATGACATAAATGTATGCTTAACAACAAACAGCTCCCAATTTAGAGAATGGAAAAGAAAGTGTGATGGACAGCAAAGGACTGAATCATGGCCTTGACCTTGACCTTGATGAAAGGTCCCACAATGTGGTGTACAACACACCTTCTATATAAATGTGTACCGAATTTAATTCCTTAATCTCAGATGGCTTAATGATAATAAGTAGATGGGAACAAAATATTGAGTCATTACCTTGACTTTGAAAATAGGACCTAAATATGGTACATCACACATCTTCTAGTGATGATGTTTTCTTATATTGTGGTACAAATCTACCATGTTTCTTCCCTTAATCTCAAACGGCCTCAAAGTTATCAAGGAGATATAACTAGTGCCATGTAAAAGTGTCAAAGACCGAGCTTGAACTTGACTATAAAACATAGGACCCCCAGTATGGCACACGGCACACCTTCTAGTGCTATGATGTGTATGGGAGTGGGTGGGTGGGTGATGAACAAATAGAAATGCAGGAACTACATTGGAATCTTGTTTCTAAGAAACCTGCAGTAACTCTTGCCTGGACCACTTGGCTATGGACACGCAAAAACTGCATTTTGGGGTGCTGGACGGCACTGCAAGATTTTACAAAGTAAATTTAAATTATTTAATGATAACACAGCATGTCAATTCACATCTTCAAGATAAATACAGGGAAAATTAATGCCGGGAATAACTGTCATGAGATCCATTTAGCTTCACTTTTGGTGTCATACACTTTATGATATCAGGATGCTGATGAGGCCAATACCGTCTCAATGGATAAAATTATAAAATAACGTAATGATGTAAATAATTCTCATAATATGCAGCTTTTACCATATTTTCCCCATCATTCACATCCACAAATTCTGTATGAAGAGAGTGACTGGGTAGGCCGAAACATCAATAACTACTGTTTAATGCTAAGAAAGGAAATAATCAGAGCAACTTTTCTGGTTGGTGACTTTTAAATTCAACACTTTCCGAAATACACCTGAATGGTGTGTAAAAATCTCAGCAACATTTATGACAACTTTAGAATTCAGGTAATATATATATATATATATATATATATATATATATATATATATATATATAGCATTTAATAAATCTAACTTTCCCCCAATGTTTGGCTGTAACCTCTGAATCCATGCACTGACATTGCATAAAACACATTGTCCAGCATCTCGTCACCATCACCATGCATCGAGGACCATAAGACGTTACACAACATTATGTGTATAAGACCTTGCACAACATTATGTGCATAAGACCTTGCACAACATTATTTGTATAAGACCACATACAACATTATATGTATTAGACCATACAAAACATTGCGTGTTTAAGTCCTTACACAACATTATTTATATCAAGGAAATTACAAAACATTATGTGTATAAGACCATACATAACATTATGTGTATAAGACCATACACAACATTATATGTATTAGACCATACACAACATTGCGTGTTTAAGTCCTTACACAACATTATTTATATCAAGGAAATTACAAAATATTATGTGTATAAGACCATACACAACATTATGTGTATAAGACCATATACAACATTATGTGTATAAGACCATATACAACATTGCATGTTTAAGTCCTTACACAACATTATTTATATCAAGGAAATTACAAAACATTATGTGTATAAGACCATACACAACATTATGTGTATATGACCTTACACAACATTATGTGTATAAGACCTTACACAACATTATGTGTATAAGACATTACACAACATTATGTATATAAGACCATACACAACATTATGTGTATATGACCTTATACAACAGTACGTTTATCAAGGACTTGCACAACAGTATGTGTATAAGACCTTACACAACATTATGTGGATTAGCCCATACACAACAATATGTGTATAAGACCTTACAGAACATTATGTATATGAAGGACCTTATCCAACATGATGTGTATTTGACCTTACACAACATTATGTGCATAAGACCTTACACAACATTATATATATTGAGGACCTTACACAACATTATGTGTGTAAGACGTTACACAGAATTGTGTATATGACCTTCCACAACATTATGTGTTTAAGATCTTACACAACATTATGTGTATTAAACCTTGCACAACATTATGCATACAAGACCATACACAACATTATGTGTATAAGACCTAAACACAACATTATGCATATAAGACCTTACACAACATTATGTGCATAAGACCTTCCACAGCAATATGTGTGTAAGATCTTACACAATGTTATGGGTATTAGACCTTGCACAACATTATGTGTACAAGACCGTACACAACATTATGTGTATAAGACCTTACACAACAGTATGTACATAAGACCTTACACAACATTATGTGTATAAGACCTTACACAACAGTATGTACATAAGACCCTACACAACATTATGTGTATAAGACCTTACACAACATCATGTGTATAAGACCTTACTTAACCGTATGTATATCAAGAACCTTATGCAACATTATGTACAGTGGCATCACTAGGGGAGTGCAGACTGCACCAGGTGACACTATCAGAGGGAGGGCACCAGAATGACTGTCTATAAAATTTTTGAATTTTTGTGCAGGAAGGAGGTCCATGGGGCTTACAACACGAGTTACCACACATGACTGTCTATAACATTTTTTAATTTTTGTGCAGGAAGGGGGTCGATGGGGGTGACACCATGAGTTACTGCACATGACTCTCTATAAATGTTTTCAGTTTCTGTGCAGGAAGGATGTCCATGGGAACTACACCATGAGTTACCACACTGAGTGACACCAAAGCTAGTGATGCCACTGATTATGTGTATTAGACCTTAAACAATGTATGTATCAGACATTATACAACATATGTATAAGACATTATACAACATTATGTGTACAAGAACCTACACAGCATTATGTGTACAAGACCTTACACATATGTGTACAAGACATTACACAGCATTATGTAAATAAGACCTTACACAACATCATGTGTGTAAGCCCTTACATAACACTGTGGATAAGACCTTACACAACAGTATGTGTATAAGACCTTACATAACATTGTGGATAAGACCTTACACAAAAGTATGTGTATAAGACCTTACATAACATTGTGGATAAGACTTTACATAACACCTTACACAACATTATGTGTATAAGACCTTACATAACATTTTGGATAAGACCTTAACAACACTTTACACAACATTATGTGTATAAGACCTTACACAACATTGTGGATAAGACCTTACACAACACCTTACACAACATTATGTGCATAAGACCTTACACAACATTGTGTATAAGACCTTACAAGACATCTCTATAGAGAACCTTATTTAACTAATGCTAAAGGCTTTCCACTACTCAGTAATGTTTCAAGGTCACATTGTTAAATCTTATGTCAGAGTGTGTGAATGTATTTAGGATGTGATAGTACAAAGATGCTAATAAAGAAATGTTCTGTAACAAATGATGACCCACCCACTCATTGTTCAGCCCATCTGTCATACAGCTAGAAGGAAAAAGAAAACATGAATGTGTGTGTAAGCTAAAACAACTTTAACACTGAGCTTAACCTGGGGTGTGAATGGCCAGATCATTGGACATATTATTTATTATATTGATTATGCATCATGTATTACAGCATTCACTTTGCTACAATGCTCATGCACAATATGTAATGAATTTTTCATCTTCACAACTTCAAGAATTCTGTAAAAATGGATGTTTCTTTCTTTTTAAAATGACAAGTCAACAAGCTAAATTCTTCCAAGATGAAGACTTTGATTTTATTTTCTCCCTCTTTATACAAATATTAAATATTTGATAGTATTAAATATTTGATAGTAACAAAACTAAAATCATAAATATATTTCCACAATATCACAATAACGATGATGTAATCTTCAGTTTGGTTCTATAATGGAAAGCAATATATACATAGCAAGAGTGATACAGAAAATCATTCATTTGCATTTGAGAAAGTTTAACATACAAGCAACACTTTCAGAGTCAAGGTTTTTAAATAGGCACATGAAATGTTCATTCATCAGTTTGATTTTTTTAACAAAAACAAGTCCAAATGATTGATTTTTCTTGAATGCTTACAATCCACTAAGTTTCAAACATATGAATGACAGCAGAGAGGTTATTTATTTTCTTTTTAAATTACAAACACATCCCTTGATGTATGAGCTTAATACAGAGTTCAAGTGCTTCTTTTGTTTTCAGACAATTATGCAAGTCAATGGAAGACTTGTGGCAAAACATGTCATGCTACCTTAATTCCCATAATAGCAACACATATATGCTTTGCATGTCCAGCAATAGCTGTACATGTCATGCTACCTTAATTTCCTTAATAGTTGTTGTTGTTGTTGTTGTTGTTGTGGGGTTTAACGCCATTTTTCAGCACACAATAGGCTATGTATGGCGGCCAGTATTAATGGTGAAGGAAGAACCTGGGAAAACCCCGGGAAGAACCACTGACCCATGAGAAGCTACTGGCAAGCTTTCTCACATACCCACATTGGCCAAATCCTAGACTTGAACCCACGCAGACAGAGGTGAGATGGCAGTGATCCGTAACGGAGAGCACTTTAGACCACTCTGCCACTCGGGGCCCCTCCTTAGAAGTAACACATAATTATATGCTTTGCAAGTCCAGAAAAACATGTACCTGTCATACTACCTTAATTCCCATAATAGCAACACATATATGCTTTGCAGCAATACCTGTACATGTCATGCTACCTTAATCCCCTTAATAGTAACACATATATACTTTGCATCTAGATCTGTACTGTATAAATATCTTACCAAAACTATCAACTATCTCATGAATTTAATAAAAACCATCCAATCAACTTCCTAGATAAATGCCTCACTTTATTTTTGTCATTATTTTCTGTTCATTTTCTAAAATAGTTTTCTTTTTCTTTTTTTTATAAAAAAAATAATAATTTTAGTACTTGCCTATTCAAGACACTTACAATTATGACACTACTTTCAGATGATTACACAATTTTAATGAGCCTTTTATAAAGGCAATTATAATGCTTAAAACTGCATGAAGAAAAGATATTGGTTCTGAACACCAAAAAGGGACTACATACAAACACACCTTATTTCCGTGCTTTGTCAATATTTGTTAACATTGGGTTAAAATATAGTTCTGTTAGTTTTAAAGATTCTATATTATTTTTGTAGCATCTGTAATTACAAGAACTGAACTTCATCCTCTATAAAGTCACGAGGTTTGAAAATGTATTATTGAATATCCATTTTTCCAAGATTTTCTTCGTTTCACATTTAGCTAAAGATTTGTCTTAGAAAATCCCCAATTCCTTCCCATAAGCCAAAATAGTTGTATCCTTGTATTTATGTATGTGTGTGTTACTGTCAGATCTTAAATCCTTTTCAATATCCATCTCATTTGTTTGAAAAATTGAGTGAAATTAAAAAACAGGGGAGCAAATTCCATAAGCATTCTTTCAGGAGAATCACAGTGCAAACATACTTCAATTCAGATTTGTGTAGTCACTAAAAGAGTCTATTTAGAATTCTGTATAATTCATCATTT
This sequence comes from Sinohyriopsis cumingii, assembly GCA_028554795.2. Taxonomy (NCBI): domain Eukaryota; kingdom Metazoa; phylum Mollusca; class Bivalvia; order Unionida; family Unionidae; genus Sinohyriopsis; species Sinohyriopsis cumingii. The sequence goes on from CM068833.1 coordinate 84,297,766, forward strand.
TTAAAACTGACTTCATCTGATACTAGGTAATTTTCAATGGAAAACCCATTAAATAGTTCAACTACTGTTAAATTTTCCATAACTACACTGGTGATGAAGAACAACAATATGAATATGAAAAAAGGCAGCAAATTACAAATAACAACCTTGCAATATGAAGCATAAAATTCTGTCAAAATGGCATTGCAATAGCTCTGTATTTCTCTAATAGTTCAAAATGTCCTTGCCAAAACTGAAAAATGTCATTAATTCAAGCAATTTCTGTGGAAAGTATAAATTTTATTGAAATTCATGGACAATTCATGGCAACACTCAAATCTAAGGACTCTGCAAGGTTGTGCAAACCATAAAGAATTAGGTTCATACTGTTTAAATATACTAATTATATACAATGAAGAGTAATATAAATATTTTAGAGTACTAAATACAGCGATTATAGCATTCAAGTAAAAACTGAACAGAGCATTTATCAGGGCAATTATAGCATTCAAGTAAAAACTGGATAAAGCAAAAAATACAGCAATTATAGCATTCAAGTAAAAAATGGATAGAACAAACAATACAGCAATTATATCATTCAAGTAAAAAGAGTCCTAAAGTACAGCAATGATAGCGATAAAGACTCATACATTTTATTTAAATTAATCAAACACTTCAACAGTTCTAGAACAGAAATTAAAAAAATAAAAGACCAAGCTCAAAGCCCATCAAGTAAGTACGTGGACAAAACTTTATGCACCCTTCATAGATGTGGAAGAGGACATAAAAAATGATCTAACTAGATTGAATGTTACATTTACCTTGGAACCAAGGGTATACAAAAAGGATCCAATCAGAATGCATGTTACATTTTTACCTGGGAACAAAGTTGGGAAGATTCTGTGGCCTCAAAAGACAATGATGCATGTTGGATGTAAGTTTCTCTAATTTAGCCTTGCATGCATATACAATTTCTTCATACCTTTGAGAAGTCAAGGTGAATGGACATCCTGTAAGTTGCTATACTGAACACTAAATTGGTCATGTAATTAGTTTTCTCATATAGCACTTGATTTCCCTGCAGTAACATACACAAGAGAACACTTGTTCTCAGTTTAAATCAGATACACATGCCACTGACATGGAATGAGATACACATGCCACTGACATGGAATGAGATACACATGCCACTGACATGGAATCAGATACACATGCCACTGACATGGAATGAGATATGCATGCCACTGACATGGAATCAGATACGCATGCCACTGACATGGAATCAGATACACATGCCACTGACATGGAATCAGATACACATGCCACTGACATGGAATGAGATACACATGCCACTGACATGGAATGAGATATGCATGCCACTGACATGGAATCAGATATGCATGCCACTGACATGGAATCAGATATGCATGCCACTGACATGGAATCAGATACACATGCCACTGACATGGAATCAGATACACATGCCACTGACATGGAATCAGATACACATGCCACTGACATGGAATCAGATACACATGCCAATGACAAGGAATGAGAGAGATGACCCATTTGGTTGGGAAGATGCTCCTTTAAAGAAGATTGGTTGAAGGTTTTATCAAAACAAAAACATGCTAAATCTGGCTGAAATCTTTGTGAATGTATTGCTGCAGAAACCAAAGTCAGGAGAATAGACAATCAGAGGGCACAGCTCCATTAAATAATGTTGCAGAATGCTAGATAATGCTGCATTCCCAAAAATGGTGGAAATCTAACAATCCTTGATAAAGTTGATTTATGAAAATGTATGTTGGAAGGATATGATATCAGGAGGTAATATTCCTGAAAGGACAACAAAGGTTGTATAATAACAACACAGAAGGTTGTAAACTGAACTCTTTTATGGTGTTTGCAATAAATAATGGATGCTACAAAGAAGACCAGTTTATCCATTATGCAATCATATATATGATATTTGAAAAACATGCGGGAACCAAACCCTTGATAGACAGATAGCCAGCCAGACAAGATTAACGTAGATATTAATACAGCTACAGTGACTTCAATGATCGGGACTAGAAAGATGATCAGCATAACCTATATTATCATACATACGATATCTGAAAATATTTAAACTCCATGGGAATGACTGATGTTCAGGTAGTGAAAATGAGCATCACCATTTTTGGGAAGGATATCATGAGTACCAGGTCATTCGAAGCTAACATTGCAAGGTTTATTTTAGATCAACAAGCTACACAGACCCTGATCTGCCAGTGCATTATGCAATGCCAGATCTGAGCATATGCAGTTTGCAGTTGGACTTGACTGACAAGTGAGTATATAGAGTAAGTGTTTGCAAAGACGATTCAGATTTCCAATTCAATATATCTAACACAAAAAATATTAACTATCATTTCTATTCCATGCATCTAATGAAGTCTACCTCAACTAATGAAAGGAAATTCACGACTACATCTTGACAGTACACTCATATATGTGTTCTGTTTAAAACAATTTAATAATAAAATAAATATATATTTTAATAAGCAATTAAGAAAATTGGGTTTAAAACAACTTCATGACTGAATAATTAGAGAGAACATCTACAATATTTCAATATATTAGATGAATAATTAGATGGCTCATATACAGTATTTCAGCCAGGTCTGAGGAAAATATGGGCCAACAGACCAGCTTCATTTGAAAAATTGGGCCACTGGTTTAGCCATAATGGGCCAAGCTCACAATAAAATGAAGTATCATTTATATATCCTATTTCACATGTTATGTACTTGAAAAGACAAATAAACTGACTTGCAAATAATTTGACCAGGCAATCCTGGTCAGGTAGCAAATCTATGATCCTTGAAATGAGTAAAATAATTTTAATAATAGCGTTGGTGAGCAAATGACTGATTTTATTGGACGAGTTAAAAAATTTAATTTGAAATGAGCACAGATTTAAGATTGTGTTGATGATGAAATATAAAAAATATATCTGACAAAACCACAGACAAGTAAAATAAGTCAGAATCCTCAGTCATTACACACTTGTCTTTCATCACATCATGACAACATTTGTACACAAAATGATTTTGTCTTTGCATCTGTGTGTGTGGTTTAATGGCACTTTTAACATATCACTATATATGCTGTGAAATGCAAACAAAGTGACATTTCCAAAGACATATTGCAGCAGCCAACCCCAGCTGGCCAGGTCAGGTATCAAACCCACAACCCTTGAATTACAAGGTCCAATGCTCAACCAGGTTAGCTATTTGTAAGACATCATGTGGTGGTATTTTGTATTTCCAAAGTTGTTTTACCCATGATGCTTTGCAAGTTTTTGTTATGGTCTATTATGATATAAGCATATAAACCGAAACATTAAGTATCGCAAAAAACAATGACCCTGATCTGCCATCCTATTATGCAACCAAATGCCAGGCCCTATATTCTTTAAACATTTTGAGACACAAAAAAAACTAATCTCAAAGTCTCACCATTTTCAATGCCTATAGCTTCCGATGCCAAAGAGTTTTGATCCATAATACTATCAAGATTTTTAAAACTTGTAGTTCTGTACTGGAATCTCCAGTAGGCTTGGTGACGCAGAAGAGTCCCACATGTCCTAAGAGGTGACTAATGGAGAGAGGAGCTACAGTGGCTCAGATGTTTGCATTTCAGACTGCAAGTTTGAATTCTACCACTGGACAAAACTGGGTTAGATATGATGGTGTGCCCTTGGGCAAATCACTTTAAACTACTTGTCTCTGCATAAAATCTAACTTTGCTAGTGTACTGTATAACACTAAATGTAACCAAACCCTCTACTGGCTTTCTTAGTTTCAACAACATTGACGCATGCCAAGTATCAAATCTGATTTTGGAGTTTTTCACTTGAGCTAGAATTTCTTCCTCACAAAGATTATAGAACACAGGGCCAGGATGCATAGTCGCAATTTTTATAAAAAAAACAAACATGAGCTGAAGCTTCAAATCCCAAAATTAGTTATAATAATTTTTTTTAATGCTAAGCCATGAATTACTGGATATTTCAAGTAAAATAATTGTGGCAGTTCAATGGAGTGAAATAAAACAAATATTTTCACTGTTGTGTCAACAAAATGATTCCTGTCAAAGTTGAGTCATTCTTAGACAATTAATTGACATAGAGGTAAGTATGGCTACCTCCTGGCAAAGATGACTCGAGTTCAAATTCTACAAGGCGCAACATTTGTTTTGTGTTTGTGCTATTTTAGTTTGAATTGTGAAGGAGAATTATGTAACTGTTTATACTTTCTTTGCAAATAATCATAAAACACAGCAGATCATAAACGGTAAACTGCTGACATGTAAAAGGATCCAGTAAAAAAATCTGCTACTTTAATCTCTTTTCCAGGATATCTTGCTAGCCAATACTTTTGACAATAAAATAAACAATAAATCTGTGATGACTGATTAATGGATATGTTTTATCGAATGGGTAAAACACTGGATGAAATATATCCATTATTTATTCATTTCAAACAAATATCCTCTATATATTGTATCTACATCAGTGAAACTTTAGCATGGAATTCAAAATATGAAGAATCTGAAAGTCTCATCATTCTGACTTTATTCTAATTAAATTTAATTTTTTAAATTTAAATTTTCTGAACTTGGAGTTTCTTGCTCATAAAACTAAAAGTATGAGATTGAGTTTCCTCTATCAACTAATCAGAGACAACCTTCCAAAAGTAACACTATATCAGCCAATCAAAGCCAACCTTTCAAAACTAAATCACTTTTGATTTGTTAACACAAAATCTTTAGCTCAAAATCAAGCTCAGATGTTTTATGATTTCCAGCCCAGGCACTACCATTCTCAAAACTTTCAAGCAAGGAACGCTGACAACCTGTAATTGTAATTTTAAAGCTAACATAGTAGAATTCTCAGATTTTTCTTAACAAGAGTTCCATGACATAGGTGCAATTTAAGTCTAACTTTAGTGTTAACTTATCAGCCTGAGAATGACTTCCTTGCTCAAACAGTTTTGATGTTTATTTTACATAAAAATGTGGTAATGGAATTAGAGATGATTATTTTCATCTTATATATGTAATGAGGGTACCATGTATTATAAGTATGTACCGCTAGGAAACAGTTACATGATGATTTGGTTTTTGCAACATCCACTAAGCTCCTTGTGAGGTAGCACCATGGAGTTGAGAATTATCACCTCTGGTGGTACATGGACATTGGAACCTGAAAAGGGAAAAAACTGTGAGGAACCCAACAATTTTCAAAATTTAATGGTCAAACAAGATAAATCTGGAATGTCTTTATGTACTTTATGCAATTTCAAATACTCAACGATGTGATCCAATTTCAGTACAAGTTGAAATAAGTATTAATTAATTAATCAAGTAATCCGAGGGTCATGGGTTCAATGCCTATTCAAGTCAGCTCAGGTCAGTTGTCTGAAAGGATCTATGTTAAAGGCAATTAGTTCCTATTTCCTTGACATGAAGTAGCCCAAAACAACAGAGATAATTATTCCTCAAATTTTCTTTCATAAATCTAGTTGATAAATGGCCACCAAAATGTCCACTGAAAAGAAAATATTCCAGAAGGTGAGGTTAAGAAAGTTTTGCCATGATTGCAGCCAATCAGTAAAGAGAATACTGCACAATAATTTCATGGGCTTATTTGGACAAATCAGAATCACATAAAGTTATTCACAAGTTATAATATCAAAAATATTAAATTGCACACACTATAGTGTACCAAATATGTGATAAACTAATATATACCACCATTACAATAATTCTTAATACATTCATAAATACAAAATCCTCAATGGATGGAATGGAAAGTAGAATAAAATTCCAATATATTTTGGGAGGAAAAGTGACCAATGTTGCCAGTTCACAGCAAGATCATTTTCAAGGGAGGTAATATGCAAGAGCTACTGCCCTTTGTCTATATAATTTAGACAGAAAAGACTTGGGGAGGACTGGATTTAAACCAGAGTAGGGCTTATATTTCTAACATTAATGTAGTCATAGAATTTATCTGAAGGACAAAGAGTATAATATTTCCATAATCACATGTAAACCCTGTTACAGTGAATACATATAATGTTTAAGGATAAAAACATTAACAAGTGATAATTCATGTCAGATAAAACTACAAGTAACTGTACTCATCCAAAATACTTCCCTAAAATAGTTTCTAAAACTTAATTTAAAAGATTAAAATGTATAAATATTAAAATGGAACTGCTGTGCTCTTACAATATATTTTTGTCAAAGAAATAGAATACCATGAAAACTTCCATTAAAATAAGGCACAATTTGAATAATTTGATACAATGTTTCTTTTTCTTTAAATATATCAAGTCTCTCACCTATGACTGTTATTGACGGATTCAATTTTCCATGGTCATCAAACATTGACAAAGTCTCCAGCTTTGCAAATGGCTTGTTAGGATTTGGATCATTTGGTGTACCTTCTACTCTTGACCACATACCAACAGTGCTGTTCCATCCTATGATGCTGTTTAATATGCAGCAATGATCCTGAAAAATAGATCCAAACAGGCCTGAGGTCATCCACCTGGCTGACATGTAAATGAAAGTCAAATGCAAGGGTAGTTTGCTAAGAAAGTCAGTCTGATGCTTTCTGACATTTTAAGTGTTTTTAAGTATATTTTAAGTAATCGCAGCCATATTGGATTAAGGATCATTATTATCTGTGCCAACTTAATATGCCTTATGCTCAGGTGCTTTCAGCTAAATGGGTCAACTTCAGCTGACCAGATGTTTAGAAGAACTCACTTAAGGGCTGCCTATTTTTTGGGAGTCCACCTTAACAGAAGCATGACAGTGTGATCACTGATAACCCATCCATACATTTATCCATTTCCTAGTTTAACCCAAGTTTTTCATTTGTCTCAATACCATTTTATCTGACCCTCTTCAGATCTGTAGGATAGCTTCAGTATGCACACAGCCATCATTATTGAACTTCTGAGGTGTACAAAACTTGTCGAATTTGGTTACATTCTAAATGAGCAGCTTCTGAGAGGAAGTCTTTGAAGATTTTGTTTTTGACTCTTAATGCAGTCAAATCTGATGGATTATCAGCTTAACATAAAGTCCTTGTGATGATGCTATTTTAGTCAAATTTGATGGATTATCAGCTTAACATGAAAGTCCTTGTGATGATGCTATTTTCAGTCAAATCTGATGGATTATCAGCTTAACATGAAAGTCCTTGTGATGATGCTATTTTCAGTCAAATCTGATAGATTATCGGCTTAACATGAAAGTCATTGTGATGATGCTATTTTTAGTCAAATTTGATGGATTATTAGTTTAACATGAAAGTCCTTGTGATGATGCTATTTTTAGTCAAATCTGATAGATTATCAGCTTAACATGAAAGTCCTTGTGATGATGCTATTTTTAGTCAAATCTGATGGATTATCAGTTTAACCTGAAAGTCCTTGTGATGATGCTATTTTTCGTCAAATCTGATGGATTATCAGTTTAATTTGAAAGTCCTTGTGATGATGCTATTTTCAGTCAAATTTGTCAAATATGATCAAATTCATTACAGACATTTCTGGAAAGAAGTTCTTTCAAACTCTTCTAATTTTGGTAAAGGGAGCCTTGTTTGATAGTTGTGTTCAAATGATTTCAATCTGCCAAGATGCTTTAGTTCCAAAATACTTTCTGTCAAATTTGGTCAAATTCTTTCATCAGTTCATGAAAAAGCCAATTAATTGTTTATGTTTGTATAGTAATGGAGGCCATATTTCATGGCTAGTTGGTATCATTTGTTCAAACTTGCAAGGCCTTCATGCCAGGATGCTTCCTCATCATGGGCTAATTATGGGTTTTTTTATGTCCTTTAATGGTCTTTCAATTTTTAGTCATGTAGCAATGTTTGATAGCAGAACCATCTTAGTTGTACAAAGGATTATATTTAATAATGATAATTTCTACCTTATTTTTATGTGTTATATATATTTAATTTGCATTGTTTGTTAGTTTGGTTTTTGAATTTTTTTTTCATTATATGCTATGGATAATAATTGTATTTTGGGCTTGACCTTGTCCAAAATCACATTCATTTTCTACCTGACCCAAGCCACCGATATTTTTTATTATTTTGTAAACAAGTAATACACAGCTAATATTGTCCCTACTAGTATGGGTTAACTATTTATGATTACCATCTATGCTTGAGTCAAGGACATTGTGTTTACTATGTTCTTTATTATAATTTTAGTAATAGACCTTCTAATTATACCTGGGGCCCCGAGTGGCCGAGTGGTCTAAAGCGCTGTCCGTCACGGATCACTGCCATCTCACCTCTATCTGCGTGGGTTCGAGTCTCGGGCTCGGCAAATGTGGATATGTGAGAAAGCTTGCCGGTAGCTTCTCGTGGGTCGGTGGTTCTTTCCGGGGTTTTCCCGGTTCTTCCTCCACCATTAATACTGGCCGCCATGTATAGCCTATCTTGTGCTGAAAAATGGCGTTAAACCCTATAACAACAAAAATCTAATTATATCTAAGATTTTATCTTGTAAAAATATGGAACCTTCTAGAATGATATTTTCCATTAGATTTTTATTTTATTTTCAGAAAATGTTAATTGTGGCCTAAGAACAAGTAGAGAGCTATATAATCTTTTTCAAGACAATATTCATTTATGCTGTAAGATCTGAGCAGAATCAGTTGTATTATTGTTGTGTCCAGTATTTTATTTGGGCTGGAATTTATTTATTAAAATTATTTAAGTTATTCTTCTCTGGACATACAATGTGCTCAAAAATAACATTAATGGAAACAGAGTCTTGGATTAAAGTAAAATTTCAAATAAGGATATATTCTTGGCTTGTAATTCAACAAAAGTCTGTTGGCACATCACTACAACATAGGCCACCACAAGCACATCAACATGTCCAGCATTGGATTTATTTTAGAACACCACTAAAGTTTGTTCAGAACATTAAATATTAGGACTTGTTTTTGAAATTTTAAGGTTGTTTGGGATTTATTTTGCAATCCTATAAGTTCTTTTTCATCTTTTACTTTGTATTCTATGGCATACGTCTCTTCAATAACAATAATAATTTAGGGTGTTACTGTATGGAAACAAAAGTTAGTGTGATCTTCAGGGGCTATAAGTCTGCAAAATGATGATGTATCAAGGCTGACAATCAAATTCTGCCCACAGCTCAGCAATAACTCTAAATATGGTTAAAATTCAAACTAATTATGAAACTACTGTACAAAAATAATGTGGGCTGAAATTCAATAATGAATAAAGAAACTAATGTATAGAAATGAAGTGGCTGAAATTCAATAATAATTAAAGAAACTACTGAACACAAATAAAGCGGGTGTACCTGACCTTCTGGTGCTATACCATCGCTAAACAAAGATGAAGGATCCTGACAACTAAGCACAGCCAAAGCTTTTCAATATCAAGACGCACACCGAAATTTGGGTGAAATCCAATAATAATTAATTATTGTAGGGAAATGCATGGAAATATGGAGTGTACCAAATGATAGACCAAATATAATATCTCATTTTCTATGAAAAATATGTTTACAAATGAATGAAGTTTCATAAAAGAACTATTTTTTAAAACAACTAAAACCCTGTCTGTAAAGTGATATCTTGATGTAATAACAATGTATATCCATTTTTTTAAAGTTTCTTAAGACAGCATGGCCAAGTAGCTTAGACTTGGGACTTCTGATAGTGAGATAGACTCGGGACCTCAGACAGTGAGCTAGACTCGGGACTTCTGAGAATGAGCTAAACAGTTTAGTGGACATGGCTAATTTACTCTGATAAAGGTGAGTAATCATAGCTAACAAAGTCAAGGTAGTACAGTTAAGAGAAGGATACCCATACAATGAGGCAATTTTGTCAGTATACTTTTACAATTTTGTCTACCCCAAGACAGACAGCCATTTTCCTAAAATCAACTAGTTTTGTTTGAGAGATTTTCTTGTGACGTACTGCTACTGCATTGAGTATACAATATATCATGGTACAACATCAAAGATACAATATAACATGGTACAACATCAAAGATACAATGCAACATGGTACCACATCAAAGATACAATATAACATGGTACAACATCAAAGATACAATGCAACATGGTACCACATCAAAGATACAATATAACATGGTACAACATCAAAGATACAATGTAACATGGTACAGCATCATTGATACAATGCAACACTTTACAGCATCATTGATACAATGTAACATGGTACAGCATCAAAGATTCAATGTAACATGCTACAGTGTGTGTGTGTGATTTGGACTTTTGAATCATGCCGCAGACATGTAGCATGATATCCCACCCAGTCACATTATCCTGCCTCCAGGCTGACCAGTCCTAACACTAACCTCTTAATGCTGAGCACTAAGCAAGGCAGCTGTTATTACCATTTTTGTAAGTCTTTGGTATGACTCAGCCTGGGATCAAACCCACGACCTCCCGCATCTGAGGTGGACACTCTAACCATTAGGCCACCGAAGCAGTTAACATGCTACAGCATCAAAGATACAATGTAACATGGTACAGCATCAATGATACAATGCAACATGGTACTGCATCAAGGATATAATGTAACTTATTATATGCTTATTTTTTTTTTCCATTAACTTTACATTGTCAGAATCGTTCAGTATTACCCGATACTGAACTCGCGCAACAATACACATATAGCATTCACGTGCATAAAGGAACTACTTTCTATTGTAAACAAACAATGGATGCAGACGCCAGCACTTTTGATTTGTACACAAATCATGTACACTCACATAAGAGGCTCTTTACATTGTGGTTGTTTAAATTTGTTTCTGAATGAACTAAAACAGATGTTTCATGGACTGCCACATACCAGCTGTTTTGGCACATCACGCATTGATACAATGTTACGGATTTAGGCTAGCTACAGTATATAACAGACGGAAGATAAGGTCCTTACAAATAACATACATGTGACAAGTCATATACTCTCTTCTTTAGCTGGTGATAAGAATGGCAAAATAAAATATACTTATAGTTTTACATCCTGAATTTCCTCAAAATGTATTTTCTTAATTCTGCAAATCTGAATTACATGAGCCATATCATAGGTTTTCAATCTGAATTAAACATTTCGAAATTGTGCTGCAATTTCGATAAGTGCAACTGCATCCTCCTTACTGCATTCAAAATGAAATAAGCATTACATTCCATAGCATCTTTTTGATAATTGCAATTGAAAGACTTCATATTTTTCCCACATTATGATTTCAAACATTCAATGACAGAAACAGAAACACATTTACAGATATAAACACGCTTCTCCCGCGCCGCTTCAATCCGATGTATAATTTGCACAGATGAATCCAGTCCAAAATCACAAATGTTCATCGAATCAAAACAAAGTACCAAAATATATTCATTCCAGATCAAATGGAAAAGTTGTTTCAATGCGCATTCATTTACAATATGAATGCCAAGTTTGTGCAGTATTCCATCCCAAAACTCGTTCATATTTTCCCATACAAATGCAGTAACCTATAAATGGTACATCATCAAGTATCCAATCTAACATAGTATCATGGATATACTTTAATATGGTATGGCAAAAAGGATACAATCTAACAAGATGTATAATCAAAGGATACAACCTAACATTGGTACAACACAGAGGGTACAATACAACATGGTATAGCATTAAGGATATAAACAGGGTACAGCATAAAGGATACGATATAACATGATACAGCATTAAAGGATGCTATCTAACATGGTATAGCATAAAGGATAAAATCTAACATGATATAGCATTAAATGATACTATCTAACATGATATAGCAAAAAGATAAAATCTAACATGAAAGAGCATTAAGGATGCAATATAATATTACACAGCATCTAAGATACAATCTAACAGAGCACTACATTTAAGGATACAATATAACATACCATAGCATTACGGATACAATATAACATAGCATATCATTAAAGGATACAATCTAAGATTGTGTTTTGTCAGCCAGAGGTATCTCTGATTAGTGAAGCTTATACATTCACCTTGGAATCGAAATTTACAAGTTTTCTTTTTATTTCAGATTTATTAATTACAGTTGATATTTAAAGTACTTCCACAATGTCTCCCAATATAATGCCAATATATCTGCTGATACCAGACATCCTTTGTGACTGAGCAAATACATCTGGATATTCAAGACTTTGTCACATATAGGTTTAAGTTTGACAAAAGTGCAGGTTCAAATCCTATTATTCACTCAGATCACACTAGCTACTGTGGTGTGTCCCTGTGTAAGGCACTTTACTCCAGCTGCCTCAGCATTACATAACCTACCCATGTCACTGTGGTGTGTCCATGTGTAGGGCACTTTAGTTGCCTCAGCACTACATAACCTACCCATGTCACTGTGGTGTATCCCTGTGTAAGGCACTTTACTCCAGTTGCCTCAGCACTACATGACCTACCCATGTCACTGTGGTGTGTCCATGTGTAAGGCACTTTACTTCAGTTGCCTCAGCACTACATGACATACCAATGTCACTGTGGTGTGTCCCTGTCTAAAGCACTTTACTCCAGTTGCCTCAGCACTACATAACCTACCCATGTCACTGTGGTGTGTCCATGTGTAAGGCACTTTACTCTAGTTGCCTCAGCACTACATGACCTACCCATGTCACTGTGGTGTGTCCCTGTGTAAGGCACTTTACTCCAGTTGCCACAGCACTACATGACCTACCCATGTCACTGTGGTGTGTCCCTGTGTAAGGCACTTTACTACAATGGCCTCAGCACTGCATGACATACCCATGTCACTGTGGTGTATCCCTGTGTAAGGCACTTTACTCTAGTTGCCTCAGCACTACATAACCTACCCATGTCACTGTGGTGTGTCCATGTGTAAGGCACTTTACTCTAGTTGCCTCAGCACTACATGACCTACCCATGTCACTGTGGTGTGTCCCTGTGTAAGGCACTTTACTCCAGTTGCCACAGCACTACATGACCTACCCATGTCACTGTGGTGTGTCCCTGTGTAAGGCACTTTACTACAATGGCCTCAGCACTGCATGACATACCCATGTCACTGTGGTGTATCCCTGTGTAAGGCACTTTACTCTAGTTGCCTCAGCACTACATAACCTACCCATGTCACTGTGGTGTGTCCATGTGTAAGGCACTTTACTCTAGTTGCCTCAGCACTACATGACCTACCCATGTCACTGTGGTGTGTCCCTGTGTAAGGCACTTTACTCCAGTTGCCACAGCACTACATGACCTACCCATGTCACTGTGGTGTGTCCCTGTGTAAGGCACTTTACTACAATGGCCTCAGCACTGCATGACATACCCATGTCACTGTGGTGTATCCCTGTGTAAGGCACTTTACTCTAGTTGCCTCAGCACTACATAACCTACCCATGTCACTGTGGTGTGTCCATGTGTAAGGCACTTTACTCTAGTTGCCTCAGCACTGCATGACATACCCGTGTCACTGTGGTGTGTCCCTGTGTAAGGCACTTTACTCCAGTTGCCACAGCACTACATGACCTACCCATGTCACTGTGGTGTGTCCCTGTGTAAGGCACTTTACTACAATGGCCTCAGCACTGCATGACATACCCATGTCACTGTGGTGTGTCCCTGTGTAAGGCACTTTACTCCAGCTGCCTCAGCACTACATGACCTACCCATGTCACTGTGCCCTAAAGCACCAAATTTTCCACTCTGCACTAAAAATGATGACAAGCAATCACTATAAACTGTACGAAAGAACATGCAAACAGTACAATACTGGTATGAATAAAAGTTCTCACCTGCAGTATTGCTCCTTCTAGTATGATAGAATCTCTAACTCGAACTCCATCTCCAACAGTCACATTTTTGCCTATTGAGACATTGGGACCCAGCTAAAATGAAAATGGGCATATTAATTAGTTGAGTGTGACTAATTTACAAACTAATTACTGCAAATTAATTCATCTGAAAAGGCATCAATTTCTGTGGTTGTGCAAACAGAACATATTCTTATATGTGTGATGTGATTTGGATTTTTAATGTAGCTTTAAAATTTTTCTTAGATTAAATGAAAACAAGAATCTCTTGAATGAATGATGCAAAAAAAAGGAATGTTTAGGAATCCATGAGAAATTTATTAATCCATTTCTTCGATCCTTTTACAATATTTGCTATGAACAATGCTAAAAATATCAAAAGTAATATTGTGCAAATTGCCAGTAAAACTGATCATTATGTACTATTTTGGAACAAATCATTATAAATTTATTCATCAAGGGAACAGGATATTAATATGGCCTCTACTCTTAACAGAGAACTAACAGCAAAACTTCAAACTGAGCTCTTAAGGACCAAATCTGTGCTGGGCTCAAACTAGGATGCAGAAAAGTGATCAGACATCACTTTTAGCTGAGGCCTTTGTAATGATTGAAAATAATTTTTTCTTCATCTCCTGATACAGTGATAATGCCATGTCAAGCATGACTTTAGATGTCATATCATGTTACTCTCACTCTCATCAACACAGTGATAATACCAAGTAAAACATGACTATGAGTCATGCCATGTTAGTCTTACTCTCACTGACACAGTGATAATGCCAAGTCAAACATGACTTTGAGTCAAACAATGCTAGTCTTACTCTCATTGACAGTGATAATGCCAAGTCAAACATGACTCTGAGTCATACCATGTTAGTCTTACTCTCACTGACACAGTGATAATACCATGTCAAACATGACTTTGAGTCATGCCATGTTAGGCTTACTCACACTGGCACAGTGATAATGCCAAGTCAAACATGACTTTGAGTCATGCCATGTTAGTCATTCACTGAAACAGTGATAATGCCATGTCAAACATGACTTTGAGTCATGCCATGTTAGTCTTACTCTCCCTGGCACAGTGATAATGCCATGTCAAACATGACTTTGAGTCATGCCATGTTAGGCTTACTCTCACTGACACAGTGATAATGCCAAGTCAAACATGAGTTTGAGTTATGCCATGTTAGTCTTTCAATGACACAGTGATAATGCCATGTCAAACATGACTGAGTCATGCCATGTTAGTCTTACTCTCACTGACAAAGTGATATTGCCAAGTCAAACATGACTCTGAGTCATGCCATGTTAGTATTTCACTGACACAGCGATAATGCCATGTCAAACATGACTTTAAGTCATGTTATGTTAGCCTTACTCTCACTGACACAGTGATAATGCCATGTCAAACATGACTTTGAGTCATGCCATGTTAGTCTTACTCTAAATGACACAACAAGAATGCAAAGTAAAACATGACTTTGAGTCATGCCATTTTAGTCTTACTCTCACTGATACAGTGATAATGCCATGTCAGACATGACTTTGAGACATACAATTGGTTAGTCTTACTCTCACTGACACAGTGATGATGCCATGTCAAACATGACTCTGAGTCATGCCATGTTAGGCTTACTCTCACTGACACAGTGATAATGCCATGTCAAACATGACTTTGAGACATACCATGTTAGTCTTACTCTCACTGACACAGTGATAATGCCAAGTCAAACATGACTTTGAGTCATGCCATGTTAGTCTTTCACTGACACAGCGATAATGCCATGTCAAACATGACTGAGTCATGCCATGTTAGTCTTACTCTCACTGACAGTGATAATGCCAAGTCAAACATGACTAAGTCATGCCATGTTATTCTTGCTCTCAATGACACAGTGATAATGCCATGTCACTGCCACAGTGACAATACCATGTCAAACATGACTTTGAGTCATGCCATGTTAGTCTTACTCTCAATGACACAGTGATAATGCCATGTCAAACATGACTTTGAGTCATGCCATGTTAGTCTTACTCTCACTGATACAGTGATAATGCCAAGTCAAACATGACTTTGAGTCATGCCATGTTAGTCTTACTCTCACTGACACAGTGATAATGCCATGTCATACATGACTATGAGTCATGCCATGTTAGTCTTACTCTCACCGACACAGTGATAATGCCATGTCAAACATGACTTTGAGTCATGCCATGTTAGTCTTACTCTCACCGACACAGTGATAATGCCATGTCAAACATGACTTTGAGTCATGCCATGTTAGTCTTACTCTCCCTGGCACAGTAATAATGCCATGTCAAAGATGACTTTGAGTCATGCCATGTTAGTCTTACTCTCACCGACACAGTGATAATGCCATGTCAAACATGACTTTGAGTCATGCCATGTTAGTCTTACTCTCACCGACACAGTGATAATGCCATGTCAAACATGACTTTGAGTCATGCCATGTTAGTCTTACTCTCATTGACACAGTGATAATGCCATGTCAAACATGACTTTGAGTCATGCCATGTTAGTCTTACTCTCACTGACACAGTGATAATGCCATGTCAAACATGACTTTGAGTCATGCCATGTTAGTCTTACTCTCCCTGGCACAGTGATAATGCCATGTCAAACATGACTTCGAGTCATGCCATGTTAGTCTTACTCTCACCGACACAGTGATAATGCCATGTCAAACATGACTTTGAGTCATGCCATGTTAGTCTTACTCTCACCGACACAGTGATAATGCCATGTCAAACATGACTTTGAGTCATGCCATGTTAGTCTTACTCTCATTGACACAGTGATAATGCCATGTCAAACATGACTTTGAGTCATGCCATGTTAGTCTTACTCTCATTGACACAGTGATAATGCGATGTCAAACATGACTTTGAGTCATGCCATGTTAGTCTTACTCTCACCGACACAGTGATAATGCCATGTCAAACATGACTTTGAGTCATGCCATGTTAGTCTTACTCTCACCGACACAGTGATAATGCCATGTCAAACATGACTTTGAGTCATGCCATGTTAGTCTTACTCTCACCGACACAGTGATAATGCCATGTCAAACATGACTTTGAGTCATGCCATGTTAGTCTTACTCTCACCGACACAGTGATAATGCCATGTCAAACATGACTTTGAGTCATACCATGTTAGTCTTACTCTCCCTGGCACAGTGATAATGCCATGTCAAACATGACTTTGAGTCATGCCATGTTAGTCTTACTCTCACCGACACAGTGATAATGCCATGTCAAACATGACTTTGAGTCATGCCATGTTAGTCTTACTCTCACCGACACAGTGATAATGCCATGTCAAACATGACTTTGAGTCATGCCATGTTAGTCTTACTCTCCCTGGCACAGTGATAATGCCATGTCAAACATGACTTTGAGTCATGCCATGTTAGTCTTACTCTCATTGACACAAAGACAATACCAAAACAAAGATGACTTTGAGTGATACCATCTTAGCCTTACTCACTAAATTTTCTTACCAATTAGAGATCCAAGGTTCCTAAATCACATAATCTAAGCTTTAATGCTTGAGTGAACATCCTCAACAATCCTATTATGCAAATACATTCATAACTTGGACAGATATGGCATACTGACACCCCATTAAATGTCATCTGTAGATTGGTCCATTTAAAACTGCCAAGGAAGGACTCTAAGAAATATCCACCACCTTGAATGAACTGTTTTATGATTTAGTTAGTCATGAATGATCTGAGTAGATTACCAGTAACTTTAAATTATTTTATTTCAAAAGACAAGGAAATAGCTAAATGTGATAACATTATCAACATGGTAACATCTAAAGGATCTCAAATGTGATAAAATTATCAAGATGGTAACATCCAAAGGATCTCAAATGAGTCAGCTCTTTTACTGATTAGAATCAACTGTGCATTCTGATCTAGAATAATGCAATTAAGAAATTACCAATGGACATACAGGCATGTGAGAAAGGAAGCAAGCAACTATAAAAGTAACTGAATAAATGAAAGCACAAAATTTATAAACATGCAGCAATCCTTGTTAAAGTTAAGATGCAGAAACACACACAAAAAAGTAGAAGCATGGGCAATCAGGGTACATAACTCCTGTAAATGGAATTCTGCAATACTGAAAATCAAACTTATTTGAGAACCATGTGTATATCCCCTGCCAGTCATGCTGGGCATGGAATAACAACTATATGCATATCCCCTGCCAGCCTTGATGGGCATGGGAAACCAACCATGTGTATATCCCCTGTCAGCCTTGATGGGCCATGGATAAAAACCATGTGCATATCCCTTGTCAGCCATGCTTCAATGGCCATGTGATAGCAACCATGTGTACTCCCCAGCCTGTCATGAGGGGCATGGGATAACTACCATGTGTATATTCCCTGCCAGTCATGAGGGGCATGGGATAACAACCATGTGTATATTCCCTGCCAGCCTTGATGGGCATGGGATAACTACCATGTGTATATTCCCTGCCAGCCTTGATGGGCATGGGATAACAACCATGTGTATATTCCCTGCCAGCCTTGATGGGCATGGGAAAACAACCATGTGTATATTCACTGCCAGTCATGAGGGGCATGGGATAACAACCATGTGTATATTCCCTGCCAGATTTGATAGGCATGGGATAACAACCATGTGTATATTCCCTGCCAGCCTTGATGGACATGGGATAACAACCATGTGTATATTCCAGCCTTGATGGGCATGGGATAACAACCATGTGTATATTCCCTGCCAGCCTTGATGGGCATGGGATAACAACCATGTGTATATTCCCGGCCAGATTTGATAGGCATGGGATAACTACCATGTGTATATTCCCTGCCAGCCTTGATGGGCATGGGATAACAACCATGTGTATATTCCCTGCCAGCTTCGATAGGCATGGGATAACAACCATGTGTATATTCCAGGCCAGATTTGATGGGCATGGGATAACAACCATGTGTATATTCCCTGCCAGCCTTAATGGGCATGGGATAACAACCATGTGTATATTCCCGGCCAGATTTGATAGGCATGGGATAACAACCATGTGTATATTCCCTGCCAGATTTAATAGGCATGGGATAACAACCATGTGTGTATTCCCTGCCAGCCTTGATGGGCATGGGATAACAACCATGTGCATGCCCCCTGTCAGTCATGCTGGGAATGGAATAACAACCGTGTCTATTTCCCCTGCCAGCCTTGATAGGCATGGGATAACAATCCTTGGTAATGTTTCGCTATGGAATGAAAGTTAGAGGGAATGGAATCAGGGACCATAACTCTTCTAAACAACGGCACAAAAGACTGAAAATCAAACTTTATCAAGACATGATCACTACAAAGTTTCATTCCATATTGTACTAAAACTCGTAGTAAAATTTATGGAAACCAAACAGTTGACTGGTGTATCATCAGGCAACATGAGGACCATGGGGTCATGCCAACTTCATTATGGATGACTTGAATAAATGTACAATATTTGGTTTCAAATCTTAATGTCCTGGCATAGGGTTTATATCACAATGAAAAATTCTTTATAGCACCCAAACCTTGCCCGTGTTCCTGTTTTGACTTTGCCAGTCAAAAGTTAAGACAAGTCATGATATCTGATATCTGGAATGTTTTTAGGGATTCTGATCACAGGAGTAGAATTGTATAGTTAACTACAAGTCTCATAAACAATGAATACATTAAAGTGACAATATCAGCAACATGATAACAAGGTGTCTTTGATGTTACAATGCAGATGTTTTAGTTATGGTTGGTATTTCAATCCTCTTTCCATGTCGGTTCTCTGCCTTAAATTTGTAAATTTATTATCTAAAGGACAGATAGATCTGTATGATTTCCTTTAGACAAACAATACAAAGACCAGTCAATATAACTGGATAATTTGTTTTTGACAAACAATACAAAGACCAGTCAATATAACTGGATAATTCATTTTTGACAAACCACACAGAGAAGACAAATCGATACAATTCGATAATTTCTTTTAGAAAAACAATACACAGAAAACCAGTCAATATATAAATTCCTCTTATACAAACAATACACAGGAGACCAGTCAATATAATTACCACAGCAGTAGGATGAACCTGAGCAGAAGAATGGATGAAGACATCTCCAATGACTTTTGGCTTCCCTTCTCCATTTTTGGCCAGTCGATCGAGGTGAGTGTCATGGTACAGCTCCAAGTAGTGTCGATTGGCATAGATCACTGCGCTGCAAAATACAGAAAAATCTAAATCTGATACAACTCTTCAATCCCTATTTCCATATCACACACTCAGACTGAATAAATCTAGGTGTTTTTTCTGACATACACAAATCAATTTATTTTATGAATTAAATCAAAATTTTAAAAAAACCAATTCATTTTGAATTTATTTTACATGGAAAATCGAAACTATTTAGAAGCTGTAAATTGATGTAGTATCTAATAAAAACAAATTTGGTTCTAAACAGGATGTAGAACTTGTCTGATATGGCACAGAAATACATATTAGCTTGACTGCCTCAGTGAATTCCTAGACCATATCAAGCTTGTTCTTTCCATCGATGCAGAACCAAACATGTATGTGTATTTTCTCATTCATGTGATCTGAAACGTTTCAGACTCCTAAACAAATAAATACAAATTTCAAGCTCTAAGCATGCCCAGCAACAAGAAGCAACTTTTTTAATTTATTTATAGTTTTATCACCTTGATCTGACACAAATAATTAAAGGCAAACCAATCAAATTAACAATGAATGGTTAGAGCAATAGACAGATCCTGAATGACGTCATCTGCAGCCATATTTGTTTTATGCTGGTAGATTTACTATAGAGTTTTTATGGTGCTTGAAAGTTGAAATAAATTCACTGCATTTCAAGATACTCTTACGAAACATAGATACATAAACAGAATGCAAATCAGGCTTTCTGCTATTAACCAAATTTGTAAAAAGAATCGGCATGTGATGCAGGACATGTGGATGAGCTGAAAGGCTGATGATATTCAATCCTTTGCCGACAGACACAACGTGTAGAATTTATATGGTGCTCTTCATGACGTTTATGGCCCAGTAACAGCAGGCCAGTATCAGAACAGGGTACTGGGCATGGAATAGAGAATGTATGTGGATATGAGCTGCATGCAATATATTAGTGACATATGGTCAGGTAAAGTATAAAACAATGAATTCATTTTCAAGAATATCAAAATCAATTTTCCTGGATTTGCAAACAGTGAGAGAGTCATTAATATTTATCTTCATGGATCTGACAAGGGTTCCTACTGTTTCTTATTTTGATGTCTTTAAGTTCATTAAATGTATCCACCACAAAATCCACACAAAGTTGGAACCCAACATAAAAATAATGAAGTCACAGTAACTGCTCAAATCACATAAAAAAATAGGGTCACCTACTAAAGGCTGTATGAAGGATGCAAGTGAAAAAGAAAACCCTACTTCTATTGAATCAGCAGTCAGATTTATGAGACCAGACTGTAGCATTATACTTAATGATTTCCACACAGTGGAGAGGATGGGGTTGTTACCCGGCTGATTTTATTTGGCTCCAGAATCTTGTTGTATGGAAAACATACAGTTTTCCAGTGGATGCCAATGGAACAAATATATCTTGCTCCATTCTGATGACTTCTTTGTTTGGTGTGTTGTAGTCAAAGCTGTGGAGAAAATAAAATTATAATAAAATTAGTAGCATTTATTCTCGATGATTCCAGCAAAACTCTGTGTTCAAAATACCGTATACATTAGCTTGTAAGTCAGATCCAAGTGCAAACAACACAGACCCAGATAAGTGGTGGCATAATGTACTGGCAGATCGTGTTCAAATGACTAGCTGTAATAAACATCACAGAGCCAGACCTGTATGTGCATTATGTGATGGTAGATCTGTGTCTGTGTTTGTCTGCAGTTAAATGTGACTTGTCAACAAGTATATACTGTATATTCTAGTTTCCCTATGTGATGGACACTTGGCTTCTTTAGAAATGTGGTCTGGGCTTCCAACTTCTACAGGCACTTTGTAAGCCGACTATACCAATATTGAATAAACTTTATCTTATAGTATAAATCAGGTTCCAATCTAAAAAATGGTAAGTAAATAAAGCACACAGTTAAATAGCTATTGTTATCTATATATTATATATATTAATATATATAATTATTATTATTATTATATATATATATATATATATATATATATATATATATATATATATATATATATATATATAATTCTTAATTGTAATAGTTGTATTGAGAATTATCAATGTAGTTAAGGGAATTAATAATTTGTATTCTTCAAACGAGATTAATATTTACATGCTATGTGCTACAAATACTCATTCACCTTCAAAAGTACTTTACTATCTTGGTAAGTAATGTCATCAACATATTATGATACTTTTAGGAATAAAGAAACAGACTTTGAAGTTTTCTGGGTTAGCTGTATCAACTCTATGCTAACATGGTTAAATGCATGCAACACAAATCTTTGGTTCTTAGCAGTATCTAACTGGGCATGGTCTAAGTTATAGAATCTGATTTTATGCCTTAAAATGGCAGCACAGAAGTAAAGTCTTTAATAGTAACCTGTTTTCACAATTCAAAAAATTATCTGATAAACCTTCTGATACAAAACTGCTTATGGTTCCATAATTGTGAATATAATTTCTACACTGATTTTTTAAAAATTGAAGAAACTTGTAAATAATAAAAATAAAAAAAGGGTACCAACTTTGTATCTACTTCCATTTTAAATATATCTGCAAATCATTACAGACCTAAATTTTAGTGATGATATTGGCTATAATTTTTAGAATCTTTTTTTAAATACTGATCAGGTTGTAACCATGACAATAAATAAAACACACTGGTCAACATCTAAAGAGTAGAGTCATTTTCTAAAAACAATTCACAATGACATGTGCTGTAAAAATATTACACAAAGAAATAGCTGAAAAAAATAACATGCCTTTAAAAGAACATTCTTAGGACCAAACTGAAACAAAATTAGTATAGCATGCAATGTGTTTGCAAACAGATGTATGCACCTCTCTAGACAACTTGTTAGCAACAGGGTCCATAAACATCAAGTGCAGCATGTTTATGGGCAGAACATAGTGAAGGAGACTGATTCTGGTTAGAAGCTGGGTAAAAGGCAGTTGGGGCTCTAGCAACATTCATTGATACACAAGAATTATCACCGCATTGTCCTACACAAATATTTATCTAATGGATTTTAATATTTATGGATATAGGATCTGAAGAAGTTAAATAAAGTCAATAAATTGATAACAGACTCAAAATATAGATAAATCAAACAGGTATAACTCACTAGTTGATGTAACAGTAAGGTTGGAGTTACATCCCTTTACAGCTTCATAGTTAAAATTACATTTACCAAACAATATTATTTGCACTGGTTAATTCCTCAAGATAGTGATGTTAAATGTCACCATACACATTATCCTCAACAACACATGGCAATGACTGAGCAAAACTCTCGTCATTTGTACATATAGAAACAGCACATATCAGCAGCATGGTCTTGGAATAAAACACGAACATAAAAAATTGACCAAAATAAAAGGGACATGATAATGCATGTATGTATGCATGTGATTTGGATTTTTAACGTAGCTTTAACAAATTTTTCAGTCATATTGCTACAATGTCTGCAGTGTGGTAGTTTATAGTGATGTCTAGCACTGGGGCATCATGCTGCATGATGTCCCACCCAGTCACATTATCATGACACCAGGCCAACCAGTCCTAACACACACCTCTTAATGCTGAGTGCCAAGCGAGGCAGCTGTTAATACCATTTTTGTAAGTCTTTGGTATGACTCGGCCGGGGATCGAACCCACAAACTCCTGCTTCTGAAGCAGACTCTCTAACCACTAGACCATGCATGTATGTATGTATGTATGTATGTATGTATGTATGTATGTATGTATGTATGTATGTATGTATCTATGCATGCATGTATGCTAAGTTAATTGTCATTCTATTGTTTATAGTTGGTAAATTAGTCTCCAATGATCTAGTTTGTCTTAAAATGTAAATGCAAACTGACTTAAAATAACAAATTGTAGTGTCTATGTATGTGCCAATGCTGTGTGATTTTAACAAGTAAAAATCAGACTGACCCTGCACATGGATGTTATCCCATGAGATCTTCAATTTACGTATACTGAAATCCACTGAGCCAATTAAGCTGTTAATTATAGTGTTATCATGCCAAAAGAGCATTCAGTTTTCAACAGTTGTCAAAATAAATAAACCCTACTGATGAGAAAGCACTTAATTAGGTAATTTTCTTTGATTGACACCTCATCATATGATTGTTTATTGAGAAATTATTTTTATTAAACAACATCTAATGAAATACATAACTTCTTATTGAAATTTGCACTAACCACTGTGACCAATAATAAAACAAACAAAATATTGTTTTTTTGTTTAATAATATTGATTGTAATTTCTTAATGTAAAGCAAAACAGAGCTTCATCTTCCTATTTCTATTTATATGAGAAAATAAAAGTGGAATCTAAACCTGCCTTGCATCCAAAGCAGGTTCACAAGGTATCAGAGCATGCTAAAATTAACAGGACATCTTACAATATACAAGCATGCTGCAACAAAGGTTAACATGCAAAATTCAATGAACTACAAACATGCATTCATTCTCAATCTAGTTTTTAACAACATGATTTACAAAGATAACTGAACTCATTTTATTTAAAGATGAACAGATGTGTTCATTAAAGCATCCATCTTGTTTGGAAGTCTGAAAATTGCCTTAAATAACATTCTAATAGACTTTGATCAACTTTTAGTTACTGATCATTCTGTACATCAAATGATAGTGCGAAAGATTTTACCTTTGAGACATTATCCCCATAGAATTAAGATTCAGTCCAATGAAGGATGCCATACAGTGTATTTATTGCAATGTAAATTTTATTTATTACAATGTACAGTAAAACCTGTCTTGAGAGACCACTGCTATGAGAGACCACCTGTCTTGAGAGACAAGGTTCTCCATGTACTGATATATTGATTATATAGTGTTCTGACCTGTTAAAAGAGATCACTTGTCTTGAGAGACCAATATGTTTAGGCAAAAGAGGTGGTCTTTCAAGATAGGTTCCACTGTACATGTTACTTATTACAATGTACATGTATCACAAAAAGAACAAATAATAAGACTGAAATGGCAAATCTAAAAATGAAATAAATTTTCTATATTGATACCTAAAGGTGTTGTAAACCACAAACTTTGAAGTGATGGTTGTCAAACCAGTTTATGTTTCATTTAAATCATCAAATGAACTAAATTTTGACAACATCCATGGGAAGCTATGGTTCAGTATAGGCTACATTAGAAATGGTGAAAGAATTAATTATACAACTATCTGAATGGATAGCCAACAATCAACAGTGGAATATTGGCAGAAATTTTACATGTGAATGATTTAAACTAATGACAATTTACAGCACAACCTCACTATAAGGCTGATCATTATAACACAGTTCTTGTTATAATGTGAGTATAACCAAGAAGGGATCCCATTTCATGAAGTAATAGTAATCTTTATACATCATGTATCTCATTATAAGGCAATCTCACTATAAGGCTGATCATTATAACACAGTTCCTGTTATAAGGTGAGTATAGCCAAGGGGATCCCATTTCATGAAGTAATAGTAATCTTTATACATCATGTATCTCATTATAAGGCAATCTCACTATAAGGCTGATCATTATATCACAGTTCCTGTTATAAGGTGAGTATAGCCAAGGGGATCCCATTTCATGAAGTAATAGTAATCTTTATACATCATGTATCTCATTATAAGGCAATCTCACTATAAGGCTGATCATTATATCACAGTTCCTGTTATAAGGTGAGTATAGCCAAGGGGATCCCATTTCATGAAGTAATAGTAATCTTTATACATCATGTATCTCATTATAAGGCAATCTCACTATAAGGCTGATCATTATAACACAGTTCCTGTTATAAGGTGAGTATAGCCATGGGGATCCCATTTCATGAAGTTATAGTAATCTTTATATATCATGTATCTCATTATAAGGCAATCTCACTATAAGACTCATCATTACAACACAGTTCCTGTTATAAGGTGAGTACAGCCAAGGGGAATCCATTTCATGAAGTCAAAGTAATGAGGGTCTCTTACAAAGTGTTATAATGAGGGAGTGCTGTGCATGTATATAAGCAGGCAAACTTATGTTATTTATAAAGAAAGGTGAATGAATTGAACAAGTGCTTGTAAATATTGTAGCACAGCACCATTTTTACATAGATGCAATTCATTGTAAACAGAAACACAGTACTGTAGATATAAAACAGACAATATTTATCAGTAATTAGTGAAGATTTTATATTCACATAGTTACCTGGAGTTTTACATTACATTTCACTGGCTGTACCATTTAAAAAAATAAAAAACCCAATCATAAACAAATTCTTAACGAAAACCTAGGGACATGAGATTTTTAAATCAGAATAGATTCATTTTTAAATAAAGTTAAACTTCTGTGTTTAGTTTTGTGTTGGTATACTAAACACAAAATATATATTTACACCAATGCAAAAGGGCTATGAAGTGTGTTTTCAATTTGTCTGTAACCCTCTTGTCAAGTGGAAAAACCCATCGCGAACTCTTGATTGTCCTAGGATAGTATTGTTTACCCAATAACATGAAGCTGTAACATGCATGCATACTTACCGATAGGCTCCATTCTGGGCTTGTACATCAAAGCTAACAGTAGTAAGTCAAATAATGTTATACCGTAAGTAACAATAAAAAAAAGCTTGGTAAAAAATCTAACAGGCTGAAACTCAAAATACCACCTGAACTGTGTAAAGCACTTAATGAAAACATTAGACTGTCTTGATACACAGAAAAATACACAAAATTGTCTTGAAAAGTGTTCCACAGAATGTTCTGTGCAACCTACGAAAGGACTGAATCGGTTTCATTTGGTGTGTTATGGAACAGCAACACAACTAGGTTATTTAGTGCAATTCGAGTAAAGTGCCTTGCCCAAGTCATACCATGATAGCTGATCTGAGGCTGATCTAAAGAGAAAGTATGATTGATTTTTTTCTTGTTTTGTTGTAACGGAGAGCGCTTTAGACCACTCAGCCACACGGGGCCCCCGAAAGTATGATGGAACCAATAAAATAAATACTGTGCCATCATCATGACCCTTAAGAAAGGATGCCCAATGTGACATGCATCTCACCTTCAAGTGCTGATGCAAAACTATACCAAGCTACAGCCAGCCCTTTGTCTCAAACAGCTCTCCAGTTATGGAGCAGAAATGTAAGTCTGATGGATAAATTGACATACTTACATTTATACAACTGCACAAAAATAGATGGAACTTGTATATTATTTCACCCCTTTTCTTTGAACATGCCAAAGAAAGAAAATAAAACAACATTAAATGAATATAATGACACAGATTATTTGAAAAACACAGAATCACAGTGGCTCAGTGGTAAACTTGCTGGATGCAGGTTCAGTTCATGCCATCAGATCAGGTCCACTTCCATGGAGTGCCAGCCCTGGGCAAGGCAATGTAGCACTGAAGGTCCACTGCCACGGAGTGCCCTGGGCAAGGCACTTTTCTTCAACAGCCACAGAATGGTAAAAACTTTATGTGTTTATGTACTTTAATCAATGCTTAAACCACAGCTCAAAATCAGGCGACCATCATATTATATGTCACCATTATGACATCACCTGTTACTAAAGTGTATCCTACCATGATCAAATATGCTTACGGCCGGATGTAAAATGGTACGTATTCTGCGTCTTAAAAAATGATGCACCAGAAGAATGCTTAGACACATTTAAAACTTCAATAGCAGTTCTGTGAAAATAAATTCTCACATCACTGAAAAGTATACGAGACCGTGTTACATTTTTAGTGATATGTGTGTGTGATTTCGATTTTTAATGTAGCTTTAACAATATTCCATTCATATGATGTCTGCAGTGTGGCAGTTTTAAGTGATGTCTAGCACTGATGCATAATGCCGCAGACATGTACCATGATGTTCCACCCAGTCACATTATCCTGACACCAGGGGATCAGTTATTGTGATGCAAATAGCTAACTTTTTCCATTTGCTAACTCAGGCTGAGCAAATGACTAGATGTGTGCTTTGTAAAATATGTACGTTCCCCCTACAGACTTAAAATTTAAAGATTTTAAAAACTGGAAGAAAAAAACTCCATATTCAGATGATATGAATATGCATACAGGTATGTGCAACAAATGTTATTTTGTGTACCTAAAGTAGCTTTAAATTTTATTTGCCAATTGTATCATTTCTGTGCAATATTGCTGGTCAACATCTTGGGACAGGCCTTTGGATGGATGGATACTGCAGCAAACCTTTATTACAAACAAATTGAAGGTTAAAAATAAGCATTTTAAATATAAAATGAATATAAAACTTTGATGAACTGGCATCATTAAAAAACTGAAAAACCTTTATGCAAAAATGCTTTCTCTTAAATTTGGTGCATTTCTGTTGAGCAGTTTTTTGAGAAGTTGTTTCAAAAGTTTTTCTATTTTTAGAAATAGCATCCATATTTGATGGTTGAACTGCATCCTTTTAATAAATCTGAAACACTCTCATACCGAATGCTTTCTGTCAAATCAGGTCAAATTCTATTCAGCCATTTTTTGAGAAATCATTTTAAAAAATTCTTGTTGTACAAATGGCAGCCGTTATCTCTGATTGCAGAGTAGCCTCATCTGAACAAGTCTGAAAGAGCTTCATTCAAGAATGCTTACTTTTAAATTCAGCAATTTTAAAGAAGTTGTAAATAACAATGGTTGGATGACACATGGCAGACAACTCATGATGGATTATGCACAACGGACAGAGGACCATACCACAGGTTCACTTGGCCTTATCACCAAGTGAGCTAAGATCTTGTAATGACCAGGTTCTGGCTATTTTTCATTAAAAATGAGCTTAATGGTAAATACAGCTAGTGGGGAAAAATGTATCATGCCAACTAGATCCGTGTGATCTCAGGTTCCATTCGCACAGGGCACAAATGACTACAGCTGATATGCATCTCAAATTTAGGCATACAGGGTAAATATCAGGCAGGCAAAGTACAAATCAACCGATGTTTACAAATACACATACAATCAATTGAGAATCTAATGTAATTTTAGGGCATAATGTGAACATGCAATCACCATTCAGTTGGGTTTATTCTAAAAGTGACAGTTCATTGGGAAAAATTCCAATATCTGAGAAAAAGCAAACAAAGCAAGGCTTGCAAATAAAATGGAGGATTTCTGCATGTTCTGATAATTATTGGTGTGATGTTTATAGAGATTGGCATAAAAACAACAACCACATGTTGAATAGACTCAACAAAGTAAATAAACCTTTCAGGCCAATATCAATTAACAGGTAAATCCATTTTGCTGTTGTTGTTGTTGTTGTAGGGTTTAATGCCATTTTTCAGCACACGATAGGCTATACATGGCGGCCAGTATTAATGGCAGAGGAAGAACCCAGAAAATCCTTGGAAAGAACCACCGACCCTCAAGAAGCTACTGGCAAGCTTTCTCACATACCCACATTGGCCTATTCCAAGACTCGAACCCACGCAGACAGAGGTGAGATGGCAGCGATCCATAACGGAGAGCGCTTTAGACCACTCGGCCACTCAGGGCCCCAGTAAAACCTTAAATCCAGATCTAATCAAACTGTATTATTCATAAGACCATAAGCTCAATTTTTATTTTATTTTTAACAACTGTAAAATAAAGTTCATGGCAAACCTCAAACACGAAAAACATTTTAAATTCTTCTGAATCAGCAGATAAAACATATATGAGAACACTGGAGATTACAGTTTTAACTTAATACTATAGAAAAGAAAGTCTTCTGAAATGTAATGCCAAACAGCATAACAGTATCAACTTTTTCATTCTTTTAACAGAATATCTATTGTATGTCATGTTGAAGCGTAACATACCAATATGAAGAATAATTCATGTCAGGAAACTTGCTTCTGTAATTTTGCAGTAAGTAAAATATTTAACAATTATAAAACTGTTAACGATAAATGAGGTATGCAAACAAAGGAGATTAAACGAAAACACACAACCTGCATGAAAAACTGTCCACAATGCAATTTATCAATCAAGGTCTGATATACACATAATTTACCCAGATTGTTTCATTATGTGTGCGCATGTGTGTCTGTGTGTGTGTGTGTGAATTTAATAACAGCAACAAATTAAGGAAATATATGCAGAATGAAAAAGATAAACCATTATAAAAGATTCATTGCAGCAATCAATAAATATATATATTCTGCCAACACCTCAATTAATATCCTGCCTTTGTCGTAAGCTTTCCAAAGTACAAGAATAAGATAATTAATTTATAGCCATTGCATAACAATTCTTATTTATATCATTAATCGCCCAGCATGCATCACTGCACCAGTTCTTGTACTGGTGGAACAGTTCCGGGTCCCCAACAGAAAGCTAATGACAAGTGTATGTACTGGGTGGATAGAATGAGCAATAACCATTTTTATTTTCATCTCACAATTTAAAAAAATTAATTTCTAATTCTCAAAAATGGCAGATTTCATCTTTAAAATGATAATTGCAGTAAGGTGACCTTTAAGATGGTACTTGTTATTGGTAGAATTACATGTGTGCAAATCTTGAACTCTGGCTACAACTAACACAATACGAAAATAATATAGTACACTGGGCAATATGTTTGATGAAGCAAATTTTTTGATTCTTTACTTTAGTGCAAAAAAACTGTTATCTGGGTACATCAGACCTTGCTAAACAACAGACATGCATTATTTTTTTTATGAAATTTACCACAAAAAGTCCTTGGTACCACTGACACTGAAGGGCAAAAGTGAAATGGATGGTTACCACTGACAACAGTTTCAACAGAGATATAAATATGTCATAATTGTCAAATATGTCAACGTATATTTATTAAATAAAAGATCATTTACTTGAGAAAATAAATTGTACAAGATGTCCATATTCCCCATCTTGTTTGTGTATCCAGCGTTACATAATCAAATGAATTCAAGATTCAAAAACAATATATAGACAAAATATGGAATTTATTATCATTTTTAGGAAATGAACTAGTCCTTTACAAAAGTAAACAATATTTCAAATAATACCCATTAAAAAATTCCCAATTTTTTATTAATTTTTTCTTATTCTCAGTATACAGATTCTGTCACATTAATGTTCTGGTATCGAATAATACTTTATTTACCTACTAAAAAAATACGAGGCAAACTCATGTCACTGATTTTCTTTGCCAAATAACTTCATTTTCCAACTAAACCAAAATACCCCACATAAAATCCCTGATTAGAAGTTCAAACTGTGTAATTGCCCTCTCCTTCTGTGCTTAATCACTCACACCTGTAGCCAGATCAAGCAAACCACACAATGAGTTTTCACCAGCTGTTACTGAAGGTCACGGCCATATGACATATGAATCAGGGAGTTCAATAAGAATGGGTAAAACTTTTGTTTTTGAAAGATTGAAATGAGTAGAATGCTTGAAGAATGAATGCTAAAACAACAGGTACTAGACGCAAGCTTAAAAGCAATAACCTAGTAAGAATTAAAAAGAAACCACATAAAGTCCTCATATCACAACAATGACCCACTCCAACATTTTATGTTATCTAAAATACAAAATACTTAATATACAAGGCTCAACCACCCTTTGCTCTGAAGATGGGGCAATGTACTCTGGTGCCATGTGAATAGGCTAATTAGAGAAACCTACATGCTACCTAAAACCAAATGTTTGATGGAATACACCGATCTGATGAGAGAAAGGAGGAAAATTGGAATTGTAAAAGGTAAATGAGCAAGCCTGGCTATTTATTAGTGTAAATTTTACCAAATGACTCTGACTTTATTTACTTTGTGAGTGATTAGGTAACTTTTACACTTCAATAAATACAAAACCAAGATCACTTAGTCCCAAAAACAATTAAAGTTTTAATACAAATACAATGAATTGATATGTTTTGGCAGCAATTAAATTTTTTGAATGAGGACAGTAGCCCAGACCCACCAACCCTAACAAAACTTTCTCAGTAAGGCAGTCAATCTTTTTCCATAACGATGGACCAGTTTTCAGTAAGGAGTAACAAAATATCATGTATTGTCAAGCTGGACTCAATAAGTATGAGTCAATACTGATGCAACATCTTTAAACATTGTGTTTATCTCGAACGTTTATAAAGTTGACTTGAACCTTAATTATATCCAGTACAGGTTCACAAACTGCAATTCCAATGTTCATGGAGCTTAATGACTTCTTGATATCTCTCAACCTGGTGTAATCCTTATAAAAAATGTTGACGTGGGCCCGATGGCAATCATCATTCCTGCCATGTGACATACTCAAATCAAAACATGATGTCTACTAAACGTGACAGCTATCCTTCCTGACCTTTCCCACCAAGAATTTGAATATCCCCTTTTATTATTCTGTACTGGAAGAACGTCTGAAGAGATTTACTGTCCCTTTCATCTGGCATGTCACTTGCTGGACATCATTTTAAAAAAAATAAGCAAATTACCAATGCAGATGCTCTGCATCAAAAATATGAAGTTTAAAGCATCGGAGGTACTCTGGTATAGTTAGTCTGATTCAATCACAAATTCCAATGACTCAATTATGAAACCTGACTATGAATCAAATACAGATAAACCTTATTTTACCACAAACAATCATATTTCTGCAATATGTTATTTTAATCCTTAATTCTTTTATTTTAAGGGCTATTTCCTAAAAAGCAAAATTATAAGGGTTGGCAAGTCTTGGATCCACAGGAGAATCACTGTTTATGTGACTTTAAATTCATGGCTTGTAAAATCCACAGGCATCAACAAAAAAAATTGCAAACACCCATCCCCAAAAATTCATTTTCACTATCAGAAGAAAAATAAATATTTCATACTTGTAATTTTCCTCCAAATTCTGCTTGAATATTCTCTTTAGAGGTTCAAATATACATGGTGAGCACAGGTATATGCCACAGTTGATTGTTGTACTGATGAAAGTTTCTGGTTTCTCCACATAATGTAGCACCTGCAAAATAATGTAACACCTGTACAACATTCTAACACCTGTAAAACAACTTAACACCTGTAAAACAATTTAAAAGCTACAGATCAGGGTCACTGTTTGTTCAACTGATTGCTCCTAACAAACTGCACTGACCCAGATCTGCTGGTAAACTATGCGACAGTAATCTGGGTGTGTGCTGTGTGCAGTTGGAAGAGACTTATAAACGAGTATATACAGTATCAAAGAAAATCAGAAATAATTAATTCCAAACTTCTGTAACTACCAATCAATTCTAGTAAATGTTCATTTTCTAGACTGTACTCATAGAATGATTAATGGAATTGCAGGATTGTCATCCATATTAATTTAGGGTGTTGTTTGTTTCTATTGGTTAACAAACTGCTGGCAGGGAGGACTGTCATCCATACTAATTTAGGATATTGTTTGTTCCTATTACTTAACAAACTGCAGGCATGGCCTATGGAATGAAACAGCAGCAGCATATCCCTGGTTTGAATTTCATCAGTTATTCAGGACATATCACTTGGACAGGCACTCTCATGCCATACTAAATTACCTTTGAATTTCTATCTGTTTGTCTGTCTGTATGTAAGTACATCACTCCCTTGATAACTCGCTACCTGATAACCCACTTATAACACGGGGTCAGGCATGGAACCCTTTTTTTAAACCAGAAAATACCCCCAAAATAGATCCTATTTCTTGAACTTGAAAAAAATCACGATCAAAATTGGTAACTGAAACCTTGATATATCGCTCGTTTTATGGTCACAAACGGCAGATATGACCTGGAAATTTTAATCAACAATTTGAAATTATCAACTTTTAATAAGAAGTCATATAAATGGTTACATTTTCTCTCCAAACAACATTCTTAGTACACCATAATTATAGATATTCAAGGAAATTTTGATCAAGGAAAATGCCACTTGTGCCTAGTGTAGGCAGCAGTACATTAATATTTAAATGCCAATAAAATAATATTTATTAAGTGAAAATTTTGTTTTAATTAAATCTTTTAGTTCAACTTAAGTGTAATCATGGTGATACAATGTGTATTTAAACGTAAAATGTGTCAATTTATCATAACAGTGCCAACTGTGTTTTGATAACTGACTTGCAGAAGTAATAGCTGTTTTGTTGCACTAAATTAAAAGCTGTCATCTTTTGTATTATCACTTTAATTATGTCTTTTGAATCAAATAAAGGAGGTAGAATAAATAAAAATAGTTAAAAGGCATGCAAGTCTTACATATTTAAAATCGAACACTGTCATTGTGTATGTAACATAATCTATCTTAAATTAACCAACTCCTTCATAACTGTCATCAAAGATAGCAAGGCAACCAAGCGAAATGAATACTTCATAAAATAAAGAACATGGTTTCACAGATACAGACCAATATGGGCAAACAATTTTCAGAGAATTCCTGAAGTGGCACTTAGAAATATCCTCAGGGATGATAAGAAGTTTCACTATTACTTTTAATGAAATTGCAACACCAATACAGTACTAACTGAACAATACAAAAATTGTGTTTCACCATAGGCAATTGTCTCACAAAATAAATGTCACTAGTTTTTGAAAGAAAGGAATCTTGTTTGGTGGTGTATCAACATATAGTGTAGTTCCTGGCTAACCTGACTCCCGACTTGGCAGCATAGTATTAAATACCACTCCAGGAACCAGACTAATTAACAAAACAAAAAGCATTGATGCAATACACAGATGTTTTCTCGTACACGTAATGGTTGTTGAAAACAGTTGGAATGATCTTTTACATGTTGGAAATTTTGAAAATAAATGTTATTTATACAGAATAATGAACAACTTCATTAGAAAAAGTGTGTTAATAACAATTATTATGAACATGATTGGAAAAGGAGGACTCAGTCATTAAACAGCCCAGTTCCCCACCCCCTCACTGTTTTCTCGATATATAAGAGGATTTTTTTCCAATTCTTGGAGATCCTTCAGTGACTCATGCCCTTGCTTATAATGCAATCTTTTTTTTTTGGACCCCGTTGTGCACGAGTTATCAAGGGAGAGGTTATGTATGTATGTACGTATTGGGGTTAGTGGCAGTTTAGTACAATCTTGGTTTTATCTAAATTATATAACTATTACTCATTTTTAAAATCAAACCTCAGAAGTGTCCCTGTTTTCCGCTATACATCCATAATTCATGGACTGCTGCCTTGTTGCCTGAAAATAATAATAATAATAATAAACAGTTGTATTTAACAATGTGACCTTCATATCAACCTAATATGTTCAGCAATTTTGTTCTGGCTGGAAGCAAGCAGTGTTAGCCACTTGACATTTTCATCAACAAAGCAAAGGCAGAACAATTGTTCATTATCTGAAAAGATACCCAACACTTTCCAAACTTAGAAAGGAATAGTTTATACTTAATGAACAGTAGAGAGTGAATATAATGTCAAGATAAGAAATGGTAACTTACATGTCTAACTTGCATTTCCATGGAATTTATTATTGTAACGCATTTCCAATGTCCTTAAATCTTCCCAGTCACATCCATAATAATCCGGAAGTGTGACAAATCTTGAGTCTAAATGAAAGGGACAGCCTGAATGGGTTGAGTTACCATATAAAAAATTTAATTCTGTTCTGGAAATTAGGTTTAGAGGATTAAAGGTATTGATGGTTAAGGCATTAGCTGGGGTAATCCAGACTAATATGTTTTTTTTCCAATTAAACTTAATTATGCCTTCACCATATTTTTGACATAAATTTGCCTTTCACCCCACTTTACACCCATTATCACCCCCTTATTTGTGGAACAAATTCTAATGAACTTTATGAGCTGTTAAAAAATACTGTGACTTGTTTTCCACTTTTTGCAATTCAAAACTGAGCAACAAAGATACCTTACAATGGCAAATAATTCTCACCATAATTACTCTTAAATGATGGATCAATATACCAGTCAAACTCCCTAACTGACTGGAATAGGTGTAAAATGTTTGAAAACAAGATGTCCCAGTGTTCCAGTTATAAATCAATATAAGCGCAGGTAGCTAAGAAATCTGGGACTCAGTAAATGGTTTTCGTTGAAATTTCTCTAGTGCTGTTGACTCCATCTATTATGAAAACAAGGTGCTCTGTATCTTGCATCTTCAACAATGTCGGATCACTTGTCCAATACAGAAATGACCCTATGCCAGGATGAACTATATCAAAGTCCAACAATTTCTGTTCAGCATTGTTTTTAGATATAATTGCATAACTGATTTTCTACTGAAGTAAGTTCTCACCTCTGTCTGCGTGGGTCCGAGTCTCGAGTTCGGCCAATGTAGGTATGTGAGAAAGCTTGCCAGTAGCTTCTCATGGGTCAGTGGTTCTTTCTGGGGTTTTCCCAGGTTCTTCCTCCACCATTTATACTGGCTGCCATGCATACCCTATCTTATGATGAAAAATGGCATCAAACCCTACAACAGCAGCAAGTGAAGTAAGTGCAGCCATATTTGATGGTTAATGGTGAAGCAGCATCTTTTTACATAAATTTCAAGAAAGGCCAATTTCTGTCACATTTGGTCAATTTCTGTTATTTAAAGTGGTTATTTATTTATTATTTACAAAATCTTGACGAACTTTCCATATTTAGTAACAGCAGCCATATTTTATAACAGATTATCATCTATATTTAGTAACAGCAGCCATATTTTATGATAGATTGGCATCTGTATTTAGTAACAGCAGCCATAATTAATAACAGATTGTCTTCTATATTTAGTAACAGCAGCCATATTTTATGATAGATTAGCATCTGTATTTAGTAACAGCAGCCATAATTAATAACAGATTGTCTTCTATATTTAGTAACAGCTGCAATATTTTATAACAGATTAGCATCTTTATTGTAAATTTGTATGGTCTTCAGCCCAGGATGCTTTCTGCTGAGTTTGGTCAAAATCTATTCAGCAGTTTTCTAGGAGAAGCTGCTTAAAGGTTATTCCATTTTTTAGTAACAGTGGCCATATCCGATGATGTATAAATTCAAAAGACTTTCATGTCCGGATGCATTCTGCCAGGTTTTGGTCTGAGAAGAAATGATTTTAACATTTTTGATTTTAGTAATAATGGTCATATTCTACTGCATGCCAGAAACAGACCACAGTTGTAAACAATGACCATTTTAAACTGCCCTCAAGCCAGTTGTTATTGTTACATTATAATAATTTTATTGATGTCACAATGACTCCATGACATATCATTACTAAGCCACATAAGCAAACATTCAAGGCTATTGAAAAAGAACAATTTCTTCTTAACCATATGGCCATTATTGTGATGATGTGCTATTAAACGCTAATATATAACAGCTTATTTTTCACCAGATAGTTGCAAGAGTATCAATACATATTAAAAGTACAGTTAATCCACTGATGATTGAAACGCCATCGTCCTTCTGTTTTTGAGGCTCTTTATTGCACATTTAGTTAGATATCTGTTCTTCAAAAAGTGTTTAAATAAACTACATGTTGTATCACTACAATTACTTCTGGGTCTCACGAGTCAAAGTTATTTGTCTCATGATGTTAGGTGATTATGATATGTTCTGACTGGACACCTCTTGTGAAATAAACCTACAGAGAGGTCTAAGATCTGAGAACATTAATGGTGGTTCCACCATTATAAATATTGGTTTTACCACTTCTGCTGAATGGATGCAATAAATATGCAATTTGCAGCAGTAAAACCAACACTGGCATTATCTGATCTTTTAAGACTGATATTCCTTCAATGTGTTAATAGTGGAACAAAATTCCAATACTGGAAAACAATATCTTTTTTAAATGTATCGTGTGTGTTGTGTAGGAAGGGGACAGAATACAATACCTCTGTGCCAAGAATAGTACAAAAGGTCCCAGTTGGTCTTTGTTTGTGAAATTCAAGCATCTCCATGAGAGGGAAGTCTCCACATACATCAGAATTCATCACAAAAAAATACTGTGGATTTCCCATCAGAATTTGGTCACGAAAATGGTAAATGCCTCCAGCAGTGCCAAGCGAAGTGTACTCTTGCAGATATCTGAAACATTGCAAAAATATATGTGATAAGACTTTGCAAGAATTTATTTTAATTCGTATTATTCAGGTGTCATTGAATTTTAGCAAATTTACTATAAATGGAACATATCTGCACCATAATAAATAAAACAATTTGTATTTGTGTATCTTTTAATAGCATTTGAATACATTGTTGGCTATATCATGGAAAGGAAATGGAAGCTTAGTGCCTTTTCAAAGGGCATAATGAGAAAGCAGATCCAATGACAACAAAGATTTTGATTTTACTGTATCTAAATTGTATCTACACTTCAAAACAAGTGTTAATCATCTGATTCAAGTGTAACTACTCCAGGCCTTAAATTTTGTTTTAGAAAGAAGCAAAACCAACAAGTTTAGTAAAATCAACAAATAATTTAATTCCTTAAAATACAAAATGAAAACTCAAAATACACAATACTGTCAATTAAATCCTAAAATAATCCTAAACGTTCCATCACAAATCCAGAAGTATATACTGTTCTGAATTAATTTAAATATGCTTTAATGTGTTGATGTACCAAGAGTCTTGAATGTCCTGATGTACCACACTGATATAATCCAGAACGCATTTGCATGAATTCCCATTAATCCCAAAGTCCTTGTTGCTATTAAATCCTCCAGTAACAGTTGGAATCACATAATCTGCTTACAGAAATCTACTGTCAAGCATATTTTATGAAATTTCATGCCAAAAATGAAAACAGCATAAAGTGTGGCTGTGTATCTCATAATGATGAAGTCAACTGGATTCAAATTCTATAATATTTTACATAGTTCAAAGGATTAGAACATTCATTACATTCACTGATATGGTATGACAAGGTTACCTGACTTGGATTTGGAATTCATGATTGTGTGATACATTCACTGATGTTCTATAATAAATTTTACCTGATTTGGATTTGGAATTCATGATAGAGTGTTACATTCAATGATGTGGTGGAGATTTACCCGACTTGGATTTTAAATTTATGACAGTTTGTTACATTCACTAACACACTACTGAATCCTGATTCAGATTTTGAATTCATGATAGTGTGTTACATTTACTGATGTGGTATAAGGTTTACCCAACTTGGATTTTGAATTCATGACAGTGTGTTATTCACTGATGTATTATTGATGCTAACTTGGATTTTGAATTCATGACAGTGTGTTATTCACTGATGTATTATTGATGCTAACTTGGATTTTGAATTCATGACAGTGTATTATTCACTGATGTATTATTGATGCTAACTTGGATTTTGAATTCATGACAGTGTGTTACGTTCATTGATGCACTATTGATGATTTTGATTTTGAATTCATGATTGTGCATTACACTGACTGATGTTCTATAATAAAGTTTACCCGACTTGGATTTTGAATTCATGACAGTGTATTACATTCATTGATATGATATGAGAAGGTTTACCTGACTTGGATTTTGAATTCATGACAGTGTATTACATTCATTGATGTGATGAGAAGGTTTACCTGACTTGGATTTTGAATTCATGCTGGACGTTAATGATAAATTTTGTGAGATCTTCTTGTGCTTGGTAGAATCCTATCAAGATAATCTCCTTCATGTTAGGAACCTGAGAATAATAATAATAATAATAATAATAATAATAATAATAATAATAATGATAATAATAATACTGACAATAATAATAATAATAATAATAACAATAAATAGCAATATTAATAACAGGAGTCTCTTGAAGAGACTAATATTCAACTGACTTAAAAAGAATTTTCAGGAATACAAGATAAGACAATAACATGTTTTTAGATAATGAGTATTAACACATTAACCCCTGTAGGTTTTTGTCATTTTCGTCTGAAATTCAAGTAGGAAACACATTTTGAAAGCTATTTATGAATACATCCTAAAACACCAACTTCCAGGTGATCTTCCAATAACATACTGCCTAGTTGTGTTAGAAACATCATTTTTCATTGGCTATTTGGCTTGCGAATGAGCAGAAGGATAAAAGTTCTTTATCTTTTTTTTCGCTTAACAGACCCATTATTTTTGTATGGAGACCACTCTTTATTCCAAATGCCCATCTTACCCTACTTTTTGCAAAGGTTCATCTGTCTATTTGCAGTTCATACCGGTCTGCCTTAGACCAGTGGTTAATGTGTTAAAACCACTCATGAGTGATAAACAAGATTTTTTAAATTGGCAGCCATTTGTATATAAAATTGGCACCATCATCATTCAGGACCAATGAGATATCATTTGAAGTCTTCAGTGAAAATACCATGTCAACATGACCATCCATTCAGGACAAAAACACTTTCCAGCTGCCTGCTTTGGCAACCAAAACCATCTTTCAGATCAGCAACATTCATATGAAAAATTATGGTGAAAATCCCAC
This sequence comes from Sinohyriopsis cumingii, assembly GCA_028554795.2. Lineage (NCBI taxonomy): Eukaryota > Metazoa > Mollusca > Bivalvia > Unionida > Unionidae > Sinohyriopsis > Sinohyriopsis cumingii. Next base: position 84,338,348 of record CM068833.1, read on the forward strand.
ATCAATATGAACATCTTAGAAAAGATGTGAAAAGATTTTTTATAACCACTACTGTCACCATATTTGAGGTCGGATCTTTGCTGTTGTTGTTGTTCTAGGGTTTAACACCATTTTTCAGCACAAGATAGGATATATACATGGCGGCCAGCATAACTGGTGGAGGAAGAACCCTGGAAAACCCAGGGAATAACCATCGATCCACGAGAAGCTACTAGCAGGCCTTCCCACGTACCCACGCTAACTAAGCCTTGGACTCAAACCCACTCAGACAGAGGTGAGATGGCAGTAATCCGGAATGGTGAGTTCCGTAGACCACTCAGCCACTCGGGGCCCCTCAGATCTTTGTAATTGTTTTTCATTTAGGACCAGCTGGAACGGAGAAGTCATCCAGAGAAAAACTAATGGTAACAAGATGGCCACCATGATTGCTGTCAGATCAGCACCATTTTCATTCAATACCAACTGGACAGCATAGGAATATTTTCAAGATGGCTGGCATGGATTTCAGACTGTCACCATTTTCATTAGGGCCAAAAAAGACATCATAATGAGTCTTGCAGAGAAACCCCATGAGTAAAGGACCATTCATTCAGGAGGGGCAGCAATAACAAAGGTTTTCAAGATGGCCACTGAGGTTGTCATACTGTGCCACCATTTTCGTTAGAGCCAAATAAGACATCATAATGAGTCTTGCAAAGAAACCCCATACTTACAGGACCATTGATTCAGGAGGAGTAGCAACAACAAAGGTTTTCAAGATGGCCACTGTGATGGTCATACTGTGCCACCATTATCATCTGGAAAATGCAAAGCCTTCCAATGAATGTGTGTGCAAAGTTTTAGTGCAATCATCCAAGTAGAGTAAGTGGCCGAGTGGTCAAAAGCACTCTCCATTACAGATCACTGCCATCTCACCTCTGTCTGCGTGGGTTCGAGTCTTGGATTCAGCCAATGTGGGTATGTGAGAAAGCTTGCCAGTAGCTTCTCGAAGGTCTGTGGTTCTTTCCGGGGTTTTCCCAGGTTCTTCCTCCACCATTAATACTGGCCACTATGTATAGCTTATCGTGTGCTGAAAAATAGCGTTAAACGCCACAACAACAACAACCAAGTAGAATAGAAGGACAAGCAATAACAAACTTGTTTTCAGACAAATGGATAGGCCATCCTTTATGTGTGTGTGTGTCTGATTTACATTTTTAATGTAGCTTTAACAACCTTTCAATCATATCGTTATGTCTGCAGTGTGGCAGTTTATAGTCTAGCACTGTGGCATCATGAGGCAGATATGTAGCATCATGTCCCACCCATTCACATTATCTTAACACCAGGCTTACTAGTCCCAACACTAACCTTTTAACGCTGAATGCCAAGCAAGGCTACTGCTAGTACCATTTTTATAAGTCTTTGGTATGACTTGACCATGGTTCAAATCCACGACCCTCCCATATCCAAGGTTAATGCTCTAACCACTTAGGCCACCGCAGCAGTCGCCATCCTTTAAGCTAGCCTGGTCTATTCTCACTAGAGCCAATAATAACTACAGTAATAATAATACTAATAATTATTGCTGTTATGCCACATTAGTGCGAAGTGAGATAGCAGTCACATTTCCATGTGATTGTAGGTTATGAGGAATAGTGATAACAAACTTGTGCAAACTGATGGACAGTTGGCAGATTCAAAGAATTTCCAGATTTTTTTTACTACATGTACCAATGAATATTGTGAACTGATCTTTATCATTTGGTCTGAAAAATCAAATACATATTTTAAACTTCTTTGTAATTACTAATAACAATTTATCCGTAAGTAGGGTTCAACATAGGATTTTGGAAAGCGCATTCCTGGACTCCTTACTTGGAAAAGTTGCAGTCCAAGCCCTAAAATTAGGAGTCACAATAATAACACTTTTTTCATGCAACAATTAAGATTGCTATGTGTGTATTGTTGTGTCACCAATATACATATCACCAGATTGCCAACGTTTATTCACTGTGAAATATTTAGTATTATAACAAGTGAATTAAAAATTGAGGCAATTGATAACCACAATAATTGTGATTTTGATATTACAATTGTAAGAATTCTCAATGCCTCTGCCTTGACAGTTATTTTGTGTGTGGAGAAAAGAAATCGAGGAGGAGATTCCACTTTCTTTTCTATATTAATTGTTTTAATAAGCTTAATTCAATGTCAAGTCTATGTATTTTCTAAGACAATACAAGAAGAAAACAAACTTTAACAATTTCTACACAGCTGATTTCAATCAAAATCATTTAGTTCCAGACATTGTTTCTTGGGATGCCATTGCATTTTTCCTTCCAGTCATGACACAATGTGCTTAAAGCTAACAATATTCCATTGTTTTCTTGTTTTATCAACCCAATGGACTGTCCTTTTACATGGTTCATTCCATGAATCTCACAGTCTTTTTGATGTTGTTTTCTTTATTAACCCTGATTTCTTTATAGATGCATCTACTAGTCTGTCTGCCAGTCTTGTGAGATTCATGCTCATCTAAAATGTTCCAACTGGCACCAAATATTAGAAGTGTGTAGTAATATGGGTATACATACCAGAATACTTCTCACTGTACCAATATGCCAGTGGTTTCCTTCAGCAAGGAATGTATGGAAATTCCTGAGTAATCTTATGAATGTAATGATATTAACAGCATTTTTAATTTTTCATTACAAAGTTATTAATTTATTATTACAAAACAGTTCACTGAACACAAATTAATTTTGAATCTTACAATTATAATTATATTAATGCTCCTATAATCACACATTCGACATGTATCATGTATGCCAATATGGTGGCCAAAAAGAATGTTGTAACTGATATTCAGGCCAATGGAACTTGCGTAACAATACAAATTTTGAAGAGTCATTTCTTAGTTATTTACTTACAAATGTTAATCTGTTAACTACACCTGTTCCTTTTCAAGATTGTGAATCATCCTAAAGTTTTGTGTGTGTGACAATTTGTCAGTCATATTGCTACAATGTCAGCAGTGTGGCAGTTTATAGTAATGTCTAGCACTGGGGCATCATGTCGCAGACATGTAGCATGTGTCACACCCAGTCGCATTATCCTGACACAAGGTCAACTGGCCAAAACAGTTATCTCTTCATGCTTTACACCTAGTAAGGCAGCTGTGAGTACCATTTTCATAAGTCTTTGGTATGACTCAGCCAGGGGTGGATGCTCTAAGCACTAGGCCACTGGAGCGGTCTTCAAGCTGAGGACAGCAATACTTTCTATTTAAAAAAGTTAATTTTTTTAAAAGTCCACAAAATGTTATCCAGTTTCTTGAGTGTGTTCCGTGCTTACTGGATGCTTTCTGGCTCTGCCTGATAAATATCTTGCCTAGGTGTTGGTACCCTACTCAAAGATTCCCTGCCTACCATATCAATAGTGTAAATAGCAAATTACAGGTTTCAGTGTCAACACTTTCTTTATTAATCAACATGCTCTCTAAATTCAGTACAATATCATCGCAACTTTACAACAATCCGATAAAAGAAATAACAAACTGCATGCTGACAAATTTTAATCATTTCTTTTGACTGTATACTGTGATTCTTTTAAATATCCATAACTGTTCTAAACTCTTGACATGAAAACACTTTTGGGCTTTTCCCGGATTTTTATGGATGGTAGAAACAGTGTGTAATCCATTAATCACCAGTTCCAACAGAAATTCGGTAAGGTTACAGTTTGATATGGTACTAAATGCCATGGGTTAGTACATCTACATTGGATGCAGAAGGTCGTTTGTTTGAACTCTAGTTGGATAACACCCAAAAATTATCAAAATGGTACAGGCAGCTGACTCACTAGGCACTCAGCATTAAGAGGTTAGTGCTTGGACTTGTTGGTCCGGTCTCATGATTATGTGACAGGGTGGAACATGATCCTACAGGTCTACAGCATGATGCCCCAGTGCTAGACATTACTATAAACTGCCACACTGAATACATCATAGCAATATCACTGAAAATTGTTAAAAATATATTAAATAATCAACATCACACACACTAAATGCAATGAAATTTGTTGGTTATAAATCATAAATTTATGGTCTTAATGAACAATGATCCTTCTGTGGACACAACAGGACCCCTTCCCCAATGTATGAATCTGGATCCTGTATACACTTATTTATAAGCTGAGTCCAGCTGTTAACAACACAGACCCTGATCTGCCATTGCATACAGCAATGACATTCAAATCTATGCTGTTTGTTATACTGATCACTTCTAACAAACTGCACATATCTGTGATCAGTCAGATCATTATGCAACAGAAGATCTGGGTCTGTGTGACTCCAGCTCTATGCAAGTAAATATGGTATCAATGAAAATGTGAATTACCAAAAGCCAATGAAACTTATACGCTTGAAAGCAGTACAGCTGACAGTCACAATCACCAATTTAAGTGTTTTCATTTTAACATCATATATAATACAGAAATAACTTAATTTCACCACAGTGCTCATTTTTATGCCATTATTGGTGCCTGATGCTATGACCTGCATGCATCTCACATACGTAGTATATGTATTAATTTTGTTTGAAAATTATGCAAAAATAATCATTACTGGACAGCTTAGATGTATAATTTGCCACAGATTTTCCTTAATGAACAAGTATTCTATTGGAAAATTACTTTCAGCTTACACCAATTCTGATTTTGGCAATAACATCAGGAAGGCATCTATGGCATAAATTGAGTATCACCTGTAAAAGAAAGTAATATGACTGATGTTTGTTGCAGGATTACCTTACTAGCTGCCTCTATATGGTGATAAATCACTGGGAACCCAGCAACTGGAAACAACGGTTTGGGCAAATCCAATGAGAGGGGTCTAAATCTTGTACCTATCATTGACAAAGCAAAACAACAGATCAGTTATTGCCTACAGTGTGCATATACTGCTATTTATCGATCACATTAGTTTATTGAAGAGTGATTTATTCAACTATATGGACACCACAGCAAATAACCAAAACCATGAAGATGAAATAAAGGAATCATGGCAATAACAGACATTATGAAATGTTTTAGTACAACTTGAGCTGGTGTATGAACAGACAATAAAATTAATATAATAGATATGTCAATAGACAGCAGTATAGTACACCAACATCAAGGATATGAAAACCACTTAAAATGTTGTTATTTCATTCATCAATTTAAAATTTCTAACCTGACTGCTGCCAGGGGGTCAATAACATTGTCAACTTATTGGCATTTCAAACCAAACAGGAACTCTAAACATAAACAAGCATACATACGGCTTGGCCATTATCTGGATTCCAGATTAGTCCATTTCAGTAAAAATTACATCAAATGTGTCCAATATTTGCAATGTCAGGATTTAATATTTCTAAAAAGATATTAACTGAAAAGGAAGAACAGTTGCATGCAAGTGTTCAAAGAGAGAATTCCAAAATTTACGACGTTATTGAGTCTATCAAAGACACTGAATTAAATCAAATTTTTTGCATGAAAACACTGACATGCACATATGGTGACCGTGTTAATGAAGAAACCCTTGCTCGATTAAAATACCAACAAGTTGACGGCGCTTGGAACTCCAATTGCAACAATCCGGGGGGGGGGGGGGGAAATCGAAACTGATGAATGAAATAACAGTACGTTGTTTTCTCAAGCTTTTGGTTTTTGACATCGTTAAGTGGGGTGTTGGTATTACAACAAATAAATATATTTAAAAAAAAAAACGGGACGGTGTGTGAATATAATAGTACTACAGGACATGACAGATTGGTCCTAGATAACAAGGTACCGTTTTCATCTAGAAACATTTTATGCTTTCGGAATGAGTGTACCTTTCATTGGCCCACCGATAAGAATAATAGTCTTCAAAGCCATTTAGAAATATCTATGGTTTTTCACTGTGAAATACTTTTGTTTTCATATGATGATTGTTTGTTTAGATGTTGCACGTCAACGGAGCGTGTGCCAAGTCACGTCATGTTTCCGGAAATCCATCACTTAGACGCCTGAAATCAGCACACTCCTTGACGCTCGTACTCTTTCGGGATGTAGAAGTAACTCATTCATTCGGAATATCTTTTTACTTTTCCAGCACACGCTACAAGGGGGGGCGGGCTCACCGATTATTATGTACTAGTGAGTGAGTAACGTATGTGAGGTGAACTTTGTATTTAAAATATGCATTACTGATTGTATCAATATTTGCTGCAGTAAGATAGATACATTAAAATATGCTGGAATACGCAATATTTGCCGTGACATTTGTCCTGGCACTCCTTATTGCCGTTATATATCTTTACCCCGGATCCAGTAAGCCTATTTCGATACCAGGGCTTGAGCCAACCACCAAAGAGGATGGAAACTTGACTGACATTTCAAGAGCTGGCAGTTTACATGAGTTTCTCACTGACCTTCACAAAAGGTTTGGTGATATAGTCTCTTTCTGGATGGGAAAGAAATGTGTTGTCAGCATTGCTTCACCAGAACTCTTCAAGGAACATCAAGGAGTTTTTGATAGGCCTCCCGAGCTTTTCAAGCTTTTCGAGCCGATCATTGGACCAAAGTGCATTCAGTATGCTAATGGGAGTGATGGGCGCAGTAGACGTGCTTTGTATGACAAAGCATTATCCCATGATGCCATTAGAAACTTTTACCAATCTTTTCAAGAGGTCGCAGATGAACTTGCTAATAAGTGGTTGACTTTGACAAAGGAGGAACACGTGTCCCTGAGTATGTACATGTCATCATTTGCCCTGAAAGCAGTTCTGATAACCCTGTTTGGGAAGAACATCAACGATGACAAAAAGATATTGAAGTTTAGAAGAAAATATGATGTGTGCTGGACTGAGATGGAAAGACGATTGGTAGAGTCACCTGATGCCATGAGAGAGAAAATTTTTGAAGATGCACTCAATTCCCTTAAGAAACAAATAATTGAAGTGATAAAGGATAGGAAAAAAAATCGACCCAAAAATGGAGAGGAAATATTGATTGATATAATTCTGGATACTACTGAAGATGAAGAAATTCAGTTGTCTGACTCAATAGCCTTTGTAATAGGAGGATTTCACACCACTGCCAATTTACTAACTTGGGCTTTCTACTTCCTGGCAAGCCATCAGGATGTCCAGCAAAAGTTGTATGAAGAGATTCAATCAGTGCTTGGAAACGAAGATGTGGACCATACAAATATAGGAGAACTTGTATACTTGAGACAGGTGCAAGATGAAACACTAAGGTGTGCTGTTGTAGCCCCATGGGCAGCCAGATTCCAGGACTTTGACTCAGAGCTTGGTGGACACAAAATTCCTAAAAATACTCCTCTGATACATGCTCTGGGAGTGGTGCTGCAGGATGAGAAAATCTGGCCTCTGCCAAATAAATTTGACCCAGATCGATTCAGTCCTGAGAACACAAAAAAAAGACCAACTCTTGCCTTCTCACCCTTTGGATTTGCTGGAAAGAGAATTTGCCCTGGGCACAGATTTAGTTATGCAGAAGCCTCAGTGTGCATGTCAACCCTTCTGAAAAAGTTCAAAGTTCACATGGTTGAAGGTCAAGTAGTGATCCCTGTGCATGGTCTGGTTACCCATCCAGAGGATGAAGTTTGGATAACCATCAGCAAACGCTGAGGATCTTAAATATTTCATCTCAGTCCTGTTAAAATAAAACAAGAATGGAAAATTGTTATCTTTTCTAGTTGTGACAAGTTTGTATTTTAAAAGAATGCTTGAAACTGGTAAAGATACTAAAACAAGGAATTTAATAGCAGGACTTTTATATGATATTTTGATGCCTTTACCAGAGTTTAGAGAGAGAAAAAAAACATAATGTATCTTTTGTATTCTGCATTTTTAAAAATATTAATGTGAGTTTGATTGCTTGGGTTTTTCTGTTCAATTATTGATAATTCTATATATTATGTAAAACTTGACACTTGTGTCATAACATTTTTAGACTAAAATGACAATAACAATTAATTGTTGACTTTTGGGTTGGTATTTTGTTTTGTAGCTGAACTGTACAAAGCTATTTTTGTAGTATATTGCATGTATATGTTGTCCAGTTAAGAAAGTAGCAATAATAAATTAAAGCAAGAATTACATAATACTTTCCCCGCATTGCTAGGAGTGTGGATCATGGATTTTGCCTTGATATGAGACCATTCAGACAGCATGTTCTATTTTTACAGATTATTAGTCTGTATTTCTTTTACTAACTTTAATTTTTTTTCTGTATAGAATGTTCAATTAGTATTTCACTTGTATATGACAAGGAAGTGTTCAGTAAGGATTGCTTTGACCAGTGTTAGTGATTGAGTCCTTTTGTACAGACTGTTTGTTTAGGTGACAATAGCTAATGATTGTCAGAGTTCAGTGGAAGTTGTGCATGTAAATTTGGTTTCAATCACAGACCATTTAACAGTCACTGTTTATTAATCATCCTTACTGAATTTAGTTCATTTGACAGCCAGAAATAAAGTGAGCTGTAAGGCTGATTTAATTTCTAGTCAGAGAAACTATGCTTGTCTTTTTGTGCAATTGAACGTGGTCATTCAGATCTGGACACCACTCCATTTATTTTTGTTATTGAGATGTACAAAAAGAATGTATGTCATATCCATATACAAAACAAATATATATGTGTATATTCATTGAGAACCTTATGATGTACATGCAAGTCTAATCTAATTTTTTTAAAGATCACACTTCTAAAAATTTTACTTGTAATCTATTAGATTGGTTTGCTTTTTGTTTGATTTTCATTTGATTAATTGCAAAAGCTTACTTTAAGTTAGCCAAACATCTAAAATTGATTCTTTAAGTGAGCTGTAAGGTTGATTTAATTTCTAGTCGGAGAAACTATGCTTGTCTTTTTGTGCAATTGAATATATGGAAATTAAATAGTACATGGTGCTTGTATTATTTAATTTCCATATTTGCTTTTGAAAAGCTTCTACAACTTAAAATTGAAATGTCATCATAATAATTTTTATCTTTAATATGCATCTTATACCAAGTGCAAAATACAAATAAACAATATTCATGCTTTAAATTTTTTTTATTTTAAAATTAAAACATGCAGAGTGGAGAGAATCTTGTCATACCTCTATTACTATATTAATGTAATGTAGATGATATTTCTATGGATATTGTACTTTTGAAATTGTATGATCTTAGCACACAGCTACCTAAAATGACTGCTCTCTTGTGCTAAAAAGTCAGCCTGATTTAGTCTAAAGTACACTATCCGTAGCAGCTATTAAAACAGGGAAAAAGAATTTTGTGAGACTAGACAATACCAGCTTCTGAAAGTGCAATGAATGAATTACCAAATATATAAAATGTATAATAATAAAAAAAAACATTATCGGCTCTATTTTTATACAATTTACCCCAGGAGGTGAACATGACTAAGTGGAGCTAGCACTGTTTTGAAGATGCACATCTGGAGTAAGGCCAAGCTGTATACTCTATAAACCATATTACACCCATCAATCATACACAAAAATAAAGGGAATTCAATGTTCTTCAAACTGTACCTAAGATATACAGGGTCTTTTTTAAATAGCCAGTATAACCAGTGAGGAAGGCCGGGGAAATTCTTTTTCTTTAAAATTCTAAATGCAAAATACCAAACTATAGAGCGGCACCAATAGGCTGCAGATGTAAGAACTACTTAGAACTGACTTCAAGCCCATGGTTTTATTACATCATAATAACTTTAGCAGTCTCATAATGACAAGACATCGTGTATCACTTACAGGAATGTAAGCAATGATTTCAGGGTAGTAAAAGTGTCAGATTTGTAAAAATATATTTTTGTTTCAAAGATAAAGCATTGAAAATTAAAGGTCAAATATTCATTGATTTTCATCGAATATTTTTGTTATAACATCTATTGTTTACGTTTACAAATATCTTTTTTTCACACATCTAACCGGATGTTAATTCGCCCTGCCGTCAACCGTTTCCGAATGGAATATTCACTGTACCGACAACAAATAGTGTATAAATCAGCACTTAGCAAAATATATGGAATGAAAACTCCAGAGCAAATTTAAGAACATCAAACGAAATATAGGATAGTAGCATCCATCATATAGAACATATCGAAGAAACGAAGTGGCACTGTGCCGGCACACATACATAACTCATGAATGGTGAGCCTCAACTGGATTGCATACCATGCCATTTTCCTCTATCAGTAAAAGTTTGTCCTTGTAACAAACAATGAATGAAAATAATAAGGGGAGAGATTTCCTCCTTGCATAAAAATTTGGAACTTTGGAAGAAAAGAAAACAAAAGAACAACATTTAAAAACAAACAAAAAAAAAACACAAGAACACAAAACCAATGTTCTCTGGCAAGCAACATTACATTGGACCTCCTGTGTACATACAACTTCTGAATAATTCTAAAACCCTTGTCGTTGACATTCCTTCTGAGTAATTTCATCTACTTATTTAGGTTTGAGTCTAGGTCATTGGAATCCCCCCATAAAAAATTGTATGTGTGTGTGTGATTTACATTTACCTGAACACCAAAAAAAATCAGATGCTTTGCTAAATCGAACAAAAAAGTACAGAATTATTTGTTTGTTGTGGGGTTTTTTTTAAAATTATTATTTCAGCATTATATTCAGGTAGATAAAGCAAATTCAACGATCCATTGTTGAGTATCCAGTTCTGCTTTTCCAATAGTTTATTGTATTTAGAATAACCGTGAATACTGAGGCCGCTTACAATTATTTGTGGAAGATGACTTTCAGGGTGAGTTGGATCAGTGCATCATTCATAAATAGGACTTAATGTGCTTGCATGCCAGCAATCTGGGATAATTCCTGTCTTGAGTATCAGCTTTTTAAAAATTAATATAAATAGGCATTTTGTATTTAAAGTATATTTCATAAATTCATTGATCATTTTATCATTTGTGACAATATATGCATAAAACCTATTAATCTCTTTCATATGATCAGAATTATTGTAGATACAATTGAAGACCATTGCACAGTAATGGATAGCTACCTTGCATATTTTTATTTTTATTTTTGTTTTTTTTTATTTTAGTTTTTGTTATGGAGAGGTCTTATCAATTGATATTGCATTTCCAAGTTAAGGGTCCATGTGGGCACGAATCAAGTCAAGTAAACATGATTGTGATTAAAGTAGGGCGATCCTTCTAGAGTATGGTTTATTCTTTTATTATTGGAAGCGGAATGATGCATTGCGTAGAGCTTTGAGACCAAGAGACAGTATTGTGTGAGAAAAGCAAACTATGTTCTGTCTACTATCATTTTACATCCGATACGACAGAAGTATATTCCAGGCCCATCGCAGAGAAATCTGTATGGCATAACAGTACAGTGCTACAAAACAGGGGTGCAGGGGTACTTTGTTACATTGAACTTTATTATGAAAGTTTTCCTTTAAAGAAAAGTAACACAGAATGCATTTAACTGATAACATCATTGCCCCCTTAACTGAAATGTTACTATGAAAAGTAAACGGGAAAAAGTAAAAAAAAGAAATAATGATAATAATGATTCATAAACCTTTAAATATAGTTCCACTTATAAACTTCACACACACACACATTATATATATATATATATATATATATATATATATATATATATATATATATATATATATATATATAATGTGTTATGCAAATTGTAGTTTGTAACTGACCTTGTCCAAATTTAAGTTCATTAATTTTGTAAACAACAGAATACTAATATTTTTTCTACAATTGTGGATTTAAGCACCCAGATCAATATTAATGCAAACCTGTTTATTTAGGTCTTGGTCTAGAACATTGGAATCCCCCCATACAAAATGTGCATGTGTGTGTGTGTGTGCGTGTGTGATTTGCATTTTTAACATAGTTTGAAGAATCTTTCTGGGTCTTGGATATTGGAATGCCCCCATACAAAATGTGTTTGTGTGTGTGATTTATATTTTTAACATAGTTTGAACAATCTTTCTGTGTCTAGGACATTGGAATCCCCCCATACAAAATTGTGTGTGTGTGTGTGATTTACATTTTTAGCATAGCTTGAACAATCTTTCTGGGTCTTGGATATTAGAATTCCCCCATAAAAATGTATGTGTGTGTGTGTGTGTGTAATAATAGTAGTAAGTTTTCGTCATACATGTGAAAATGTGATGCTGACCTGTCTTGAATGTAATCGACGTCGAGGTGCTAGTTCACAAAACAGAATGTGGTGGTAATTGTGTGTCTTCAGGAATTACTTGTAATTCTTCACGTACAAATCCACATTGAGGAGCAGTTGAATCTAGTCTGTAGATTGCAGGTCTACCTGTGGATCTTACCACGCTAGAAATTGTATTTGTTGTAATACTCCAAATAGGAACAGTTGCTGTTTTACCACCTTCATGTTCACTGGGTTCGTATAAATATCTTAGTCAAATTACATAATACTGGTTGTTTTGAAAAGTCATGTCATTGTATTGGTATATGTTTTTTTTTAATCGCATTAATAGGTGTCATGGCAGTTCAAAAATTTCCTTTTTTAATGCAAACTATTACACTTGGTAATCTTGCAATCCATTGGCGAGATCTCGTATCTTTCTGAATTATTTCCTTTGCATAGATATCCAAATAACCACTCAGCAAGTGTTCGATTAAATCATTCAACAATTGCCTGATCACGATGTATTGCAGTATGTCCTCGTCTGATTTTGACATTAAGTTTTTCATCAGAGATGATACTACACCAAGAAATTCTTTGTCAGGATCAACCTGTAATAGTTGTGGCCATCATAAGGGACCGCGTTGATAAATTCGTTCAAAAGCAGATACAACTTCAGCAGCTTTTTTAGTTGATAGTGGTTCTGCATCTTTAGTGGTTCTACATGCAACGTCAACGACAGTCAACGTGCATTTGTATGTTAATTGAAGTCTACCAGTTTTGATAGTATGGTGTGGTGTGGTAAAAATAAAATATCTGCTTGATGAACTTCATTAGGAGTGCTGACATCAAAACGTGCATGGTGAATTTTTGTTAAGTGGTGGTCGATAACTTTGCCATATTGCCTGTCATGCTAACTACGCTTCAGCAGCAGAACGTGTGACATTTGCTGCATCAGCGAGTTTACTAATAGCTTCTCTACCTTTCCAATCTCCTCTTGGGCTATAATAAATCAATTCCATTATTTTAATAATTGGTTAATTAATTACCGGCTCCGAATAATAATTTACCTTTCGTCGCATATTTTATTGCCAATCTAGCTAATTTTCTTTACAAGATAAAACTTTCATGGAATTTAATGCATGAATTAATTCCACATCTGCAACATGACTTTTTTGTAAATCATTGCTTTTATACGCAACATCATGAATATGACACGCTTTATCAATTGTATTTACTGGATATTCACCAGGTCTTGGTTGATTTTGGTTATCAAGTCGAGTTCCATGACCTCAATAATTTTATCCTGGAAGATATTTTTCTCCTGGGTATTTAGCCCAAGGAGTTCTGTTAATTTTGCTAATAAAGTAGCGATATCACGTTTTACACATTTACTTGTAAGTACATGTCTTTTATTTATTGTTAGGATTGTTGTCAATCCACTGTATGGGGTGGATGCTCTACATCGAACACAATAGATTCATATTTATTATATTTATATAATATGGATGTCATTGATTTCTCAGCGACACGAAAGCAAGAGCCAGTAAAACATATTTCAGCATTACCGAGTTCTATCAGAATGATAATAACAGGTCCTTCCGGATCAGGTAAAACGCAATTATTACTTAATTTGATAATGAGATTGTCAAAGTGGGACAAGTTTTATTTAGTTGTACCATCAGCTGATCTGATTTGCTACGATGTACTTAAAGATTTTAATGAAAATTCAAACTTGTTATATGAAGATGGTGACGACATTATTAATTTTATAAATGATATTGATGAAGCACCGTCCGTAGATGAATTGGATAGATTTATTAATAATCTCGTATTATACGACGACGTAATGCTGACAAACAAATCCAGCAAGAATATTTTCTCGAGGTAGGCATAAAAATACTGATGTGATTTATGTTACTCAGAGATATACACAAATACCTAAAGTGATCAGATATAACTGTAATATTTTAGTTGTGTTTAATGGAGTTGATACACATACTCTGCGAAATATTCATCAGACTTGGTGTAGTGGGGATATGGACATGATTAAGTTCAAAAACGTCTTTTCAAAAGCACAATCGGCTCCGCACGGATTTATAAAATAAATTTGCACGATCGTAGAACACGATATCGTGTAGGTCTTGATAAAATAATTGGTTGATAGAATAATGATTTAATTATAGCAATAGAGAGGGTGCGACCTCAGTAAAACGTCTGGAGGGTAAATGAAAAGATGCTTACAAATTAAAAACAAAAACAAAACACTAATGACAAAATTAACATAACAAAAAAAATAACCCAATTAGAGAGAAACTCTCGGTAAAGTCAGAGGCTTCAGTTTAGCGTTAGTGACCGTATGTTTTATATTTTTTTCATATGATGTCTTTGTTTTCAAAATGACGTTTCATCAAAAGGTCTGTTCACACACTCTGCTGCTCAAGTCTTTTCACTAATGACATCGTCACTCAAGAAAATATTCATTCTGTTCACAAACGTCGTGAAATATATCCGTTATTCACTCGTTTCAAATAAATATCAACTCCTTAACGTTGCTGTCAGTTGTTATTTTCCATCATAACAGAGGACGGCTTGGTATGTGCTTCGATCCAATCGTTAAAACATTGTTCTCTTCTATGTAATACAAACCCGATTCTTCTACTGTATATAGCCGATCTACTTTCTAAAACGTCTAATGAGTAAGCAAACGTTGGTTGTTTGCCTCTAATCCAGTGTATAATCCAGTATATAGATCAACCCATGTTATTTAAGCACCATGAACATTTGCAACAATTTGTAAAAGTCGGATTATTCGTCGGAATGAAATAATGATAAATCATATGAGTTTAACTTCTGTCCTGTAAAAGTTGTTAGCACAGTGAACTCCATGTTGTTGTTTGTATTTTCTCACTTAAACCCTTTCTTTGTTCTGCATCGAACATCTGCCACTATAATGTGGTTGCGTCTCAAACAATTTAAATAGCGTCTTAAATGCAAACAAAATTAATGTTATCCAGATACATATGGCCCGGAAAAATAATAAAATCGTAAAGCAATATACACCAGGCACAGGTTTGATTTCTCGTCAAAATCTTTATATTATTATCGATTGATTTTTGTAATTCTTCCTATTTACGCCCAAAAGCAATACTTTACAGCCATTTCCTCGTTAAATTCAGTCGTTAAGGTCTCCACGTGCCACCCTTGGTAGTGAGTCAGGGGGCATTCTGCAGACGTGGCCGAGCCATATCCGTCGACGAGTTGCAATGGTCTCAGCAATGGTGCTTGTGCCCGCTCTGTGCCGGAGTTCCTCGTTCGAGATCATGTTTGGCCAGAAGATCCTCATGATCCGTCGCAGGCATTTGGTCTGGAAGACTTCGAGCTTGCGTTCTATGTTAGCAGTGGTCTTCCAACACTCTGACCCGTACAAAAGGACGCTCAGCACGTTGCTCTTGAAGATACGGATCTTCGTGTGGGCGCTGAGTTTTGTTGTCCTCCAGCATTGCGAAGGCCTGGTTGGCGTTGCTCATTCTTGTGGTGACTTCCCTTGTGCAATATCCATCCGTGGCGACCTTGCTGCTCAGGTATGTGAATTCGTCTACTTCTTGCAGAGGCTGGTCGTTGATGGTGATTGGGTCGCCCACTCTAGTGTTCTTCCTCAAGACTTGTGTCTTCCCTATGTTGACTCGAAGACCTATGGTGCTTGCTGACTGTACCAACTGTTGTGTCTTCTGTTGGATATCCTGGTGTCTGCTTGCCAGCAACCCGATGTCGTCGGCATAATCCAGGTCATCCAGCATTGAGGTCAGCGTCCACTGTATTCCTTGCCTCCTTCCCTCTGTGGTGCGGCGCATGATCCAGTCAATGGCCAGCGAGAAGAGGATCGGCGAGAGAATGCATTCTTGCTTCACTCCGGTTTCCACCTTGAATGGTTCAGTGAGTAGGTTGTTGTGGATGACTCAGCACTCAAAGTTCTCGTACAGGGGCCTGATGACGTTGACAAGTTTCTGGGGGATGCCGTAGTGTCGTAGGATCTTCCACTGAGAGGCTCGGTGCAGGCTGTCGAAGGCCTTCTCAAAGTCCACAATGATCACATAAAGGGATCCATTCCACTCATGAGACTGCTCAAGGATCTGTCTCAGAACGAAGATGTGGTTGATGCAGGATTTGCCCTTCCTAAAGCCTGCCTGTTCCTGGCGTAGGATGCCGTCCACAGCTGATGTGATGCATTGGAGAACGATGCGACTGAAAATCTTACTGGAGATGGATAGTAAGGTGAATCCTCGCCAGTTGTTGCAGTTCCCCAGATCTCCTTTCTTGGGAAGTTTGACGATGATTCCTGTTTTCCAGTCATTCGGTGCTTCTTCACTATCCCAGATCTTTTGGAGACTCTGGCAAAGAAGCTGCGGAGTCTTTGTGTCTTCTGCCTTCAGCATCTCGGGACATGCTCCATCATTGCCAGGTGCCTTCCCATTCTTCAGCTTGTGGATGGCCTGCTTGACCTCCTCAACAGTGATGTCGTCGCAGTTGATGTCAAGGTCCTCCTCTGCTTCAGGAATGTCAGCGAGTACTGGTGGGTCTGGGCGATTCAGTATGGACTCAAAGTGTTGCTTCCACCTCTTTAGCTTCTCCTCCTCCACTGTGACATGAGTTCCATCTTCATCTCTCACTGGAAGATCGTGGTGCTGGCCGTAGTCGCCCTTCAGCTTCTTGGTGTTCTGGTACACCGTCTTCATGTCTTTCTGCTCTGCGGCTGCCTCCGCCTCCTTTGCCAGTCTCTCTGTGTATTCTCTCCTGTCTCTCCTTGCTGATTTCTTCACCTCCTTGTCTTTTCCTCTATACTCCTTCGAAATTCTCTCTTTCAGTCTTGGTGACCTGGAGTCCAAAAGTCTCTTCTTAATCTGTCATCTCTCTTCTATGCGAGTCCACGTCTCTCCTGATATCCACTCTGTCTTCTTACTATTCCTATAACCTAAAACTACTTCTCCTGCTTCCTTCATTACTCTGTTGAAATTGTCGATGGTCAGCGCTGTCTCATCTTCTAGAACACTAAACCTATTCCTTAGGGCCAGCCTAAACTCTTCCTTCACTTTTGGATCTTTCAGCTTGGCCACATCGAAGCGCTGATTCCTGGAGACCCTTATCCTGACTTTCCAACGCTTCAAAGTCACCTTGGCCACCAGACGACTATGGTCGCTGCCGATGTCAGCATGCTGCATCACTTGCACATCGTGCAGGGAGTGTTTCCATCAGCCGTTGATGATGATGTGGTCGATCTGGTTCTGAGTTCTGCCGTCTGGTGACGTCCATGTGAGCTTGTGGATGTCCTTGTGCTCCAACAGGGTCCCTCCTATGACCAAGTCATTCTCTTCACAAAAGTTGACCAGTCTTTCCCCGTTGTCGGTCATCACACCTACTCCATTGCGCCCCATGGTCCTCTCTCTGTCTTTATTGTCGCAGCCGACCCTAGCGTTGAAGTCGCCAAGTAGCAACAGCACGTCATGTCGAGGGACGTCCTCTAAAACGGCTTGAAGAGCGTCTTAAAAGGTGTCTTTGTCCTCTTCTTCCGCGTCGTCTATTGGTGCATATGCCACAACAACAGACAGCTTGGCGTACTTGGAGTTCATCCTGGCGTACAGCAGGAGCTCGTTCACTGGCTTCCACTGTATAACGGTATTGGTCTTGTTCTTGCTGATAATGATGGCGACCCCCTCCCGGTGGTCAGTGTCCTTCCTTCCGGACCAGATGATGACTTCTCCGGAGTTCAACTTCTGCTTGCCGGCACCAGTCCATCGTGCTTCTGTTACACCCATGAGGGTCAAATTGTAGTGATTCAGTTCGCTCACTGCTTGTGCCAGTTTTCCAGTCTGGTTGAGCGTTCGCACGTTCCAGAATCCAACTCTGATCCATGTTTTTGGCGTCAGGAGTTCCGCTATCGGGATGGGGACGTCCTTGCCATCCGTCATAGAGCCAGTTGCCTGGTCTGCTTCGCTTCCATTGCCGGTTGTCGTTTGTTCCCTTGTTGTCGTTTCCGTAGCAAGAGTTGTTTTAACGGGGTGGGGTTATATTATTCTTAAATCTATTGTTATTTAAATTACATCTGTTTCCCTCGTGAACTCATGTTCTAAATTACTTAAAATGTTCTCACGCATTTCATTTTGGTTTATGTATCAATACTAACTTGTATCACACATATATTAGTAACTACTCCTCAAGCAATGTATATTATTAACTAGTCCTCAACCAGTGTATATAAATAACTAGTCCTCGATCAATGTATATTATTAACTAGTCATCGATCAATGAATATTGTTAACTAGTCATCGATCACTGTATATTATTAACAAGTCATCGATCAATGTATATTGTTAACTAGTCATCAATCGATATATATTATTACCTAATCATCGATCAATGTATATTCTTAGCTAATCCTCAACCAGTGCATATAAATAACTAGTCCTCGATCAATGTATATTATTAACTAGTCATCTATCAATGTATATTATTAACTAGTCATCGATCAATGCATATTGTTAACTAGTCATCGATCACTGTATATTATTAATTAGTATTCGATAAATGCATATTATTAACAAGTCATCGATCAATGTATATTGTTAACTAGTCATCGATCGATATATATTATTAACTAATCATCGATCAATGCATAGTATTAACTAGTCATCGATCAACATATATTATTAACTAGTCATCGATCACAGTATATTATTAACTAATCCAGGGGCGTACCTAAAGAATATGGCACATGGGACGGATCCTTTTCTTGGCACCCCCGCAAGTAATTTTAAAATGTAACCAGACAGACAAATATATTATGTTTGCAAGTAGAATTGTTGTTGTTGTTGTTCTAGAGTTTAACGCCATTTTTCAGCACAAGATAGGCTATACATGGCGGCCAGTATAACTGGCGGAGGAAGAACCCTGGAAAACCCAGGGAAGAACCACCGACCCACGAGAAGCTACCGGCAGGCTTTCCCACGTACCAACGTTAGCCGAGCCTTGGACTCGAACCCACGCAGACAGAGGTGAGATGGCAGTGATCCGTAACGGAGAGCGCTTTAGACTACTCGGCCACTCGGGGCCCCAGTAGAATTGTAAAAAGTAGAGTGCCGTCATAAGCAAATAGCAATAACTTTTACTTTGGGGAATTTGCCATTTGGTTTGAAAACTTGTACTGGTATTTCATCTTTCCCGATGGCACCCCACCCCACCCCTCTTCTGTCTGTCACTCCGGATGGACTCCCCCCCCCCCTTAGTACACCCCTGAACTAGTCTTTGATCGCTTTATACTTTTATGTACTCCTCGATCAATACATATTATTAACCCGTCCTCGATCAATGTATATTATTAACCCGTCCTCGATCAAGATATTAATTTGTCTGGGGGGGGGGGGAGCCGAGTGGTCTAAAGCGCTCACAGTTACGGATCACTGCCTGTCTCACCTCTGTCTGCGTCTGTTCGAGTCTCGGATTCGGCTAATGTGGTTATGTGAGAAAGCTTGCCAGTAGCTTCTCGTGGGTCGGTGGTTCTTTCTGGGGGTTTTCCGGGCTCTTCCTCCACCATTAATACTGACCGCCATGTATAGCCTATCTTGTGCTGAAAAATGGCGTTAAACCTTTCAACAACAACAACATTTGTCTCGGTTTTGTAATGTTCAAACAGGAATGTAAGATGTTAACTTAAGCAAAACGCAGTCTCTTGAATCGTTTTTATCTTTTCATACCAGTATGAAATAAACAAATCCTGAATTGATTTCATGGATCTTATAAGGATGCTATTCAAACTAATTATATATTTGACTTTGTGTAAATTTCCTATCTGTTTTCCTTCTCTTTCTCTTATTGCATTAGTGTTAGCTGTTATCTTCTTGTAACATTTTGCAGCTGACTGTATATGCGAAGCAGAAGTGACTCCGAAGCGTCCTTTAGTACGATTGTAACTGCTCTGGTGGCCTAGTGGTTAGATCGTCCGCACAGAATGCGGGAGGTCGCGTGTTCGAACCCTAGCCGAGTCATACCAAAGACTTATAAAATGGTACTTACAGCTGCTTCGCTAGGCGCTCAGCTTTAAGAGGTTAGTGTTAGGACTGGTCGGCCTGGTGTCAGGATAATATGACTGGGTGAGACATGATGCTACATGTCTGCGACGTGATGCCACAGTGCTACACATCACTATAAAGTGCCACACTGCAGACACCGTAGCGATATGACTGAATTATTTTTATAAAGTTACGTTACGAATCCAAATCAAACACACACAGAACGATTGTATTATTTATTTGGCACCTCCTTCTGTATGACTGTATCATGCATTTGACACGTCCTTTAGTACGGATTGTATCATGTATTTGGGACGTCCTTAAGTACTATTGTAATATTTATATATGCAGTTTAATTTCAATGGTTTGTCAAATGAAAGTTCTGCCAAAATTATATCAATAGCACACTAAATAACATGCGAACCGTTTAATTGATTTTGGATTTTTAAAACTGTACCTTCTTCAGGCATTATAGTTTAACAGCGATCTACATTAAAACATAGTAATTGAGTTATGATAATTCCTCTGCTGTATTGACCAAAATATCTGAAAATTACTTAACAAAATATTTTCTTTTTTCACGTCTGTATATGTGCATGAAATAAATATTTAAAAACATCTTATTTCAAATTAATGTTATCTTGCATGTGTGTAGTCATCACAATTACGCTAATGAAACAGTATTTACACATCAACTTGTCTTTATATCTCCATCGATTGATCGAAGAGATGAAGTAGGTACGCTCAGTTATTAAAGATTATAATTTCCTTTGACACTACATTTGCGATAGTTTTTAATTGATGTGGTTCATTAAAATACTTTTGTTTACAAAATATCATTTAATTAAAAGAACTATATGCAAGATCATTTGAGACTATTTAAAACAACGGAGATATAATTAGATACTTCTATATACTTTTAATTTTTCAAAGTTTCTCATTTTTGAGATTTTACGGTTTCAAAAAGTCCTGAAAAAATAGCACTCATTCGGTTGCTCCAGAATCAGCAATATGCATATAAATATCAAAACATAATTCCTACTCCATTTAGTTCGAAAGATGAATGATCACCTTCCATATTGGGTGATCTTTTGTGCTCCCCCTCTCATGTAAATTCAACAAATATATATTTCAAAGCCGAGAAATACATACGAAGATACATCTAATGGTATTAAATTGTTCCATTGTATTTAGTAAACTGTATCAGATCATGCCCTGAGTGAAAAGGGGGGTTGTTGTTGCTCACACACCACACGTGACTTTAATAAGTGTCGTGGATTTTAGTTGGTGCAAAACTCAATCCGAGAATCTATTGTAGAACACGATTGTTTTCATCGTGTCTTACCTTTCAATAACGATACTTCTCTTTATCAAAGACCACGGATCAATTTGATTTATAGGTATTATTAAGGTAAAACAGAAATGGAAAAAAATTAATAAAATATTTAAGTGAAAATGTACGTGGCTTGGTAGGAAAAAAATTAAGCGAAGTATATAGTATATGATCCGTTTCAAATCTGATTTTTCATCAGTTAAAAGAATTTGAACTTTTTTCTTCCATCATGCCCTCACATGTCCACCCCACTACCCTTGGCACAGACACAAGCTGTAATTTGTTTGTCATCAACACACGACATGCAGTTCATTACTTCAGATGTTTTAGAAAGACAGTATCTCTCTGTCTTCGAAAAAATAATTTGGCGAACTAGCTAAAGAACTTTGTATAGTACTGAAGAATGCACATCAAACCTTGCCAAAGATACAAACGTAATAGAAAATACGGACGAGGAAAAAGACCATTGGAGTAGAAAGCTCTCGTCTGAGGTGGCGAAGAATAGCAGAGATGCTGAAAGGTCTCATATTTGGAGGGTAAGGTGAGAGACATTGCAAGGATATTAGCTAATATTTGATCAGAACAAATTATTTTGTCAATTTCTATTGGATGCGAATGATGAATACACTTTCTTATTAAATATGATAATAAATATGCAGACTTTATGCAATTGTGAATTATGGGGATTTATTCTTCAGTACCATTTGCATCTCCAGTATCTGATATCATCCATCAAGTTAGCTCTGTGACGTCATCTTGGCCAACTGTTAAAGACCTATTATTTACTCCAAAATCTTTACTTACAATATCTAACGTGCTGTTACAGTCGTTATTATTATTATTATTATTATTGAACAAGGCCTACAAGAGTGAATGCCAAATTTTATTTTAATAATGTATTGAAATTAAAACACCCTATTAAAATATGACAAAGAGAGATTGTTTTTAAAATTTGGATCGGAGGATAGGCTAGAGCTGAAACAACTGATATTGTGGGAAGACGGACAACTGGACGAAAGTCTCGGTCTCGGAATGCAAAATTGTCTAACACTGCCGAGTTGCAGTAGAGGAACGACGTATTATTCTAAATCGTATTTTAAGAGACAAAACCCTACATCCACTTAGCATGTACCTCACGATAAATCAACATTTTTATATATTTATCCATCCTTTACTGTTACAGTGAGTGTGGCGCACTCGTCAATGTTTACGTACAGATTCTAGACCAACAAGTGGGTCTCTGCTTTGTTTTTTTTTTTCTGTCATTACTGGTAGCGCTACCAGTAATGTCAGAAAAAAGTGAAGACCTACTTGTTGGTCTGGTACAGATGCGTGTTCAACTTACGTATGGATTCCATTTCAGAGGAAGCATAGTTTATTTGCGGTCGAACATTTTTTAAAAAAAATTGTGAATAAGGTTTCCATACACATGACAGATGACCTGTTTCTGCTTCAACAGTTATCTCAGTCATCCCACAGGAGTCTTACGTTTTATCAACAAAGTACGGCAGTCAATACAAGATTAGGTATAAAAGATTATATTACCGATAAGGTGATTTCATGTTGTCAGTGATTTCGCCGTACTTTATTGATAAAACGTAAGACTCCTGAGTAGGGGAGGTAACTCAAAACGTCGATTTTATACCTGTAATCTTCGACAATTGTTATTTCCCTTAGACCTGTAATAAACACGTTCACATGCGCTCTCTCTCTCTCTCTCTCTCTCTCTCTCACACACACACACACACACACACACACGCACACACGGGTATATACATAGATTTGATAATGTTGGTTGTCAGAATCATCAGTGCTTTCACTGAACATTCATTTGATTTATCAAGCTTGAAAATATATTTAAATATATTTTAAAAAACACTACACATGGAAATTGCTTTAGACATATGATAGAATTTTTGTCATATTTTAGATCGAGATAAAGTGCATAGCCTTGGTCTCCACTGTTCTTGATCCATTAATTCAAATGAATATCATCCCTGTTCTTTTGAAGAAAGGGTGAGATTGTTATCATACCCATCCAGATGTGAATAATTAGTTGTTAATGCAGCTGTAACATTCAAGATACAGATTTCTGACTAAAGGATATGATTGGAGGCGGTCTGTGTTTGTTCAGAATAGTTTTAAAATTTTTACACAACTTATAGAGGTTGCGTATGTCTTACATAAATTCAGAATAACTCCCTAATCGTGAGACATATCTTGTGTTATTAATCTGGACATAGATTTGAATGGGACCCCTGGACCATGCTCGTAATACATACTGTTGTGGTCACATGGCCACGACATAAAAACTTTTGAGATTTCTAGGTGTGAAAAGACGAATTGAGATATATACAATGGTAGGGTTGCCAAACATCCTGTTGGGGCGGAAATGTTGTCCTTTTCAGTCCTTGAATCTGTATACAAATAATGATACAGGTACGCCCACTCTACAGAGTGTCCTCTTGTTCGAAAGTTCAAATATGGTAACCCTGTGCAACTGTCTTTTGACCACAGTATGTTCTTATGATCTCTGATCTCGAAACTTCATTGAGATTCTCACCTTCAGCCACTGCTTCGGTGGCCTAGTGGTTAGAGCTTCCACCCATGATGCGTGAGGTCATGGTTTCGAACCCCGCCGAGTCATACCAAAGACTTCTAAAATGGTACTAACAGTTGTCTTGCTAGGCGCTCAGCATTAAGAGGTTAGTGCTAGGACTGGTCGGCCTGGTGTTAGGATAATGTGACATGATGCCCCAGTGCTAGACATCACTTTACACTACCACATTGCAGACATCGTAGTGATATGACTGGAAAATTGTTAAATCTATGTTAAAAATCTAAATCACACACAAATCACACGCTTTCAGCCATATACAGGGTATGTACTTGCTAATAAGTCGAGTCTAACTGCAATCATCATAGACTCTGATCTGCAATTGTAGAATGCACCAACAGATCAAGGTATATGTTGTTTGTTCTAAGGATCACTAATAACAATTATGCTGCCACATTATGCAATGGCAGATCTTGGTCTTTCCAGTTCACAGTTGGACTTGACTTGTAGCAGGTACTGTTATATTGTTCTGTTACTGTGGCATAAAATTTATACTGACATTGGCCATACAATCCATCCCAATGCATTGACATTGGCCATGCAATCCATCCCTATGCCCTGACATTTGCCATGCAATCTATCCCTATGCCCTGAGATTTGCCATGAAATCCATCCCTATGCCCTGACATTGGCCATGCAATCCATCCCTATGCCCTGACATTTGCCATGCAATCCATCCCTATGCCCTGACATTGGCCATGCAGTCCATCCCTATGCCCTGACATTGTCCATGCAATCCATCCCTATGCCCTGACATTGGCCATGCAATCCATCCCCATGCCCTGACATTGGCCATGCAATTCATCCCTATGCCCTGACATTGGCCATGCGATTCATCCCTATGCACTGACATTGGGCATGCAATCCATCCCTATGCACTGACATTGGGCATGCAATCCATCCCTATGCACAAAGCACCATGGTATTCATAACAAAACTTGCCATCTGCATATGACATGAGAAAAATACATCATTGTTCTATCGAAATGAATTAAAATATCTGGAAATGTAAGATTTTTGAAATGACAGACTTTAAGATAATTGTATTGCCAATCTCCTTTCAGTGCTCTATGACACTGAAATATTTCCAACCCATTTATTTTTTTGCCTTGTAATTATTCTTCAGTGTTAAAATATTTAATTATATTAGCTGTGATGACTTGCCATAGAAATTCCCATTGCATATTGCTCCCCCCCCCCCACTTTAAGCACTCTTACCCCACCGACAAGATTCCAGGGGATGTTTGAAATTGGTCATATATATATATATATATATATATATATATATATATATATATATATATACATAAACATAATTTTAACATATTTTACTTTGACCCTCTCCAGAGAACTCCACAGGCAGGAACCATGGATCATACAAATTTTGCTGATGGTTTCCACACAGACAGATAGATGGACAGACCATCTCTTGGTGGAAAAGTGGAGGGTATCAAAATATAACTGATGCTTTCTATACCGTCTTCATAAAACTAGGCATATCAGATTTTCATTTCTGCATTGTAAATTCGGTTTGACCACCAGTTACCAAACTGTCCAGATAGTTTGTGCTTGGAGTAAGGAAGTACTACATCAGTTTTAGGGTCAAAGGCCAAGATTATGTGACTGAAAGAAGAAAAATTGTTTCTGCACAATAGCTTGAGTTCAACAACATATACAATTACCAAACTTCATGGATGGCTTGCACTGGCAATAAGGAAGAATAATTTTCATTTTGTTATCGAAAGGTCAGAGGTCAATGTTACTGGCAAGAAAGGTTTTTCACACATAACTAATTTAATTTTCTCCACCATCTGCAGTTAACAAACTTCATGGATGGCTTGTACTTGGAGTAAGGAAGAATAATATTGAATTTGGTGACAAAAAAAATCAGTGGTCAAGGTCATTTTATATAAACAATGGTTTTCACACAATAATTCGCTTTCTCCTTTTACAGTTACCACACTTGTGGATTGCTTGTACTTTAGGTAAGGAAGAATGCTACTAATTAAGGTCAAACTTTCCAAGGTCAAGGTCACTGTGACTGTGACTGAAGGAAAAATATTTGGTTTCTGAGCAAAATTTCAGTTGTCAACCATGTACCATCACCAGAGTTTATGGGTGGCTTAAATTTGGGGCGGGAAAGAAGTCTATTGATTTTAGGGTGAAAAAGGTCAAATAGCAAGGTAACTGTGGCTGAAAGAAGGAAAATATTTTTTTGTATAAAAACTTGACTTTTTCACAAAACTTTCTGGACGTGTTGTATCTAATGTATGGAAGAGGCCTATTCAATTTTGGATCAAAAGAGGTCAAAGATCATAGTTATCATGGATCAGAGAAAAATGGGTTTTGCAGAATAACTTCTTTCTAGTGTATTCCTTGTGGAGGTCAGTAATGAAACCTAAACAATCTGTGGACTAAATGTCAGATGTCACAGTCATGAAAATTATAGTTTCTGCACATAAAGGTTAGTTTAAGGTCACATATCTGGAACAGAGGGTGAGATCAATGAGACCCATTCGTGCATATAGGACTATTAAATAAATATTGGACATATAAAGTGCCATTCTTATTATAAGGTAAATACAAAAATTATGTATTTCCAGTCAGCCAACCATCCCTGTTTCACATTGCTGACCCTTGCACTTTTTCCCCCCATGGTTAAAAAAAAATAATTTGAAAAAAAAATCATAATAAATATATATAATGTATTTTTAAAAAATGACCTGCTCACCCTAAGTTTAGATCCAATGCAATAGGAAACATATTTTTTTTTGGGGGGATGGGTGCCTAGTGAGGAGGGGTGCCTAGTGGTGTCTGGATGATCATCATTGATTGTTCAGTAACATTAGGCACAATTTGGTGACTGGTTGTGATAAAGACAGTTGTACCCAAGGATTGTCATGAATGAAAAAGGCAGAGGTTCAATGGATTTTCAGGTCAGAAGTCAGCAGAAAGATCTGTAAATTGGTCACATTTGATCAGTCATTTAAAACATTTCCAGATTTTTTTAAAATTGTTTTTAGTGAACAAGTCCAGTTACATATACAAAGTGTTGGTTCCATTCTGAATGTCTGGTATCTGACTGAAAAAAATATTGGACCAATGTGCAATTTCACAGGATTCCAGGAAACTGATTTGGAAAGAGTTTGGAACATAAAAATATGCATAAATTGAATGCCTATTGGGTCAACTTTTGCATAAGATTTGCCCCTTAAAGGGACAATGGCTCATTTATTTGATTCAGGAGTTTACCTGTGACTTTTAAACAGAAGGGAATTCTATCCTTTGTTTTTTATTTAGTGTATGTATTAGTCATGGTTGTTGCACAAGCTTATATGAATAGTAATGAAATGATTTAAACCATACAACAAATTAAATCCATGTCATGATGTATGGAGATTTGACAATGAATCAAATCCTTGGTGATGCATGGGAATTTGAAAATGAATCAAATCCTTGGTGATGCATGGAGATTTGACAATGAATAAAATCTTTGGTAATGCTTGGAGATTTGAAAATGAATCAAATCCTTGGTGATGCTTGGAGATTTGAAAATGAATCAAATCTTTGGTGATGCTTGGAGATTTGAAAATGAATCAAATCCTTGGTGATGCTTGGAGATTTGAAAATGAATAAAATCCTTGGTGATGCTTGGAGATTTGACAATGAATCAAATCTTTGGTGATGCTTGGAGATTTGAAAATGAATCAAATCCTTGGTGATGCTTGGAGATTTGACAATGAATCAAATCCTTGGTGATGCATGGGAATTTGACAATGAATCAAATCCTTGGTGATGCTTGGAGATTTGAAAATGAATCAAATCCTTGGTGATGCTTGGAGATTTGACAATGAATCAAATCCTTGGTGATGCATGGAGATTTGAAAATGAATCAAATCCTTGGTGATGCATGGAGATTTGACAATGAATTAAATCCTAGTGGATTGGATGATGCATGGTGAATTTACGATGAATCAAATCCCTGTAGCTTTCATGATGCATGGGAATTTGACAACGAAAGTCCCTATGGATTTAATGATGCATGGGGATTTTACAATGAATCAAATTCCTATGGAATCGATGAAGCATGGGGATTTTACAATGAATCAAATCCCAGAGGATCTGGTGAAGCATGGAGATTTTACAATGAATCAAACCCCTGTGGATTTAGTGAAGCATGGAGATTTGACAATGAATCAAATTCCAATGGATTCAATGAAGCATGGCGATTTTACAATGAATCAAATCCCAGTGGATCTGGTGAAGTATGGAGATTTTACAATGAACCAAACCCCTGTGGATTTCTTGATGCATGGGGATTAGACATGGAAAATCCCAGCTCACAATCAAATCTGAACTTAACTTTATGTCCTCTAAAAGACATTACACAAGTTTCATTATATTCTATGTTATATAATTTGTACCTTGTCCAGTTGCATTGTAATCAGCCAATGCTGATGCTGGGAATGCAGACTCGGTCACTTATATACCTCATGTCTCTTTGGAGGACACAATGGTGGTTTCAGCTGAGGACAATTACTGAAGTGAGAGAAAAAAATCAATACCAGCTTTAGTCTTGGATCAGTTGTTGGAATTTTATGTTGCTATGACACTTGGATGTGACTGCAAAATTGTCACCTGATTTACCTTGCCTCACTAGTTCTCACCTGGATTAAATAATTCAGGTAGTATTAGTGGATAACTGAAAGTCTGCTTAGCAGGTAGGAATTGAAATTGACTTGTTCATAATCATCAGTAAGGCAGTTTAGCAATGATCTTGACAATGAATTTCTTGTAAATTGCATTATGTCTGTGAATTGAGACAAAGTTTTCTTTCATGTGACTTTGAAAAAACATGTTTTTCTTCACACACACCCAGTTGTCTGTAGTTTCCTTGACCTCTGTATGCAGTAGAATTTAGAATATGCAAAGGGAGAAAATTCATTTTCTGCGGAGATAAAAAAAATATTGGGCCAAAAGAGAATGTTAGTAAGATGGACCATGCATATGCCATGTTTCATGGACGTCTATGATAAACATGTCTTACAATATATATAAGAAAAACAGAAAAGTATTTTTAGATGAATTTTGTTCAGTGAAGACAAACAAAACAAACAAAAGTAGTATAAAGAGCTAATGTCTTACCTCATTAGTTCTCACCTTTTAAATAAGCCAGGTGAACTGTAAGTGCTTAACTTTATTATGTAAATAACTTTTCATGTAATAAAATGAAGTATCTTGGTCATAAACATTAGTAAGGTAGTTAATCCTTACTCATCAACACTTTGGGTAATATGAGTATATATTAGATACAACTTATGCAGTCAAACCTGTTGTAACAGTCACCTGAGTTCACTGGTCACCTGGTCACAATGAAGTCATTCCAATTTCCCCCTGTCAAATTTCCTATTTAACTGTTGTGTAATCACTGGCCACCTGTCTTCTGCAGATGATGGCCATGTTTCTTAACCAATCAGTGGTTTCACCCTGTCATTGATGGTCGCTGGAGCATATCAGCAGTGACTGCTCCAAGTATGCAAATTTAATGTTTTTTGTTTGATGAACAAGGCATGGTATAAATAGATGTATATTACGTGAATTAATGTTCAAACGTTTCATATTTCAATTATACTTTCTTTAATCCACTGAAAGTTGAAGGTGTCAACATGTTGGCTTCAAAAGTAATGTGGGTTTTATTTGGTTATTTTAAGATTTTGTATCAAAGCTAACCCTGATAAAATAAAATACATATAAGAAGATGTATTCTGCACAAGTTATGTCCCTTACAGTTTGTGTGCTACTAACAATATTCACAGGAAGCTTATTTTCAATCCCTAGTCATCAAAGGTCACAAACTAAAGCCAACTGTCTTACGATCTCTGTGAGTTTGAGCAACAGCTTAATCTATACTTGTTTAAAGTGTGAACACCTGTTTTCAGCTTAATATATACTTGTTTAAAGTGTGAACACCTGTTATTAGCTTAATCTATATTTGTTTAAAGTGTGAACACCTGTTTTCAGGCTTAATTACACCAATTCGCTAAAAAAAAAGGCAGTTGCCTGTTTCACACTTACAGGTAAGCTGTCAATTAGTAACTGAAATAGATTTGCAAGAAACAAATTTAGATGAGCAACATTTTTAAGACAATAATGATTTAATGTACATGATGGATGATAGTGAATATACTGTATCCTTGTGCGGAAAATATTTTATTAATTTCTTTCTTTTTTCTTTGTGCTAAATTGCTAATCTAAATATGTGTATCTTGGTAGCATACTACTGTTGCTAATAATAATGAAATAATCGTAATGATACTACTACTACCACAGTAATGCCAATGCTATTTGGTTCATAGTACATACATTTGTCATGATTCAAACTTGAGAGCTGAACCTACCTTCAGAGGCCACCTGTTTACAAAGACCACTTTGCCTTTTCTATAGGTGGCTGCTGTAGACAGGTTTGATCATATTGTTAACTTTTGTTCATATTACCAGGAAGGCAAGACATAGTCTATACACTGTCCATATTACCAAGAAGGCAAGACATAGTTTATATTTCGTCCATATTACCAAGAAGGCACAACATAGTTTATACTCTGTCCATATTACCAAGAAGGCAAAACATATATTATATTGAGTCCCTGTTACCAAGGAGGCAAAGCATAGTTTATACTGAGTCCATGTTACCAAGGAGGCAAGACATAGTTTATACTGAGTCCATGTTACCAATAAGGCAAGAAGTATATTATACTGAGTCAGTGTTGCCAAGTAAGAAAGACTTGGTTTACACTGCATTAATGTTAACAGTTTATACTGAGTCAATGTTGCCAAGAAGGCAAGACATAATTTATACTCTGTCCATGTTGCCAAGGAGGCAAGACATAATTTATACTCTGTCCATGTTGCCAAAGAGGCAAGACATAGTTTATACTGAGTCAATGTTGCCAAGGAGGCAAGACTTGGTTTACACTAAATCCATGTTACCAGTTTATACTGAGTCCATGTTACCAAGAAGGTTAGACATAGTTTATACTGAGTCAATGTTGCCAACAAGGCGAGACTTGGTTTACACTGAGTCCATGTTACCAAGAAGGCAAGTCATAACTTAGACTTTATTTATGAAATTGTCTTCAGATATTTTCCTCCCGTTTTGGTTAAAGATTTAAATTTAATATTTGGCTAGACACTAAATGTTGCATCAGTTTCCAGACTCAGATAATTACATGCACCGACTGAAGCACACTCAAGATGATCTTATACTGGCATTGTCTTCTTGTTCTTTTATTGAAACCACAAATTGGAAACAAAGTGTGTACACCTTCCATTGTAGTATTTTCTAATATATTGTGAATATAATAGATCATAGCCATAATTAAAACAAGTCCATTCTATCAAATTATTGTGGTGTACATAGAGTTTTCATTGATTCCACAAGAAAAATGGTTGCCAGTTCAGACAGCGACTTTCAGTTGCAGAATGTATGTCATGGTAAGGTCATGACACGGAGATGCCAACCAGAATACTTACTTCCTTATCAGCATGGCTGAAATGGATATAATCTTTCATCATTTTTCTCATAGACTATTAAACTTACCAAGCCTTTGTTTTTCTAACTTGTTAATTTGCAAATAATGGGAGTTTGTATAGTTCATTTCATATAGGTATGTCATTTTTCAGTATTCCAAAAACAACTTACTGATATAATTACATTATGGAAAAGTGAAGTTATTGGATTATTTTTCTTTAACTATATTGCATCATACTCTATTATAATCCAAGCAGTCTTACACAGACCACCCATTCTGTCAACAAAAAGTGGTTCCATGAGACAGGTGGTCTGTCATCAGAGGTAATCATAGTTAATAACAGTTGATCTAGACTTGAAAAATAATTGGTCTTTCATTATAGGTGGTCTTCTAACCTGGCCTTTCAAGTCAGATTTTACTATATATATATATATATATATAGATAAATGTAGACTGGTTCAAATCTTTCATCCTGAAAATGGATAGAATGCAATGAAATGGTCATTTCCCATTACCAAAATACTGATACCATTTCCAGGTATTGTGGGTTTATCCTTAAATGTTTCCTCAATAGGCAAGGATAAATAAGTTATTGAAACTTTAGTTATAAATCAATGGTATTGTTGAATCTGTAACTGATACATTGCTTCGGAGTCCAGGAAGAGAGGTTTGAGTGTTTTATATAAATATTGGTATACTTTCAGGTAGGAGCCAGGTGAATTGCAGATTAGCAGGATATACCCATGTAGGTCACACAGACAGACAGATGAATATGCAGGTAATAACACAGTGACAAATGTAACTGCTTTTAAAGGGAGAATGTAACTTGTAAGTAAATTTTCTAGGTAAGCTTCTGCTGTTGTCCTGGTAACTTTGATTTCTTCGGACACTTTGAAATATTTTGGTGATTGGCTGACACAGAAAGCCACTGCATTCTATATGCTTATGATCTAGGATGATGGGAGTTGTGTTATATTGCAAGATACACCTTCCCATCGATAACTTGTGCACAACCGGGTCCAAACATATAGACCACACTATAAAGACAGGCACAAGTTACTGAAGGACCTCTGAAAATGAAGAAGGGGGTGCCGTCCTGGCTAGATATTCATAAGACTGATTCCCTGTTTTATTACTAAATACTTATTTTATAATCATGCTGGAAATAGCCGTCAATAAACAGCTGTTTGTAATTAAATTTTCAGTACAAATTGCCGTTACTTTTAAGATATATAACCTCTGAAAGAAGGGGAAAACATCTCCAAGGGGTTTAATTTCCACATCATATACATGTGTGTCTCATTGTATTCAAGTATAGTATCACTGCTTTTTGCACAACAAAACAAGATTCCTTTTATTTAAAAACTGCAGATATTTTTGTCATTCAACAGTCAACCTTACAATTGTATTATTATTGAAAACTTGATACATTGATTTCAACTTCTACATATCCTTAAGCTAATCTCTGAGAGTAAATTCAGTAATTATAAGCTCATTGCAAACTTTTTTTTTGAACTCACTTGTCCATAATGACCAAGTGGCCGAGTGGTCTAACGCGCTCTCCATTACGGATCACTGCTATCTCACCTCTGTCTGCGTGGGTTCGAGTCTCGGATTCAGCCAATGTGGGTATGTGAGAAAGCTTGTCAGTAGCTTCTCGTGGGTCGGTGGCTCTTTCCAGGGTTTTCCCGGGTTCTTCCTCCACCATTAATACTGGCTGCCATGTATAGCCTATCGTGTGCTGAAAAATGGCGTTAAAACCTACAACAACAACAACAACCATAATGAACCATATGTATCAAACAAAGCTTTGATCACATTTATGAATATCTAGGACAATTTAAGGTAATTTAATGGATACTTAAACAATATTTATAATGGTGTTTGAATGGTCAGTTAAAATGAGATGACCTTACAGTGACCATTGACTGCTAGCTCTAATGCAGGTAGGAGTTGTTTGCCCTTTAACTAGTCTTTTTTCCAATCCCTTTAGTTGATTTGATACAAAAGACATAATTAAAGTGATGCTACATAGCAGGTCTGCTTTTAATAGAGTTTAGCAATACAACAAATACTTCTGCAAATCAGAGATCAAAACACAGTTGGCAGTTAATTAGGTTTTAACAGAAACACTCATGGACATAGCTGTGATGTAGATTGACACCTTTTATGTTTGAGTACAAGCGGGCATATCACATTTAGGATGATTACATTTAAACCAGATTAAAATATATGACTAAACTAAAATTTCACTTGAGAAAACTTATTTCAGTTCTCTTTTTCTTAAAGTGTTGCCAATGGCAACATTAGTGACATTTTCTTTCAATAGCATTTATCAAAGATTCTTTCTAACACTGAAAATTATTGTTGTCGTTGTTGTTGTTGCTTTAATGCCATTTTTCAGTATATAACAGACGATACATGGCAGGCATTATAAATTCTGGAGGAAGAACAGGGGAAAACACAGTATTAGGACCAACAACCCAATGGAAGCTACTGGCAAGCTTTCTCACATATCCACTTTTTGGCTGAGCCCAAGACTCAAACCATTGTGGACAAAGGTGAGATGACAGTGATTAGTAAAGGCAAGAACATTAACCACTTGGACACCCCCACGGCCAAATATTTTTTTTTTACAGAAAATGTAATAAACTACAGGATTTCTTAAACATCAATTAAATATATTTTCTCAGGTGAAATTCATGTTTTATTCTGTTAATTCTGATTAAGTGTAAAATTGTGGCAAATTCTCCTCTATTAATATATGAAAAGAGTCAATCAACCGTCACATCGATGTGCAGAGCACTGAGTCCATGTGAACCTAATTATGTGCCTGCTGTGTTTTGATGTACAGCTTGGGGAAGTAAGTTTTTGTTGCATTGTGAAATCAATTAAAAGAGACCTGACTTGTTATATGTTGTTAAGTATGTCTTTGGCATAAAATCAAGTTTGGGATGTATTATAAAATAGTTCAATGGCAGGCAAATTCTCCCTACATAAGCTCTCAAAATAAATTCATTTTTTTTGACCAAACAAACGGGGTTTCAAATATTATGTTCCTAACATTAAAGTGTATATATATGTATATATATATATATATAATTAATCAATGATGAATCCAAATCGTATGTAAATGTGATCATGGAGAAAAAAGAAAGCAAGTGAAAGGCATACTCAGTGAATTAAAAAAAGCTTCATATCACGGATAGGGTTCATAATGAGGAAACGAGATCATAATTGTCAAGTCGACACTCAGAGGTTGGTTCAAAGATGGTTTGCTGTCGTATAATGGCTACCAGAAGTGGGTCAAGTCCAATGTAGATGCTATATATTTATGATATTGCAACTGGTCAGTGCTGTCAGCCAGGTCCACCATTCGGTGTTATAATGAGCCAAAAGTCTTTTCGTAATATCGGTATTGATAATATCGGTATTGATAATATCATGATGTTTCATTAGCGATGATTCTTTTTTGCAAAGTGCACTGAAAATGTGCCCAGCCAAGTCTCAAGGCCAAGGTCAAGGTCACAAGAGAAAGAAAATTCCTTATTTTTCTGCTGACCATGGCAACAAACATGTCTCAATTGAGATATAATAATTATGGCTATACAGTTGATTAAGGTAAATATGTCACTCTGTGGTAGTACTCTGTATCACAGTGAATTGGAAATGTATACATGTGGACCAGTAGTATGATTATCAAACAATAGTTTCTGACCATATATTTTGTTGTGTCAGATCTGATACATTATGATATTGATTTATGATAAGAACATGATGTTATGTCATGGCCAATGCTGTTTGATTATATAGGTGTAAATCTGTATTACTGTAGCAGCTAATCTTTTTTACTGCATGCAAAAAGTGCAGTTGACCTAATCACAACGTGATGGTTATATTTGCAGAAATGTAACATCATACTTTATAATACCTTTTAAATATTGTTTTTGCTTATTTCAAAATAATTACATAGTTTTGCCAAACATTTATAGCCAGCTTTTAGACTGATTGAAGTCATATCATGTGATGCAGAAAGGAACTACTTGTGTATTCATACACACATCTTGTGTATTTTGACAGTATTTGGAAAGAGTGGTTAAAAGATAGTACTGTTATTTATTTTGCAAGAAAATTTTTATTTCATGTTTCATGAAGACTGTATATACAGGAATGGCCACTGGCAAACTATACATGAATGACCTTCTTTTTGCTCTGGCCATTCATGAGTGTGTTTTCAATCTTTTTACTTTAAATGGATACTGAAAAATATGGAATTGAGTACTTTAACGAAAACAATGAAGTGTATAATTGAGGGTAACAATCTGCAATCCATAAAAAGATTATTTTGTGACACTTGGATCTATCATAATACATGGAATCCATATATTAAGCCCACATACTTTCTTGCTGGCTTGAATGATGTCACATTTCAATCCTACTGTTTAAAAAATTTAATGTGATTAGATTTAACTTTGCTAACACCTACAGACCCATTTCCATTCTTCATTTCTTGTGAAAATTAATAGCAGGTTAATGGAAAAACATGAGCATGATTGTGTACTTTTGATTTTTCTTGTATTTTTTAAACCAACACAAATTTCTCCATGAAGACCAAACAATTTTCAGATAAAACCACTTGTAAAATGGCTTTTATTATAATGATAGACAGGTGGTAATGGGAACTTGGTTTAAGTGGTAATGCTATTTCAGAAACTGAAAATCTATCAATGAAAAATAACACTAGCACTTGGTTTTATTCAAACTTAACAGGTCTTAAGAGTTGTCATTTAAAACGATCCTCTTTTTTAGGAAAAACCTATAAGTTGTGGAGTGTCACAAGGGTCAATTTTAAGTCCACTTCTATTTCAGATTTGTAATCAGTGATTTGCCTCTGATTATAAGAAATACAAACAATTGACATTTATGCCAATGATACGTGATAAAGATTATGGAATAAGCATCATTCTTTTATACCCAGCTTGCAAAGGGTGATTAATGATACAAGTTGTGTACATCTGGATAAGAACTTACTGTTGAATGTGCATATCTGCCATAGCATTAGAAAGATAGCTCATACCAAACTAAAAATAGAATTCTATTGAAACATCACATTATGTTCTACATAGAAAAATTCAGCCACTTTTTTTACTTTTGCAATAATTTGTGGGATAACTTTACTAGCACAAAAGTACAAAAACAACTTAAGTAAAACTTTTAAAGTCACACTTGATATTGCATTCAACAAAATTTTTGAAGTAATGGATGACCTATAATTGTATATGCTGTATATAGTTACTTGTAGGTAAATATCCAACTGCAAACAACATAGACCCTGATATGCCATCACATAATGCACCTGCAGATCAGGGTTTATGTTGTTTTATCTAATGATTACTCTGAACACACTGCATAGACCCTGATTTACCAGCACATTATGCAATGGCAGATCTGGGTCTGTGCAGTTTGCAATTGAACTCAACTTATAAGTTGCCATAAAGGGATACATTAGGGTACATTTCTCAGAAAAACAAATTATAGTATTAAATATCAACAAATCCTGAATATCTACTTTATCTTTTTAATCTTTTTAATTGACTGCAGCAGGACAATACACATACTACTAAATTATCTTTTTAAATGACTCAAGAAGGACAATACAACAATACACATACTCAGACCACTCTTGTGGCCTAGTGGTTTGATTGTCCACCTCAGATGCAGGATTTTGTGTGTTCGAACGCCAATTAAGTCATACCAAAGACTTATAAGAAATGGTACTAACAGCTGTCTCACTAGGTGCTCAGCATTAAGACGTTAGTGTTAGGACTAGTTGGCCTGGTGTCAGGATAATGTGACTGAGTGGGTCATCATGCTACATGTCTGCGGCATAATGCTCCGGTGCTATACATCACTATAAACTGCCACACTGCAGACAACATCATGATATGGCTGAAAAATTGTTAAAGCTATGTTAAAATTCCACATCACACACACACACACACACACGCACACACACACACACACTCCTAAATTATCTTTTTAATCAACTGGAGCAGGACAGTTGTTGTTGTTGTTGTAGGGTTTAACGCCATTTT
Source organism: Sinohyriopsis cumingii (assembly GCA_028554795.2). Taxonomy (NCBI): domain Eukaryota; kingdom Metazoa; phylum Mollusca; class Bivalvia; order Unionida; family Unionidae; genus Sinohyriopsis; species Sinohyriopsis cumingii. The sequence goes on from CM068833.1 coordinate 84,376,172, forward strand.
TCAGCACGCGATAGGCTATACATGGTGGCCAGTATTAATGGTGGAGGAAGAAACCGGGAAATCCCCGGAAAGAACCACCGACCCTCGAGAAGCTACTGGCAAGCTTTCTCACATATCCACATTGGCCGAATCCGAGACTCGAACCCACGCAGACAGAGGTGGGAGCAGGACAGTAAACATACTCCTAAATTATGTCTTACTCGACTAGAGCAGAACAATACACAAAGTATTTATTTGACTGTAGCAGTATATATACTTCATAATTTTTATGCTTCTGAGTGACTAGAGCAGGAAAATACACATTCTCTTAAATTATATTTTAATTGATTCGAAAAGGGCAATAGACATACTACTAAAAAAATTTTATTTGACTTCAGTAGTAAAGTATATACTACTAAATTTCATTTTGTAATTGACTGGAAAAGGACAATGCACATATTCCAAATTATCTTTCTGATTGTCTGGAACAGGACAATACACACACGCCTAAATTATTTCAGTTTTTAATTGACTGGAATGGACAATACACATACTCCAAAGATATCTTTTTCAATGACTGGATCAAGACAATATATATACTCCTGAGGTCATTCTTACTATAAAAGCAAAATGTATTCTGAACAATAACTTTTGTTTTAGATTAAGTTTCTTCACCAGCCTTTGTGTATGGCTTGTGCTTAGGGTGAGACAGAAATCTATAGATTTAAAGGTGTACAGTTGAAAGGTGAAGCTCATTGTAAGAATAGAATGATTTCTGCACAGCAAGTTTAGTTCAAGACTGCACTTATCAAAGGTAAAGGTTAGTGAGGCTCTTGGAACAGTATTCTCTAAAGTCAACCATGCCCTACTGGTGATTACACAAATCACTGTTAAATATGGATGTGTATATAATATACCCTATTAGTGATTACACAAATCACTGTTAAACATGGATGTGTATATAACATACCCTACTGGTGATTACAGAAATCACTGTTAAACACGGATGTGTATATAATATACCCTTCTGGTGATTACACAAATCACTGTTAAACATGGATGTGTATATAATATTCCCTACTGGTAATTACACAAATCAATGTTAAACGTGGATGTGTATATAATATTACCTACTAGTGATTACACAAATCAACGTTAAACATGGATGTATATATAATATACGCAACTAGTGATTACACAAATCACTGTTAAACATGGATGTGTATATAATATACCCTACTGGTGATTACACAAATAACTGCTAAACAAGGATGCATATATAATATACCGTACTAGTGATTACACAAATCACTGCTAAACATGGATGTGTATATAATATTATTATATGCTCATTTTGTTCTCCATTAACTTTACATTGTCAGAATCGTTCCATATTTTACGATATTGCACACCTTCATATTGCACTCATGCACAGGACACATGTGCCCAATAGTGTATTAGGAACTTTTTTGCAAACATATCATGTACTCTTGTGTAGCAGACATTTTATGTTTAGGTTGATTAAATTTGTTTCTGAATGAACTAAAGCAGATGTTTCATGGACTGCCACATACCAGCTGGTTTGTTACATTCTGCTTTAACTTTTTTGATACAGTGTTTCGGATATTGGCAATAGACGCCAGATTTCATAAAATTGCTTGGTACATACAAATAACATGCAACTTATAAAGGCATAAACTGTCTCCTTTAGCTGGTAACAAGAATGGCAAAAAAATATACTACAGTTTTCCATTCTGAATTTCCTCAAAATGTACTTTCTTAGTTCTGCAAATCCGAATTACATGAGCCATGTCATGAGTTCTCAAACTTGTTTACACATTTCGAAATTGTACTGTAATTTTGTCTATATTCCAAATACAATTACATCCTCCTTAGTGCACTCAAAGTGAATAAACATTACATTCAATAGTGTCTTTTTGATAATTCAGCAATTGAAACACTTCATATTTTTCCCACATTATGATTTTAAATAGTCAATGACAGAACAAACACACTTGCAGATGTAAACATGCTTCTCCAACGCTGCTTGAATCTGATGTATTTCATGTACAATTTGCACAGATGAATCCAGTCCATAATCACGAAATTTTGAAGAATTGACAAAAATACCAATATGTATTAATTCCAGATCAAATGGAAAACTTTTTGCAATGTGCATTCATACACAATATAACTCTAAATTTTAATTTTAAGCAGACAAAAATGCCATTTTCTTTCGAAACTTATGTCTAGCACATGACAAGTTCAGATTTATCTGGGCAGAGTGGTTTGTGCAGTAATAATGTTGTTGTTGTGCAATGATGAATCTGCGCTTGTGTATTTAGTTTGGAATACGGCATACATTCAGTTATTTTGTTTCTTGTAGTGTATTTTGTTTACATAATTAAGCCTTAGGTAGAATAAGAAAATGAGCATATATTAAAAAGGTTACTGCATTTGTATGGGTAAATATGAACTCGTTTTGTCGGATGGATATACTGCACTCCAAAGGTTGTGCAGTATTCCATCCAAAAAATTTGTTCATATCTTCCTGTACAAATGCAGTAACCTATAGTACCCAACTAGTGATTACACAAATCACTGCTAAACATGGATGTGTATCTAATATACCCTTCTAGTAATTACACAAATCACTGTTAAACATGGATAGGTATCAGATATACCTTTCTAGCAATTACACAAATCACTGCTAAACATAGATGTGTATCTAATATAGCCTTCTAGCAATTACACAAATCACTGTTAAACATGGATGGGTATCTAATATACCCTTCTAGCAATTACACAAGTTACTGTTAAACATGGATGTGTATATAATATACCCTTCTAGTGATTACACAAATCACTGTTCAACATGGATAGCTATATAATATACCCTGTTTGTGATTACACAAATCACTGTTAAACATGGATGTGTATCTAATATACCTTTCTAGCAATTATGCAAATCACTGTTAAACATGGATGTGTATCTAATATACCTTTCTGGCGATTACACACATCACTGTTAAACATGGATGTGTATCTAATATACCCTTCTAGCAATTACACAAATTACTGTTAAACATGGATGTATATATAATATACCCTTCTAGCAATTACACAAATCACTGTTAAACATGGATAGCTATATAATATACCCTGTTTGTGATTACACAAATCACTGTTAAACATGGATGTGTATCTAATATACCTTTCTGGCAATTACACACATCACTGTTAAACATGGATGTGTATCTAATATACCCTTCTAGCAATTACACAAATTACTGTTAAACATGGATGCATATATAATATACCCTTCTAGCAATTACACAAATCACTGTTAAACATGGATAGCTATATAATATACCCTGTTTGTGATTACACAAATCACTGTTAAACATGGATGTGTATCTAATATACCCTTCTAGTGATTACACAAATTACTGTTAAACATGGATGTGTATCTAATATACCCTTCTAGTGATTACACAAATTACTGTTAAACATGGATAGCTATATAATATACCCTGTTTGTGATTACACAAATCACTGCTAAACATGGATGTGTATCTAATATAGCCTTCTAGCGATTACACAGATCACTGTTAAACATGGATGTGTATCTAATATAGCCTTCTAGTGATTACACAAATCACTGTTAAACATGGATGTGTATCTAATATAGCCTTCTAGTGATTACACAAATCACTGTTAAACATGGATGTGTATCTAATATAGCCTTCTAGTGATTACACAAGTCACTGTTAAACATGGATGTGTATCTAATATAGCCTTCTAGTGATTACACAAATCACTGTTAAACATGGATGTGTATCTATAGCCTTCTAGCAATTACACAAATCACTGTTAAACATGGATGTGTATCTAATATTATAGCCTTCTAGCGATTACACAAATCACTGTTAAACATGGATGTGTATCTAATATAGCCTTCTAGCGATTACACAAATCACTGTTAAACATGGATGTGTATCTAATATAGACTTCTAGTGATTACACAAATTACTGTTAAACATGGATGTGTATCTAATATAGCCTTCTAGCGATTACACAGATTACTATTAAACATGGATGTGTATCTAATATACCCTTCTAGTGATTACACAAATTATTGTTAAACATGGATAGCTATATAATATACCCTACTGGTGATTACAAAAATCACTGTTAAACTTGGATGTGTATCTAATATACCCTTCTAGTGATTACTCAAGTCACTGTTAAACATGGATGGGCATACGCTATACTTACCATGATACTTTTATTATTAGGTGGAAATATCTTTTGTTTCCATTAAGGGATTAGCTTGGGCTAATGGAAGACATGAAACATCCCCGTCAGTTGATACTCAAAGGGTTGAAAGGTCAAGGTTATAGGGGTCATTTGGTTTTGGCTTTCACAGGCAAAAGCAGCATTGTCACAAGAAAGACAATAAACTTGTATATTGAAATTTTCTGCTAACCATTTAAAAAATCTGAGTTTAACTGCATTAATTCTAAATGGAACAGTTTTCGGGTTGAGGTGATATATTTATAGAAAGCAATAAAAAATATGTTTGTGCTTAAGTTTATATTTCATAAATTGATATGAATTTATGTTAATTAGGAAATGGCTTTTATGTAAATGTCTCATTTAGCTCTCAGGTTTATTCGTTATACAATTTCACCAATAACCCAGAAGAAATTACCAGTAAATGCATAATTCATTAACTAAGTTGTGGTCCCTAGGCTTATTAAAGGTGTTTAATACTTTATGAACCCATATTGATCATGGTACTATTAGTCTTTTTTGCTGAATGATGACAAAAAGTGTAATGAATCAGAATTACGTTAGTAGCAATAGCTTTTAACTGTCTGAACCTGATAATGGAGTTCCCTTCAAGAGGGGTGGGTGGAAGAGAATGTAAGGGGTATGTATTAGAAAACCTTATAAAAGATGGGAATTCCATTGAGATCCCATGACAATATGCAGCATTGGTTGCTAAGATTACTTGATGGATTCCAACCATGCAGTTGTAGGATTAGCTCCATTAGTATTTGTTTAAATCCGTGAGATTGCTGGGATATTAAAGTCAGATTATTATGAATCCATGTCAGATCTTTTCAGGTAGCTGTCATTTCTTGGATTCTATATAATCCAGAATTATCATAGGATTATCTTAGATTTATTGCTGCTTCTATGCCACAAGATCTCTAATGCAGCATTATTTTTCATCTTCATTAAATACTTGGGACTCTTGGATATTGGAGTGTCCTGGTGGTAGGTCAGAAAATTAGTTAAAAAACTCAAGCATTCAGGTGGACTTTATCCAGTGTGTATATGATGAAAGTTTCCTTAGCAATGCAGACATTTGTATTTGAAGTACACCTGTCCATAAAGATCAGTATCCTGAAATCTTTTTTCTTAATTGTTTTTGTTTGATTACATTATTCCAGTGAGAGACACTATTTCATTGGCTGCTGTGATAATTCATATACCTCACAAATAGTCCCATTACTTTTACATTGTTGCTAGGGGTCGATACTCTGTGATATTGACCATTGTTTAGTAAAATTATTCACTGCTTCCTTACATATTAATAATGTGTGCCCACATTCAGTGAACTACTTCTGACAGCTGCTACTCAAAAATGGCGATGGAAACATTATATATATATATATATATATATATATATATATATATATATATATATATATATATATATATATATATATATATATATGTATGTATGTATGTATATATATATATATATATATATATATATATATATATATATATATATATATATATATATATATATATATATATATATATATATATATATATAATGTGATTATTTTGTGATAGTTTTTAAATATTATTTTTATTCACCATGGGAAAAAAAGGGCTTGGTCAGCAATGAGAAGAAGTGATGGTCAACCAACTGGAAACACACATTTTGTGACCTACCATAACAGAATGATTATTATTCTTGTCTTTAAGTGTGTAATAAAAATGGTATTGACTGAGTATTAAAAAATATTTGGCCCTTATTCATGTGGCATTCGGCCCCAAGTGGCCGAGTGGTCTAAAGCACTCACCATTCCAGATCACTGCCATCTCACCTCTGTCAGCGTGGGTTCGAGTCCAAGGCTCGGCTAGTGTGGGTACGTGGGAAAGCCTGCCGGTAGCTTCTCATGGGTCGGTGGTTCTTCCCTGGGTTTTCCAGGGTTCTTCCTCCACCAGTTATACTGGCCGCCATGTATAGCCTATCTTGTGCTGAAAAATGGTGTTAAACCCTAGAACAACAACAACAACAACAATTCATGTGGCATAGTATAGCCTCTCAAGCATGGGCACTACATGACCAGGGTTCCATTGTTTTCAGTGTTAAGTTTATAACCAGTATATACTGCACTGTCATGGTGTCACAACATAATTTTGTGGCCTCATATGGTTGAAATGGCATTGTCACTAGTCTTGTGTTGAATTTCAAAAGAATCATGTAATAAAACACTTGCAGACTTTTGCTGTGGTGAATGTTTTATGAACCAGTAACCCAATCATATTGATCTCTGTATTGAAAAACATGAGGTTTACTCATTCATAAAAATTCATATATAATACACTGTATTCGTTAATATATAAAGGACATGTACACAGAAGAAAATACATGCATTTATGATCCAATGGGTTTTTGCCTTAGACAAGTTGGGTTTCTACCTTAGACAAGTTGGGTTTCTGCCTTAGACAAGTTGGGTTTCTGCCTTAGACAAGTTGGGTTTCTGTCTTAGACAAGTTGGGTTTCTGCCTTAGATAAGTTGGGTTTCTGTCTTAGACAAGTTGGGTTTCTGCCTTAGACAAGTTGGGTTTCTGCCTTAGACAAGTTGAGTTGGGTTTCTGCCTTAGACAAGTTGGGTTTCTGCCTTAGACAAGTTGGGTTTCTGTCTTAGACAAGTTGGGTTTCTGCCTTAGACAAGTTGGGTTTCTGTCTTAGACAAGTTGGGTTTCTGCCTTAGACAAGTTGGGTTTCTGCCTTAGACAAGTTGGGTTTCTGTCTTAGACAAGTCAGAAAGTATTGCAAATCACAGTATTTTTTTGAGTCATAAAATGTTTTTTAATTGAGTTAAAATAGCATATGTGTGAGAAAAAAATCACAATTTGCCTAATTTAGTTTCTAAATTTGCCTGAGTTTGTAATAGTCATTTTTATTCCTATGGTGCTATTAGAGTGAGTAAAATTTATAGGTGTTGAGTTTTCCTACTAAAATGCAAAATGTTACTCTCTCCATTATTTTGTTATTTACCTCATGTAGGATAGCTGTACTCCATATTTATTATTTATTTTGTTTAATTCTAGTATTTCAAAAAATGCCTGCTGGACTTGACTCTGGTCTAATTTCTAGTATGCCACTGTAATAGCTCTAGATTGTTTCATTGTTTTATTTGTTTTACACGTTTGAGGGTCCACAGGGTATGTCTATAATCAAGAAAGGTGGTAATGCAAGTTTAATTTCTGTCATCACAAATATTTCAATCTCTCAACATTCTTACACCCCATGGGGTTATTTGATTTCTCCACACAAATTTCACCTTTAGTACTGTCATGCCAATTGTCAAACCCCGGTATTAGAATAAAATTCATTGGGGTCTTTCTTTTATACTGTACATATTGGCACACGCCACTGTTTTATCAGATAGTTCATTGTTGGGTGCTATTCAAGGTTAAAATAGCTTTGACATCAAAAGGAGTGAAATATTTTATGTTTGCACAAAAGGAAAATTTATATATATCCAAAGTATTGACATTTTGTACAACAATAGATGTTTTGGAATGTTGTCTTTAGCAAGTGTTCAATCATGTCAAATTTACTATTACAAGTTTGCTTTGTAATGACGGTGATGGTTGACCTGTTTGTTTAGCAATTGTGTACTAACATTAAAAACTCATGAATGTTCAGATAATTATTATATATGTCAGTGGGAAAATATTTACATGCTGAAATATTTTGACTCCCAAAACCCAATCCTAGGGTTTTGCTAGATCAAATTTTGGACTGAATTCAGACCCATTCCCATTTCGACAACGATGTGTTTTTTTTTCATCTTTGACCTAGCTGAAACTTTTAAACAGAAGATTAAATGTAAACTTTAAATATACATACCTTGTACTTATTCAGGTGTCAATAACATAAAAATTGTTGAATTTTAAATCATGTATATACCGGTACATGTATATGCTCAGAATTTCGCTGACTTTTGCTAAGTTGTACTATAGTATCCCACTTCAGATATCTTTTGAAAATCTCGGCAGCAGTGTAATAAATAAATTATGACCTCAGAATTTTGTTGAATTACGCTAAATTATCTCCACTTCAGACGTCTTTATGAAAACATGCAAACATGCAATAACTAAATTTACCAGAAATGACAAATTACATGCGAAGTTGAAAGAATCACAAAAATCCAACATATAAACTTTAAACTTGTTAAGCTTTAACATGATAAATAAAAATTTATTAGAATAAAACATAATGTTAAGTTTTAAAAATTAGATAAACACTAAGAGCCATTGAATATTTGTGTCATTTTTTTAATCAAGACACTATGCATTGCATTTTCATCATAATGCTGTTCAGGAAAGTATTATAGCAGTGACCTGCATAATAACCAAGGCATATCGTCTGTACTCGCCTATAGGTCCAAATGCACACATATGCCTTGTTCTGCTGTCGTATATTGTGCAGCAGATCAGGGTATGTGTTGTGTGTTATATTGATTACTCATAACTAACTACATAGACCTTCATCTGCCTTTGCATTTTGCACTGGCAGATTTGAGTCTATGCAGTTTGTAATTGGACTTATTTGTGAGTAGACACTGTTCGGTATGTCTGTCCTAACATGGCTATGTTCTTACAGCTCATAAAAACTCCCTCACTATAAGGCCTTTTATTATAACATGGTTCCTGTTACAAGGCCCTTCATTATAACATGGTTCCTGTTACAAGGCCCTTCATTATAACATGGTTCCTGTTACAAGGCCCTTCATTATAACATGGTTCCTGTTACAAAGCCCTTCATTATGATATGGTTCCTATTACAAGGCTCTTTATTATAACATGGTTTCTATTATAAGACCAATATGTTCATGGATCCCATTTCATTAAGTAACATTGACGCTACCGAGATATGTATCATGTACTCCATTATAAGGTTGTCTCACTATAAGGTAGTATACTCTATGGTACCTATACATTGTAGACCCACACACCCCACCCCTGCTCCATGACTCCCATGAATATCACTATAAATCCCTTCATTTTAACACAGTTCCTGTTATAAGGTTAGTATGGGCAAGACTCCCATTTCTTTGCATGATAGTACTATTATTTATAATGTCCTTCATTATAAGTCAGTTGCACTATAAGGGGGTGAAATCTATAGCTCTCATGGAATGCATTATTATGAGGGAATACTGTATTTGGTTTTTAATCTCATTTAAAAGCTTAGGTCAGGTGAAATAAATGAAGTAGCTGAATAATGAAGTGAAATGTACCCAATTTTTTATGGGACCCATGATCATACCCATATAAGATAGCAGTGGTATATTGAGAAGATTTATAGCGAGGGACAAATGTGCTGTCATGCAGAAATTGATCATTTAATATATGTGACTATAAGACAACCCTCAGAAGTTGTACTGCCCCCACTCTTTCAAAAAAGACCTGAACAAAACCAACGGGTGGGAATGCGGACCAAAGGATGGGAATGGGGAGATGCTGTCATTTTATAACCAAAGGGTTGGAGAGTGGAGACTGGAAGTAGGGAGACTCTTAATTTTAAAACTAAAGGGTGGGAGTATAGAGATTGCTCATTTTATAATCAAAGGTTTGGAATGGGGGTATGGCTCAAAATTTATAAACAGAGGGTGGGAATGGGGAGGCACATCTTTCATTTTATAACCAAAAGGTGGGAGTGTGTGAGAGTAGGGAGACTGTTCATTTTAAAATCAAAGGGTTTGAGTGGGGAGACCACTTTTTTTAAAACCAAAGGGTGGGAATGGGGAGACTGTTAAATTTACAACAAAAGGGTGGGAATGGGGAGAGTGTTCATTTCAAAATCAAAGGGTGGGAGTGGGGAGACTGTTCAGTTTATAACCAAAGTATGGGAGAAGAGAGACTTAATTTTAAAAGATGTGGGTGGGAATTGAGAGACTGCTCATTTTACAACATTGTTGTGTGGTTACTCTACTCACATGTTTTTTAAAATATCAAACAAAAATTATTTTCCAAACATAACTTGAAGTTTGCTTTAATAAATATAATAAAATTTCACTTACCTGTAGAGAATGATTAAAAAAATTCACTTACCTGTGGAGAATGATTAAAAAAATTCACTTACTTGTGGAGAATGATTAAAAAATTTAACTTACCTGAGGAGATTGAAAAAAAAAAATTCACTTACCTGTGGAGAATGATTAAAATCCCAAACATGTCCTCCACTTTTAAGGGATCTAAATTAAAGTAAGTACTTTGTTAATTGATAATAAATGTACCCATGTCTGAGTTTGAACACGCATGCACACATGCATGCACCCCCCAACTCCCACTCTCCCACTCCCACCCCTAAACCCCCCACCACTACACACATGAACATTGGAGCAAGCAGTTCTTGTATGTATACGTAATAGTATATGGAATATTCAGGAAGGAAAATTAACTGTACAATCACATGATGCTTGTCGTAGTATCTACATATATCACTAGTCTTATGTTACTTTAGGCTGAAGCATCAATTTCATGTGGTATATAAAGTGCTAGTTACACATCTAGTTAGTGAACAAGGTGGTACAGTTAATTCACACACATAACTAGGATGCTAGTTGGACATTTTGTTACTTATCAACGTGGTACAGGTAATTCACACACTAATAGGTTTGAATTTTTATTGACATACCAGTAACCAAGTCAAGTTTCATAAGTCCGCTATTTAATTTTTTACATGTCTCTTTTTCACAAAATTTTGATGGCAGACTGGTTAAAGAACAGGACTGGTACAATTCTCCCATGAAGTTCTAGTTACACAATTGGTGATGCAAAATAATTTTGGGTTTATAGCATAGAGCAGTGGGAGTTGAATATCACATCAGGAAAGCATATCTACATTCTGCATGTATGTATATGACTTGATACCATAAATTCACGTTTTTTAGTTGGTATAAATTTTTGTTGTTTAGGGCACAGTGGCATTTTCATCAGTTACATCTGTTACACCAGATAAATTCTTGGATCATGGTTGGCATGCAATTGTTCAACAGAAAATTTTTAAAATGTTTGTTTGAGCTTTAAATTCATGGATAGTAGCAAATTCCACAAGATCCACAAAAATTGGAATCACACAAAAACAAAAAATTTTGTAAAATTTGCCAAATTTAGTTTAATGGAGAAATTCTTTTTCTTATTTTTAATTTTCTTGGATTATAATTTTTTTTCTTGAACATGTATATCTTGAACATGTCGTTGAACATGTATATATAATTATGTTAAACTGATAAGTTGAACATGTATATATAATTATGTTAAATTGGTAAGTTGAACATGTATATATAACTATGTTAAATTTATAAGTTGAACATGTATATATAATTATGTTAAATTGATAAGTTGAATATATATATATATATATATATATATATATATATATATATATATATATATATATATATATATATATATATATATATATATATATATATATATATATATATATATATATATATATGTTAAATTGATAAGTTCATAGGTTCCAGTCCTGAAGAGGGCACAGGGTGGCCGAGTGGTCTAAGGTCCTTGCCTTTATAGATCAAATCTGTCTATGTGGGTACAGTCTTGACTTGGCCAATGTAGGCATGTGAGAAAGCTTGCCATTAGCACCTGAGGGGTCACTGGCTCTTCCACCACCAGAAATAGTGGTCACCAAGTACATTCTGTTATGTGCTAAAATTCTGTTAACGCCTCCACCAAAGCCCAAATTGCAATCCAGGCCTAGAAATCATAAACCATCATAGCTTAAGATTGATCTTAAGATTTCTGATAGACCAATGACAGGAGACTTTACTTTTTTAGTTTTCTGATTAACCAGTGACATGAGGCTTTACTTACAATAGTCCCATTTGGATGGCTGACAGTAAATGGGGTTATGATCTTAAGGTTGGATGAGGATACTGCTGAACAGATATTTCTGGAATTATAAGTCAGTTTTTCCTGATGGATGACTGCCATATTTGATGAGAAGAGACAAAATTATCATACTTTTGTATCACTACCTGTAGGTCTTAAAATTAGATTGGTACCAAAAATATAAAGTCCAAGTTTTCAACATGAAGTGAAGTAAAAACTGTTTTATAGGATTTATCATGACTTTGGCTGAAAGAGAATGTTATAATGTTTTGGCTGTCACTTTGCAGATGAAATCAGTGAGGAAACATTTGCAATTCAAGGGTCAAATGTTTGATATTCATCCTGGTCTGAGTCTGGGTTGGCTGCTTTGGCATGTCCTTTCAGAAAGGCCTTACCTCTATTTCCTCAGCATGATAAATTTTACACTTATGCCTTTGCAGAGTTATATAATATATTAAACAGGGCACAATTTGCAACAGAGAGATCTGGCACCAGCCTCAGTAAACATTTCAATTTTTTTTTCTTAAATTGAGTTTTCTGAATATCTTCGTATTGTTTAATTGGTAACAATGCCTGTTACAGCAGGTGTCTGGGTATTGCTTTATCTCCATGGAAACAAAGATGATTTCCTCAAATTTCAGGAATACTTGAACACCTTTATACAAGCATTAGAAGGTTTCCTGATATTAAATTTAAAAAATTAAAGCTCTTTTTTATCTTCTCTGCCATCTATTCAGCTGACAAAAATATTGACATTTTCTGAAGTATCATAAACCAGATAATCTAACATTTCAATTTGCATACAAACTTTGATAATTTTAGTAAAATCGGGTCAGAATATTTACTTCACAGTTAACCCTTTTGCAATAATTGCTTGTGAATAAAGCTTACATGATGGCTAACAGTGCAGATCAAGGCCCCATAGTTAGAAAAATGTTGATAATGTAATTTGAACTCTAGCAAACTTAAAACTCCAAAACTCAAAAATGTACTTCAAGTGTTTGTAGAACTTTGACATATAGCCTACATGTAGATCTAACGAGACAGACCCATAATCTTCATGCTTCACTCAGGGCAAAGTTATTGAAAATCAAAACTTGTAAAATCAGTTTTTATGCTCAGACTATATGGTTACTATAGGAACCAATTTAATATGATATATTGTGTTGGTAGACCAGGGTGTATATTCATTATGTGATTTTAAGTGAACTACCAAGACCCAGATTTGGCAGAACCTTATGTGATGATTTTTGTTGGGGATTTCTTTTAACAGCACATCAACACTTGTAAGGTTATAGAGTACCATTAGGCAGTGAGATTAAAGTGATTTGCCCCAAGGCATCGCAGCAGTCAACCCAGGGTGATCTTGGCATGATTTCAAACTGTGACCTTTAAGGCATGCAAGTCAGCACAATAACCCCTGAACCACTGCAGAGTTTGGTATTATATATGAATAAATTATGGAGACTTATGGGTTTAGACTGGTTCATATAAATGTGGCTTACAAGAAGGGTCACTGCAAAGGAAATCTGACGTTGATCCAGTCTTGAGCTTTTTAATCATACATGCAAGTAAAGGTGCTGACACTTTATTTAAGTCTATGCTGGTATTTACCAAAAGGAAAGGACAAAAATATTTCATTCTTTTATCATAGAGGATGTGGATATGCTTTTCAAATGTATCTTTAATAAAAAATTAAGTAACTGAATGTGAAATAAGTTTTCGATTTTCTGTCTAAAATCTGTTATGTTATTTGACCATACAAATATTTACTTAATACAGATATTTAGCTTGTTAGTAACTGATTTTGATTATGTTTTTTATTTTCTGTCTTAATATCATCTGTTTTGGTTGGTGTTTAGCAGCATAGCATCACATTGGTGACTATTAAGTGTATTGCACAGGGAGACACAGCTACAACTGACCCAGAATGGTCAGCATCCAGGCAGAATTCAGTCAGGTGACCATTGGGTTGAGAGTCAAGCATTCTGTCAATGTGTAACTGCAGCTTCCATATTTTATTGCATTGCAACAGTATAGAGTATTACTAGTACTTTGTGGATGATTCTGGTGGCCTAGTGGATAGAGTATCTGCCCTGGATGCAGGAGTTCATGGGTTCAAACCTGACCAAGTCACACCAAAGACTTCTAAAAATGGTACTAACAGCTGTCTCACTAGGCGCTCAGCATTAAAAAGTTAGTGTTAGGACTGGTCAGCCTGGTGTCAGGATAATGTGACAGGGTGGGACATCATGCTACATGTCTGCGGCATGATGCCCCAGTGTTAGACATCACTATAAACTGCCACACTGCAGACATCATAGTGATATGACTGAACAATTGTTAAAGCTAAATTTTAAAAAATCTAAACCACAAACCACCACTAGTAATTTTGCAGTTGTACCAAGTGTAGGAACCAAATTTCATTAACGTTTAAATATTCTTTCTAAAGATCATATACTTTCTCAAAGATTCCTTGTAACTAATAATGTCCTAATTTGTTTTGTTTATTTAAAAACATCATGCTCACTGGAGACCTTGCTAGTTCTTTACAACAGCAGTGATTGGCAGTCCTTTTTTATTTGCTTAATTAATGCCATTATTGCCTGAGAAATACGTTCCTGGCAGGTAACTACAGGCCTTTATAGCACATGTAACAAAAGACGAACAGTTAGCTTACTATCAGCTATGTTACTAGACAATGTCTTTACAAAGATATAGATATAAAGGCTTTATAGTGTTCTCTATTATTTTGTTGCCTTGTGGTGTGTGACCCCCTTGTTTCCCAAGGTATGGGACTATATCGTTACCTATAGGTATTGATTTACCTGTTTGATTGATCAGGGTGTATACAGCACAAAATAATCATGAAGGGTTACTTACCAAATCACCTTCATGACAGCAAGGAGTAGTGTAAGGAATGCTAACTACTGTACTAGTCAATATAGTGTTAGGAATTGACTGAAATGCAAAGATGGATGATGATTGGTTCAGCTAAATTGTTCAGATATTGGTTTAAATTTGGGTACTTATTTTAAATTACTTTTAAGTTTTATGCCATTTTCACATACCATACTTGCTAAAGTTGCTTGTTCCTTGGAAAGTTTAACAATTTAAAATTTCCATGATCTGCAAACTTTAGTTTTTTTTTTTCTTCTTGCATTTGTGATACATCTTGTACTTGGAGTTATTAAAATAGGAAGCCTATTTTGAACTGGAGGTTTTGCTTCATTGACTTTTTGGGGTAATTATTTAGTTTAATTACCTTTCAAAAATAGGAGAAAAAAGTTAATATTTGTATAGCTTTTCATTTGGTTTTCTTTCAATCAATGATATGGTCAGACTCAACTCTCATCTTTTATTGCTGTAGATGGGAGCTGTACTAAATACTGCCATACAGTGAGACCACCATATGGTGACATACACAATGCACATAAGAAATGGGATCCATGATCATGGCTGCAAAACATATACCAAAATTTCTGAATGTGTATATGGTTTCCAATAACCAAATTGATGCTGTTTAATTAAAACAATTATAAATATTCCCCCATCCTCTCGTCAAGCTTACTGAACAGCTGGCAGCTATTTCAGAGTACTTGCGCTGTAACCTCATTCAGCTTGCCTTTGGTTCATTTGTATATCTTTAACTTATTATGACAGGATTCAGTTTGTAAGACATGTTTTTATTGAATACATCTGACCAGCCGGATGACAATGTTTTTATTGAATCTACATGTATCTGGTACATATCTGGCTTTTTGTAAGACAGGTTTTTATTGAATAGGTCTGGCATTTGTAAGACATGATTTATTAAATATATCTGGCCATTTGTAAGACCTGTTTTTATTAAATATATCTGGCCATCTGTAAGACATGTTTTTATTGAATGTATCTGGCCATCTGAAAGACATTTTTATTGAATATATCTGGCCATTTGCAGACATGTTTTATTCAATATATCTGGCAATTTGCAAGATATGTTTTATAGAATATATCTGGCCATTTGCAAGACATGTTTTATTGAATATATCTGGCCATTTGCAAGACATGTTTTATTGAATATATCTGGCCATTTGCAAGACATGTTTTATTGAATATATCTGGTCATTTGCAAGACATGTTTTATTGAATATATCTGGCCATTTCAGTAAAACGTCCACTGGATTGGCATGATATTGTTTATTACTGTTACAGATATGTGCATGATGAATAAATCAATAATGTAACTAAATATACTGCACTGGTTACATGCATAGGACGCTAAGAAACTCTGCAGTGGCTTATACAAATTTAAAATGGTGACTCTTTAAAATAAAATGTTTTTAGTCAAACATTTGTTTAAGAAACATTTTTAACTATTTGTTGCTTAAAAGTATCTTTTATGAAGGGGTTAAGATTGAGGGTCCGACAAACTTCTTTCCCCACACCCATGCCAATGTCTGACACTCCCCTCCATATCAGCCCTCATATTGATTGAAGATAAGCTTTGGATGAGAAGACTGCATGAATGGAGGATTTACACACCAAGAGGGACAGTAGTCCTTGACTAAAGAGGCACCCTCAATAAATAAAGCATTATTATTATTATTATGGAGGATTTACACACAGAGAGGGACAATAGTCCTTGACTAATGAGGCACCCTCAATAAATAAAGCATTATTATTATTATTATTATTATTATTGAGGAGGAGATTTACACACTGAGAGGGAGAATATTCCTTGGCTAATGAGTCACCCTCAATAAATAAAGTATTATTATTATTATTATTATTATTATGGAGGATTTACACACAGAGAGGGAGAATAGTCCTTGATTAATGAGTCACCCTCAATAAATAAAGCATTATTATTAGTAGTAGTATTATTATGGAGGATTTACACACCGAGAGGGAGAATAGTCCTTGACTAATGAGTCACCCTCAATAAATAAAGTATTATTATTATTAGTAGTATTATTATGGAGGATTTACACACCAATGCATCACTCAAACTAGAGTCCTATTAATAGGTAATAATATGTAAAACCTGGACAGACTTTGAATAGGAAAGTTTGAAATTGGAAACATCTTTTCAGTATCAACATTGACAGTAGGTATAACCAAGTGAAATCAAGGGCAATTTACAGATACACATACTGCTACAGGTGTGGGTGTACTTTTATGGATGCATTCTGTTAAATCTTTAGAATTATTCCTCACAGGAGATTTAAGCTTCACAGGAGGGAAAACCTAACAGGTGAATTAAGCCTCTTTTGAGAATTAAATCTCACAGGAGAATTGAACTTAACAGGGGAATTTAGCCTAACAGGGAAGTAAGATTAACAGGAAAATCAAGGGAATTAAGACATCCAGGGAAAGTAAGACTAACAAGGAAATCAAGTCTCACAGGGATTTAAGACTACCAGTGAAAGTAAGACTAACAGGGAAATCAAGTCTCACAGGGAATTAGACTACCTGAGGGAAAGTAAGATTAATGGCAGAATCAAGTCTCACAGAGGAATTAAATTTTAATTTGACCTAAAATGACTAATGTCCATAGTTTAACATAAAGGGCATTATTCCATTTCAGTAAGTGAAAACATTTGGTTTACTAGGGCCTTCCAGTTATATGTCAAAATCTCATTGTCAGTTTAAGTGATGTTGAGATTTAAACATGGGACTGTAGATAAGGACAAAATGCTTTTGCTCAAATTATTTTCAAAATAGCTCAGAAAATGAGGAAAAGTAAAGCTAAATAACTTTTCTTGAAAATATTTATTTCTTCCAAAACAAAAAGCAAACGTTTTTCAGATTACCAATTAGCAGGAGCTAATAAGGGTAAGTACTAAATCCATTGATTCCCCAAAAATAATTATTATTTTCTGATTAATTTTTGTCTGAGATGAGGTTGATCAAAATGTATGGATCAGCAATGTGAAATAGAAAGAACGGATTCCATCTTAACACTAAATAGCTCCCCATATAGTCTAATATAAAATGATAATACATGTAATGACTTCTGTCCATGGCACTTGCCAATTTAGAGATATCAGTAGCTTCACATCAGTGTTCTGGCTCTACTCTTCACAGACCATGAGAGCCTGTTGTACATTATCCAGTGGTCATCATCCGTCTATCCATTAGCATGAGTTTGTTATCACTACTTATCTTAAACTACTTGGACAATTGCCAAAAATGTTTACACAGGCATTCATTCCAAGGTCTGATTGGTCCTAAATGAAAAATGGATGCTTAGACATCCAATATGGCCACTACAGCAGCCATATTGAAAATGTTATCACTGCTTCTGAAAGGATTGTCACATCAACATGGGTTTTTATTAAAAGCTTTCTTACAAAGTCTTCTTGGTCCTATATGAGAATGGTGCCAATCCGATGTCCAATATGGCCACCAGAAGAACCATCTTGAAGATCTAGTTATTACAGGTCTTTCTGAGTCAATAATCATATTAACATAATAGTCTTCACTATAAGTTTTGTGAATATGCCTTGTTGGTCCTAAATGAAAATGGTACTGCATGGACTGCCAATATGATTGTCACAGCAGTCATCTTAACAATCATGAGTTGATGATTGCATCAATATGGAGTTTTGTTTATATTGAAAGACTTATAATGGTGTCGAGCTGGTCCTGAATGAAAATGGTGCTGATTTGATGTCAAATATAACACCAAAAGCTGCCATTCTGAAAATCAATTTTAATGCTCAAGAATGTCAGATATAGTTTTAACGCTCAACCAATAAAAAGAAATTTTCTTATCTTGAATTCCTAACAATGCTTTTACAACCAATAGAACATCAATCCCTTCAAATAACTTCTGTTTTCTCACTGCTTCAATTTAAAATTTCATAATTTAAGTTGCATGAAAAATATGAATTTTGAACAACAAGAAGTAAAGTAAATGTTTTAATCATAATATTATTATTTTAATACATTTTCAGTGGATAATCAGGTGTATTATCCTGTTTTCTCCAGATACATTTTTCCATATTGACAAACTGTTAATGTTTATGACCATCCTTAAAAAATAATGCCTTAACTGAATAACCTGTGCCAACATATTTGCTGTAGCTTGGTAATTTTGTCCTCATTTCTTAAATGTGCTGATATAAACAAAAAATCTATCCCCTGCAGGCTAGACTCATTGCATACACCAGCATGTTGCAATAGGTGCCTAATAGAGGCAGACTCTTTTGTCCTAGAATGTTTCTCATTATGGTGTTCTAGCTGAGAAGGCCTGGAACCTATTGTTTTTAAAGATTGTAGTTTATATAAATAAATTTGACTTTGCATTCTAAGCATTTTTACTTTCTTGATATTTGCATTTGTTTGTGTGCCTTTTTTTGGATACCAAAATTTACTCTGTGCTATATAGTCATGATTGTGCTGATGATCCCTTCTCTCTCTCTCTCTCTCACACACACACACACACACACACACACACATACAACACACACACACACACATACAACACACACACACACACACACACACAGACACAAACATGTGAGCTGGGCTTTGTACAAAAGAAGCATACACAACACCCTTGGGTTGTGGGGTTTATTTAGCATCAACAATACAGGAAAGAAAAAAAAAACTAACATGAAACAGAACATATGTACAATACTACAAAATGTGACAAATACAATAACCACCCGCATGCCAGTATTTCAATATATAGCAACACGATAATATAAAAATTACAACTTACCAAACACGAAGACCCTAAACAGCCAGATACTAAAATTCTCGTGAATTGTATTCATCATTATAGGTGTAGACACAATAAAAAGGTGTTATTAGTAAAGAGATGATACAACGAGCCCCTAGGGCATTTATTAAGTGCATGGTGCTTGATGTTATCATCCCCTTCTTGTGCCTCATGCACTGATCAATCACTCACTCACTCATGTGCTCACTCATGACAAACACACACCTGGGTCACATACATACATACATACATACATACATACATACATACATACATACATACATCAAATTAAAAAAGGCAATTGAAATTAAAAACAGTTATGTGTTCCCTGCAATCAGTGCTCTCCCTTTTGCTTCTCTACAGATCACTAAAGCATCTAATATCTGTATTGTTTTCTATTTATTTCACTTATATTTCTGTGTATTTACTGTAAGAAAACTGTGAAAGTGTTTTCGATTGTTTCTACTTCCAGAAAGAGTAAATTATAAATTTCATTATTAATACTAAAAATGACCCTAGCATAGATCTAATCCATTGTTGTAGGAATTCATCAGCAAGGAGATGTTTCAGTTACAGAATGTTGTGACATTTTCTTAACCTAACCACTTACTGGGACAACCCTTGATATGGAAATCACTTTCTGCCAAGGTTTGTTATTTTTTTTAGCTGGAATCCATGTGAAGTCTTTGTACAAGCTATTCATTATGATTGCTTTGTGTGACTATTATATTGAAAGATACTAAGGTTTGTACAATTCATTTCCAAGTCAGTATAAACCTGTGTTCAAAATACATGTACTATATATTTTTGTGAATGTTAGCATCATATATACCATAATCTCTTCAAATGTTAGCATCCTTAGTATACCATACTATCTTGGAATGTTATTATCATCCATACCATAATATCCTGGAATGATAGCATCATATATGTCATAAAATCTTGGAATGTTATTATCATCCATACCATAATATCCTGGAATGATAGCATCATATATACCATAATATTTTGGAATATTAGCATCATCTATACCATAGTATCTTGCAATGTTTGTATCATCCATGCCATATAATCTTGCAATGTTAGCATCATATATACTATAATATCTTGCAATGTTAGCATCTTCTATACCATAATATCTAAAGATGTTAGCAACATCTATACCATAATATCTTGGAATGTTTGCATCAACTATACCATATTATCTTGCAATGTTAACACAACATATAGGTGGTGTTCTACAGTTTTGTATTTTGCATAGGGTTAGAATTGTAAAGAAAAAGAATTCCCTTGGGTTTCCTCACTGGATATACTGGCTATTTTAAAAAAATCTTGTATATCTTGAACCATTAATTCCCATTATTTTCACTTTACTGAGGGTTTTCAGATTTGAAAAAGTATGTCTTTTTATAAGATCTTATATAATGTTGTTGTTCGTCCTTCAGATTTGAAGATTTTGACTGTGACATTACTAAGTGATTTGGTTTCTGTGAGTAAGAGATTGGCTGATCAGGTTAAGTTGTGCTCTGAACTGTCTGTGGCATACTGGACAGGAGATCCCTCCTCTTCAAGCTGTAGATCAATAGAAGATGTGCAGTACTGATGCATCTGGAATGCCTATTCCAGTTCTTCTCAGTTCAAAGTCAGTAGCTCCTCATGGAAGAGACTGCCCCAGATGGATCAGTGATCATGTATGAGAGCCTCCCAAGATTTTGGTCAGTTTCATCAGCAGAGTGTGTATGCATGGAATGCCACCTATTTGTATAAAAACGAAATTGTCACAAGCTGAAGAGATCAGCAGCTGATTTCCACTTTCTGCAGTCGGGGCCATTTCCTCTTCACCGATAGATGATTGCTGATGGAGGATGTTGTTGAAGTGTTTTGCCCATTTTTGCTGTATTTTTTCTTTGTAATTGCAGTGTGGTGCTGTCATCATTCGGTATTGGAGATGTTCCTGATGCCTTTAGCCTGTAGATGGCCTTCAGTACATAAAAGTGTCTCATGTAATTTCTGTCTGCATAGTACCAAATCTAATCTGCCTTATTGCTCAGCCCTTTAGTCTTGCAACTCTCTGAGTACATTGGACAGTCCTCTTGATGTTGTTGCCTTCTTAGACAATGATGTGCTGTATTCTAAACAAGCCTTTTGTAGCTGGTATTTTTTACATTCATTAGTTAGCACCATTCTTATCAAAGCAGTCATATTATTTACATACGGTTGAACTGAGGGTTGTGGATGTAGCTGAGGACACAGAGTTTCTGAGGGATGCCCAATTTTTCTTCAACATAATCTTGGAGTTCATATTAATTGTTTCTAGTTGGCTGCACAGTTCTTTGAAAAGTGCCTATTTCACATTTTTCATTTTATGATTAGATAGAGAGAGTGAGAGAAAGAGAGAGGATAATTATGAGAGAACATATGTGTTTGTAAGAGTGCACACCTTAAGAAAACTGATTTGTTGTCCTTTAACTTAATAAAAACTTAGTAGATTAATGTTTGTTCCTTCCAAAACTAATATCCGGTCACATAAATAAATAAATACTATTGTTCCTCATAAAAATACATATCTTGTCATAAGAAACATGTAAGGAACAATATACTTTGGCAACCTTATTAGGACTCTATTAGAATTAGGAGGGATGATCTGTATAATCCATTTAATGGCTTATCTACAAGGATTTAGTTATTAATAGTATATGTTAAAAGCTGGCTTCATATACTTCAGTTTAACCTATTGTTGACCGTAATCTATGTTGACATAATACTTGTCAAGTATTGTTTGGACCAGTGTCTCACCAATAAGACTACCACAGTATTGTTTGACCACTGTCTCACCAGTAAGCCAACCACAGTATTGTTTGAACCAGTGTCTCACCAATAAGTCTACCACAGTATTGTTTGAACCAGTGTCTCACCAATAAGCCTACCACAGTATTGTTTGAACCAGTGTCTCACCAATAAGCCTACCACAGTATTGTTTGAACCAGTGTCTCACCAATAAGCCTACCACAGTATTGTTAGAACCAGTGTCTCACCAATATGCCTACCACAGTATTGTTTGAACCAGTGTCTGACCAAAAAGCCTACCACAGTATTGTTTGAACCAGTGTCTCACCAATTAGCCTACCACAGTATTGTTAGAACCAGTGTCTCACCAATATGCCTACCACAGTATTGTTTGAACCAGTGTCTGACCAAAAAGCCTACCACAGTATTGTTTGAACCAGTGTCTGACCCATAAGCCTACCACAGTATTGTTTGAACCAGTGTCTGACCAATATGCTTACCACAGTATTGTTTGAACCAGTGTCTCACCAATTAGCCTACCACTGTATTGTTTGAACCAGTGTCTCACCAATTAGCCTACCACAGTATAGTTTGAACCAGTGTCTCACCAATTAGCCTACCACAGTATTGTTAGAACCAGTGTCTCACCAATATGCCTACCACAGTATTGTTTGAACCAGTGTCTGACCAAAAAGCCTACCACAGTATTGTTTGAACCAGTGTCTGACCCATAAGCCTACCACAGTATTGTTTGAACCAGTGTCTGACCAATATGCTTACCACAGTATTGTTTGAACCAGTGTCTCACCAATTAGCCTACCACTGTATTGTTTGAACCAGTGTCTCACCAATTAGCCTACCACAGTATAGTTTGAACCAGTGTCTCACCAATTAGCCTACCACAGTATTGTTAGAACCAGTGTCTCACCAATATGCCTACCACAGTATTGTTTGAACCAGTGTCTGACCAAAAAGCCTACCACAGTATTGTTTGAACCAGTGTCTGACCCATAAGCCTACCACAGTATTGTTTGAACCAGTGTCTGACCAATATGCTTACCACAGTATTGTTTGAACCAGTGTCTCACCAATTAGCCTACCACTGTATTGTTTGAACCAGTGTCTCACCAATTAGCCTACCACAGTATAGTTTGAACCAGTGTCTCACCAATTAGCCTACCACAGTATTGTTTGAACCAGTGTCTCACCAATAAGCCTACCGCAGTATTGTTTGGACCAGTGTCTCACCAATAAGCCTACCGCAGTATTGTTTGACCACTGTCTCACCAGTAAGCCTACCACAGTATTGTTTGAACCAGTGTCTCACCAGTAAGCCTACCACAGTATTGTTTGAACCAGTGTCTCACCAATTAGCCTACCACAGTGTTGTTTGAACCAGTGTCTCTCCAATAAGCCTACCACAGTATTGTTTGAACCAGTGTCTCACCAATAAGCCTACCACTGTATTGTTTGAACCAGTGTCTTTTTATTGTCTTTTGACAAAGTCGCTTCAAGGCTTCATCAGCCTCTGAAAAATGATATTTACTGAAGCTACATCTCCCAAATGTTTATAGAAAATTTAAAGTTTCACAGGATAGAACTGCTTGCAGCCATTAATAAAAATATATATTGAACTACAAAATCTTTACATAAAAGTGAAATAATTGGTTTTAGAATTACAACAAATCATCATTTTTCGTGTGATTTTTTATTTATGAGTATTGTGGCATAATGAAGATTTGCAGATTAATAACAAACTGTATATATTCTATAGGGATGGATGATAACAGAATTTGCAGGGTATTGGGTCAAAGTACCCTGCAGAGAACCACTCTGCTGGGTGGGGCTTCCGCACTTCCCTTTTCACTAGCTTCCCTACCACCTCTCTCTACCCTATTTTTGTCACCTGCTAAAAGGTTTTGAGCTTTTTTTTTTAATACTGCAGGGATGGGAGGGCCTGTCTCATCAAGATCGAATTTTTATCTTAAAACATTTTATATTTGCAAAAGAATGACTATATGACTGAAGACATTTTCATATATACAGATTAATAAAAAGCTGTGTATATATATACTACTGTATATTTTATGCAGATGAAGAAAGGTCTTGAGATGCTACAGTAGGCTTTCTTATATGTGTGGCTACTATATTTCACAATTTTTCTGTTGGGAAACTTTTCGGCTTTTAAATTTCACTGACCGACTACTTCTATTTTTATTACTTAAGAAAGTAAAACAGATTTGCTGATAAGTTTCCTTCGTGAATTCATTAAAATGAAGTAGTAAGTTAATAAAACTTACACTTTGCAGAATAGTTGTATCAAATGCATTACTTCCAAAAATAATTTTTTACTTAAAATTGCTTTTATTGCCGTATTCAAAAAATGCTTGGTAATTATTTATCATTTGCATTATTACAAAGAGCCTAAATTTTTAAAGGCACTATAGTTTAAAATAGTCTATTGGTAAACCTATAGTTGTTTTCCGCTTTCAGGTTTTAGTGGAGTGAAGAGCTATCTACAGTATTTGCCTTTTGAACATTACAAGTGTACTGTAATCTGTGAAATAGCGGTATTCAATGTACCTACACATATTTTTACAAATGGAGAATTTGTATGGATTACTCTTACACAAATTGTTTTTATTCACATTCACCTGAAAGTGTACAACATTTGCTGCAGCTACTGTGCATTTATATCTGTGATCTTTGATCTGCTGTTTGTTTAGAAAATAGAAAAGTAGTGGAGTGAAATATTATTTTGGAAAGTAAGTGAAAGCTTACTTACATTTAGAATTCAAAGCATAGGTGCCATATGTAATACAATGTACAGTAATTATACTGTTAACTGCACATACAGATCAAGATACACCTAAGAATTGAAAAGTATTGGAGAATATACACAGGGAATACACATCAAGCATAATATAGGTAAGACATTTTGTTGTCAATTTTCAAGATAAAATGTTATAGTTCTGTCAAAGTTGTAGTCTAATAGGTTTGTGAAAGAACATCTCACCCTGACTAAAAGGCACTTCATTATAGTATGGCCCCTGTTATAAGGCACATCATTATAACACAGTTCCTGTCATAAGGCCCATCATTATAACACAGTTCCTGTCATAAGGCCCATCATTATAACATAGTTCCTGTCATAAGGCCCATCATTATAAGATGGTGCCTTTTATAAAGCCTTTCATTATAACATGGTTCCTGTTATAAGGCCCTTCATCATAAAATGATTCTGAGGGACTCGATGTAAATTATTTCTTAGTTAATTGTGTTACCCTCTTTAAATAAAGTCATCATTATTATTATTATTAATATTATTATTATTACTATTATTATTATTATTATTATTATTATTATTGCTATTGTTCTTGTGATAAAGCCCTTTATTATAACATGATTCCTGTTATAAAGCCCTTCATTATAAAATGGTTCCTGTTATAAGGCCCTTAATTATAAGATGGTGCCTGTTATAAAGTCCATCATTACAGCATAGGTCCTGTTTTAAAGTCATTAATTATATCATGGTTCCTGTTACAAGACCCATCACAATAACATGGTTCCTGTTATAAGGCCCTTTATGATAACATGGTACCTGTTATAAGGCCTTTCATGATAACATGGTACATGTTACAAGGCCCTTCATTATAACATGGTTCTTGTTATAAGGCCCTTTATTATAACATGGTTCTTTTTATAAGGCCCTTTATTATAGTATGGTTCTTTTTATAAGGCCCTTCATGATAACATGGTACCTGTTACAAGGCCCTGCATTATAACATGGTTCTTGTTATAAGGGTTTTCCTTATAACATGGTTCCTTTTATAAGGCCCTTTATTATAACGTGGTTCTTGTTATAAGGCCCTTTATTATAACATGGTTCGTGTTATAAGGCCCTTTATTATAACATGGTTTCTTTTAAAATGCCCTTTATTATAACATGGTTTCTTTTATAAGGCCCTTTATTATAACATGGTTCCTTTTATAAGGCCCTTCATTATATTATGGCTCCTTTTATAAGACCCTTTACTATAACATGGTTCCTTTTATAAGGCCTTTTATTATAACATGGTTCCTTTTATAAGGCCCTTTATTATAACATGGTTCATATTATAGCTTAGAATGGTCATGGATCCAGTTTCATTAATTGGAAGTAAAATTATCTGTATCATGTACTTCGTTACAAAGTGGTCTCACTATAAGGCAGTATGTTCCATAGCTTCCATGGATAGCACTATAATGAGTGAGTACTGTAGAGGTTTTGATCAATGTCCACTCCAGTTAGTCATTTTAATTTTGTATGATGTTGGTAACATTTTCAAAACTTTAGAAAACACTAAATCTTTCAATCATTTGGTTTCAGTGTTTTTATTATCTGTCATCCCATCATAGCTACAATATAGGTTGTGTTTGAGAGACGTATCTTACTGACACTTTCAGTATTTTTTTTATAGGAAACATAATTTAATATCATGTATCAGTGAAAGGAATGTAAGAAACTTCAAGCTCTCAGTATAGCCCATACACTCATTTTTTCTGCTGAAGTTTGCATGATTTTTGTGGAAATTTATGTCATAACTTCTACTGCAAGGAATTTACTTTGTTTTTACCTCACTTACATTAAAATCTTTAAAAACAATTAATACACAGATATTTTAGTAATTGTCTGATATGACCTTGTTGTACAACCTAACTTTGATGTGGCACTATATAGCCTGTATTGTACTGATGTACAATTAAACTCATACATACTGCATTTTCTTTTTCTGATAAACTTTTTTGCGGTAGATTGTATTACTGGAAAACAATCAGAGTGGGTTCTTTAAGCAGAATGGGTTTTTTAAACAGAGTGGGTTCTTTAAACAGAGTGGGTTCTTTAAGCAGAGTGGGTTCTTTAAGCAAAGAAACATTTTTTCTTCTCTTTAATTAAAATCATCTAAGGTCTGCTTTGAAACCCTTCTATAAAGGACATTAGAAGAGCATACAGATTTGTCCATTATGAACAGATGTTCAGTATATCAAGGTTGAATTTCAAATTTAGAAAAGGGTTTGTAAATATTCCCATTTATACACAGGTATTTTTATATGCAGGTGTTATAGCATGTGTCCTTTATAATTGGGGCATTCTCTTTTATCAGATATTTTTTTACAAGCATATCTTTTAAATTGGTCTATCCAATATTGTGTATATCTTCATGTGTCCTTTATGCAGAGTGTATTTTAGGCATCCTTTATACATGTTATATGCTGGTGTTTGTTTATAATAGGATTCACTGTGTTTTTTAGTATTACCCATTGTGTTGTGAATCAGGGGATAGCTCTAGTAACAGGATTTTAAATTTTTGTTCCTAATGAAAGACAAACATGGGCCTCACACTATACATTGGTCCTTTTTATGGGAGGGGGGAGGCCATGGAAAGGATTATATTTAGGAATCAGTGTATCTGCAATGTGCTTCTGCAAAACTGCATTTATATCCTAACATTATTGTGACAGTTAAAATATACATAATTGGCAAAATATGCCTCAAGTGGGTCAGTTGATTGCACCTGTGGCTTTTTGCTCCATATATATATATAGTATGTTGGTGTTCTGTATATACTCTTTAGATCTCCATATAATTGTTGATAATGACTGTTTGTCTGTTTCTCTCTCTCTCTCTCTCTCTCTCTCTCTCTCTCTATCTATCTATCTATATATATCTATCTATATATATATATATATATATATATATATATATATATATATATATATATATATATATATATATATATATATATATATATAATCTCTGCTGGTATGTAGGTAACATTTTGACAACAGATGAGGAAAAGAGATTATAAAAGTCTTGTATGCTTTGTAGGAAAGTGCTAACACTCTTTCATCTTAAAATTTCAGAGAAAGTTCAACATGTAAAATTCCACTTACAACATATATACGGAGACGACAGCTAGTAGGTACAGTTCTAACTTTATATCATTATATTTTATAACAGTCTTGCTTTAGAGTGTAGAAAGTAAAAGAAGAGAGAGAAAACAAGAAGTGTGTTGATATGCTATGGATGGCCCTGCCAGTATGATGTAATTAAAGGGCATATGCTTAAGTTAGGGACCATATCTCCATAAAATTTAAGAAAGCAGGAAAAATGAAAATTTGCCTTGCTTTCTTTATATAAGGTTTCATACCAGTTCTAACTTGAATCCATGAAAAATAGATGAAGATGAAATTGAAGGGCAATGTTTTATCTCCAACAGGGACCATACATCCACAATGCCTAAAATGATGAAAGTCAAACATGCAATGGCATGGTGGTAAATACTGGTAAAACTAAAATATTATTTATCTTAACATGGCAAAGAAGAAAAAATCTTGATAGTGATGAAATGAGTCTGACATGGAAGGATAAAAATTTGCAAATGGTCTGTCATGATAGACTACATGGTGTTCTGGTAGATAATAACCTATCATGGACTGAACATATCAAACATATCAGTAATAAAGTAAATTCAAGTTTATGGCTTCTCAGTAGGATAAGACATTTTCTTCCTGAAAGGCACAGAAAACTATTTTATAACAGTTACATACAACCCTATTTAGACTACTGTAGTACATTATGGGGTAATTCAAATGATAAAAGCTTAGCAAAGCTGGCACATCTTCAAAAAAGAGCATTTTTGGGCTAATATCAATCCAGAAAGAAAGCAAGTAAAATTTAGCTGGTAGGTTAAAAATATTACCTATTAAAAACTGAATCTGTTTGAGAAAATCCAAATTAATGTACATAATAGTGCTCCTGAATATTTGCAATCACTATTCCAGTATAGGCTACCTGGTAATACTCCCCACCTGCGATCCATGTCTACCAGACAGTATAAAATTCCCATACCAGATAAGGAGTTATTTAAAAAACGTTTCCAATACTCTGGAACTCTGCTCTGGAATAGTATTCCAGTTGAGATTAGAAATGCCCACTCTATTTCCTTCTTCCAAACCCAATATATCCAGTGGCTTCAGAGATGCAGCTAAAATAAATAAATTCCTTTGTATGAGGGCCTCAAGGTAGATTAGTTTTTAGCTAATTGTGTTACCCTCTTTAAATAAGGTAATTATTATTATTATTATTATTATTATTATTATTATTATTATTATTATTATTATTAAACAAAATATATGTCTTCCTGCCAAGCTTCATACTAAATTTGATTTCAGTCTATGAAGTCCTTTACAATTTATTGGGTGAAAATGAAACTGATTGGCAAAGTTTTAAGTGTAAGATGAACCATTACTCAGTCAAATTCAAGAAAACATTGCAAATCGAACTTGACCTTGGTCTACAAGATTTGTAGCAACACAGGATGGAACAACACAGACATAAATGGATAGCTTATTATTTAATAATAATAATAATAATGAGGACTTTGTATAGCACCTAATCTTTACAAGCTCTAAGCGCTTTACAACATTAGACAAAATCTATAAGATAAAAAAACATATAATGATATGATTACAAAAACAAACACCATGAAATTAGAAAACATTAAAAAAAACATGCTGAGAATATTTAAGGTAGGAAACATTATTAGGTCTTTAAGTTTGTTCTTGCAGTCGTAATAAGTGAATTTTGAGAGCCCTCTTGAATGTGATCACTGTGTCTTTGTGTCTAAGTTCAGTGGGCAATTCATTCCACGTTGCTGGGTCCTGGTATGCAAAAGAACGCTGTCCATATGACTTTGTTTTCATAGTGGGAATAATGAGTATACGATTGTCAGAAGAGGAGCATTAGTATCTTGCTGGTGTATACACATGGGTGAGGTCATTATGTCCCTCGATAGACCAGGGTGGAAACTGGGGGAGGGTAAAAAGATTTGAATCAGGAATGAATTTAGCAGTATGTGTATAACAATTGATGTTCAGAGGAATCTGCCTTATAGGTTTACCTGCAGTAAGCAGAGGCCACATTTCACATTTATTAGAGGTAGTGACGTTGACTGCACTTGAACACATTTCACATTTATTAGAGGTAGTGACGTTGACTGCACTTGAACACATTTCACATTTATTAGAGGTAGTGACGTTGACTGCACTTGAACACATTTCACATTTATTAGAGGCAGTGGCTTTGACTACACTTGAACTGTTTAAAGACATGTGCTGTACTATTTTCTCTGCAAATAGAAATCAAATATCAACAGATTATTTGGAAATATTTACTTAACTGCACCCTTACAAACAGAAGAGTAAATCTTGTTTTGATAAGCTTGAAATCTTATAAATAGTAAATACATACAGATCCAGGTTCAAAGAGTAAAAATGTATATTAATGATAATTTACATGGAGATGGGGCAGTCTGAGAGTTTTATAGCAGCCATTGTGCCCAAACTTTGTTTGTCTGCTGTTTGATCATCCGTACTCAAAGAACCTTAACTGTTTTAACTCTTTGGAGTTTTTGATTATATCTGTCAAAATACATGTATACTTGTAATAACTGTTGCATTTATTTGCACAATACCTTTTTGTGGTTCCAAAGCAACTTGTTACCTTATTATGGTCACCCATTGATCACTGTTCATAAGGTATTTAATGGTAGAAAATATTTACATCAAAATGGACGACAATCTGTTTTCACTCATCTTACCTAAAATAGTATATATTCAATATGCATGTACATGTAGTTGGGCAGGTAAATCTGTTAAAATTGGTTTGAAAGTGAATTCAATGAGAAAGGACCAACTCAAGCACTTTTGAATTTGTTTAATTTGTCATATAATACCATTAATAAATGTTATAGTATGATTTCCATTTCCTTTCTCGCATAACTAGAATAAGGTTTTATGTTGTGTATGCTAATCATGTCTCTTGAGCAATGTCATAAACTGTCAAATGCAAACATGCATAAAAAGGATAGTTTGTTGATTTCTCAAAGATTATGTTTCTATCATTTGAATTTCTAATTTGCCTAGGCACACTGGCATTCAGATCTTGACTTGTGTCTTAATACAATATATCTTTATTTTTTATCACAACTTTAAAGAAATTTAATTATTGCATACTACCTGAGTATCTCAAGTTATAACAAAATTCTTTTGGTTGTATAACAAGCTTGTTCCTGAATTGAAGCTTAAAAGATTAAACTCACTTTTAATCCCCTCCTTACTGCATAAGATCACCTCAGTTTTAGTCGTATTCACACAAATATCAGCAATTTGGGAGAATGGTAGAGCTGGGATGACCTAATCACATGTAGTACACCTTTTATGTTTTTTGTAAACTAACTTAAAGTATCACGCAAGTTAAAAGCAAGTCAGATTGAGTGATGCAGCACACTGGGCTGTTTAGATTGTTGACTGGGTAGTAGTCAGATTGAGTGATGCAGTACACTGGGCTGTTTAGATTGTTGATTGGGTAGTAGTCAGATTGAGTGATGCAGTACACTGGGCTGTTTAGATTGTTGACTGGGTAGTAGTCAGATTGATTGATGCAGTACACTGGGCTGTTTAGATTGTTGACTGGGTAGTAGTCAGATTGAGTGATGAAGCACACTGGGCTGTTTAGATTATTGACTGGGTAGTAGTCAGATTGAGTGATGCAGTACACTGGGCTGTTTAGATTGTTGACTGGGTAAGTAGTCAGATTGAGTGATGCAGTGAGTTGGGCTGTTTAGATTGTTGATTGGGTAGTAGTCAGACTGAGTGATGCAGCACACTGGGCTGTTTAGATTGTTGACTGGGTTGTAGTCAGATTGAGTGATGCAATGAGTTGGGCTGTTTAGATTGTTGATTGGGTAGTAGTCAGACTGAGTGATGCAGCACACTGGGCTGTTTAGATTGTTGACTGGGTAGTAGTTAGATTGAGTGATGCAGCACACTGGGCTGTTTAGATTGTTGACTGGGTAGTAGTCAGATTGAGTGATGCAGTACACTGGGCTGTTTAGATTGTTGATTGGGTAGTAGTCAGATTGAGTGATGCAGTACACTGGGCTGTTTAGATTGTTGACTGGGTAAGTAGTCAGATTGAGTGATGCAGTACACTGGGCTGTTTAGATTGTTGACTGGGTAGTAGTCAGATTGAGTGATGCAGTGAGTTGGGCTGTTTAGATTGTTGATTGGGTAGTAGTCAGATTGAGTGATGCAGTACACTGGGCTGTTTAGATTGTTGACTGGGTAAGTAGTCAGATTGAGTGATGCAGTACACTGGGCTGTTTAGATTGTTGACTGGGTAAGTAGTCAGACTGAGTGATGCAGCACACTGGGCTATTTAGATTGTTGATTGGGTAGTAGAAGGGACATAACTTTCTGGAGAAGCAAAAGATGACAAGTCAAATATCTTCTACGAGAAATAACTTCCATGTTTAGAAAGGTAATCTAGTTTCCATTTTTTGCTCAAACTCACAAAATGTTGATTTTCTCTTGCTGCAAATATAACTTCTTTAGGTATGCACAATCAAGCATCACATGGCATGATGGGAAATCTTGTATTTTCACAAATGAAAATATATGGTTTTATTATATGAAAATATAGAAATGAAGAGAATATGAAAAATTTTCACCAATAATTGCCTATATTTTGCACTTATGAATATAATAAGTTGGAATAAATTATAAGATACAACTATTGTGAATTCACTTTTATTTGTAGTCAATAATATTCCTAAATTTCTTGGTTGCTACAAACTTTCAGTCACATAATCCAGTTAATCCTGATCCATCTGTAAAACAAACCAGACCATACCCCCACACCCCACACAGTTTGCCACACAGAGAACCAACCAATCATGTGTCAGCACTGATAGCTGATAAAAGTTGCACACTTAAATACTTGAACAGCTGACTGTACTAAAATCTGACTATAATTTACTTTTAAATACTAGTTTATACCATTAGTAACTTTTGAATATCAGTTCATGTATCTAAAACAAACAAAGGCCAAATTTTTACATTCACAATTTTTCAGTCATATCGCTACAATGTCAGCAGTGTGGCAGTTTATAGTGATGTCTAGCACTTTGGCATCATGCCGCAGTCATGTAGCATCATGTCCCACCCAGTCACATTATCCTGACACCAGGCTAACCAATCCTAATGATAAACTTGTAATGCTGAGCACCTAACGAGGCAGCTGCAAGTACCATTTTTGTAAAGTCTTTGGTATGACTTGGCCAGGGTTCAAACCCGTGACCTCCCACATCCAAGGCAGACAATCTAACCACTAAGCCACCCAAGTGGTCCTGTCAAAACAGCTGATAAAAATTAAATTGCAGGAAATTCATTGACGGGGCCAAGATCATTGCCCCCTGGTTCCATTTACCCTTATCACACCACTGAAGGTACCTATTGCCCAGTGATACAGTAATGGTAGCTGACCAAGGACAATAGTAGGATTCAAACCTGCAGACTTTTGGACATGAATCTGGCATGCTTATCACTGATCCAAGGCTATTCATGCCTCCATTAGTTACCTCAAATGACATACAAGTGATGCTCGTCACAAGCTTTAATCATGATTAAAAGGTGTAATGGTCCTATGTAAGAAATTTTATGAGATGATAACAAGTGCCATACTTCAGGTCTTGAATAACTTTTAGTCAAAATGTCAGAGAATCAGTCGTCTGGATCAGAGTTGTCTCACATACAATTCAGCCAGTCAGGTTCTTCAACATTGCCTTGAGTTGCATAAATGTGCTTCACATCCCAACAACCTTATTTTTCTACATTGTCATCTAATTATTATTTTTCTACATTGTCATCTAATTATTATTAACATATTGCTCCATTTACATATTTACCCAAGATTGGTTTTTGTATGGTGGGGTGGGGGTGTTGTAAATCTGTTGTCCAGTTGCTATTATTGTATTAGTCCTGACAAAAATTATATAGTTAATTGTCTACCAATCAGCTTTATACTTCTGAGCATTTTCATAAGCATGACAAAGACTGCATATGGAATTTTATAACTTTTTTCAATACTTTCCTACCAGGTGTTCAGACCTAATTCATACTTGTATTTTACTTCATTTCTACCACAGAGTTTTTGCATGTATTGCCCATTGATTTTAAAGTCAGATGCATGTACGGCTTGAAGGATGATTCATTTATATATGTGCTTTTTTCATGCTTATCCCCTTTTTCAGGAATACGTAAGCCATTATTAGATTGGAGTCAAATTAACACCTGTAAGTTCTTGTTACATCACCATGCAACCAGACTTATGGTAACAAATTATTGCCACTTCCCTGTAGCCTATTATCAACAACTCAGGTTTTGCAATGGCATGGTGGTAAATACTGTTAAAACTAAAATATTTCTTATCTCAGTATGGCAAAAAAAAGAACAAATCTTGATAGTGATGAATTATGTCTAATATGGAAGGATATAAATGTGCAAATGCTCTGTCATGATAGATTACTTGAAGTTTTGTAGATAACAATCTGTCATGGACTGAACATGTAAAATATATGTGCAAAAATTAATTAATGTCTAAGGCTTCATAGTAGGGTACTACATTATTTCCTTGAGTGTGTGTGTGTTTGTGTGTGTGTCTGTGATTTGGATTTTTAATGTAGCTTTAAAAACAATTCAGTCATATTGTTATGATGTATGAAGTTTTGTAGTTTCTAACAGTGTTTAGCACCAGGTCATAATGCCACTGACATGTAGAATTATGTTGCACCCAGTCACAATATCCTGACACCAGGCCGACCAGTCCTAACAATAACTTCTTAATGCTGAGCGCCAAGCAATGCAGCTGTTAGTACCATTTTTGTAAGTCTTTGCTATGACTTGGCTGGGGATCAAACTCACGACCTCCTGCATCTGAGGTGAACGCTTTAACCACTAAGCCAACAGAGTGGTTAATCTCCTTTACAGGCACAGGAAACTATTTTGTAACAGTTACAGACAACTCTGTTTAGATTTCTGTGAGACATATTTTCTGACCTACAAGAGATAGTGCCTCCAGCAACTGCAATTTAAAGTATTCAAGATTGCATAAGTTTGCAACTTTCATAAATTTTGTACTCATCTTTCAGTACCTGTTCATAAATTTTGTACTCATCTTTCAGTACCTGCTTCATAAATTTTGTACTCATCTTTCAGTACCTGCTTCATAAATTTTGTACTCATCTTTCAGTACCTGCTTCATAAATTTTGTGCTCATCTTTCAGTACCTGCTTCATAAATTTTGTACTCATCTTTCAGTACCTGCTTCATAAATTTTGTGCTCATCTTTCAGTACCTGCTTCATAAATTTTGTTCTCATCTTTCAGTACCTGCTTCATAAATTTTGTACTCATCTTTCAGTACCTGCTTCATAAATTTTGTACTCATCTTTCAGTACCTGTTTCATAAATTTTGTACTCATCTTTCAGTACCTGTTTAATAAATTTTGTGCTTCTCATTGAGTACCTGGTTCATAAATTTTGTACTCATCTTTCAGTACCTGTTTCATAAATTTTATACTCATTGCAGTCTTACTAAGCCACCTGTTTTTTGTTTTAATTTGGAAAAAGAATAATTATTTACACTATATCAGGACTTCTTTTATTCATAACATCAATTAAAAGTCAAGCAATTGTGTTACCTTCATATCTTTAGATAAGATAAACCTATTCCAATTTGTACTTGATGTGTATATTCAAATTAAACTTGTTGAAATGTTTTGAAATGTCATTGCATGGACTGTACAGGTTATCAAGACTTTAGAGTCATTTAATTTACAGAGTCATCAATATCATATAACTTGGTCAGCTTTTTCCATACAACATTTTATGACAATGTTTTACCAGTGATGTACAAAATTTGGCATTTGCAGGTGAGACCATTCATTTTTGTTTCATCTGCGAAACACATTTGAGACAGATCAGCATAGGAATGAATTTTCCCATGGCATTACAGTAAATTAAACCTGTCTTGAGAGACCACTGCTGTGAGACCATAATCTCCATGCACAGATTTATTGATTATATAGTGTTATGACCTGTTGTGAGAGACCACCTGTCTTGAGAGACCACTATTTTTTGGCAGAATAAGTGGCCTTTCAAGACAGATTCTACAAAATCATAATTGTTGGCATAAAGTTTTTGCATTTAGCTCTGTTAACTATCTTAATTCAGAAAACTTCATGACAGCAAAAGGAGCTACAGTGACCTACTTTCCACACTCCAGTGAAGTTCTCTGTTTGCAATTATCTCATTTTCTTAGTGTTGCAGTACAGTCATGAAAACATGATGAGTACATTTATCTTGAGGACTGCTTCTCACCATGGATTAAAGTACATCAGGGGCATACTTTTCTTGTTTTAGCAACTGTAGATTATGCCAGGAATATACAGGAATGCATAGCAATCCATGGAATGCAAGTGTCAGATTCTTGTTTATACCATTGTTGATTGTCCTTTGAGTTTGTAGATGTCCACGACATCACTAAAAGGTTTGGTTTCTGTGCAAGTGGTTCAGAATGTGAATTTGTGCTCTGAACTGTTTTTGTCACACCTGACAGAAGATGTTTCACGGGTTTGCTAGATCAATATGGGATGTGCAGTTCAGAGACCAATATGCTGTGTGCACTTCTCCTCCATTCAAAGTCTGGAGTTCAGTTTGTATGAGAATGTGCAAGGATGATCAATCCTGTGCAGAGTCTTCCCAAGACCCAATCGGTGTTGAAATATGTCAATCGGTGTTGAAATATGTCAATTGGTGTTGAAATATGTCAAGGATGATTTGAGGGAATCTTTGAAGCATTTCTTCAGACCACCCTGAGATTGCTTTCACGCCTTCATCTCACTGTAGATCTTCTTTGGTAGTCACTCTTCTGACATCCTGGTGATGTTTCATGGTCATCTCATCAGTGATTTCATCAGCAGGTTGTGGATGCTTGGAATGTATCCCGATGTGAGATTAACCTAGGTTTCTCAGTCCCTATCCTGCCATCTTTTCCTCGTCAGTTTCCCCAGACAGCACATGTAAAACTAGTTCAGCTTCTTGGCATGTCATCTGTACACCATTCAGGTTTCTCAAGCATACAACAGGGATGGCAGCACATTGGCAGCACAAATTTTGTTTGTAGACTCTTCTGCACTCCCACACATTAGTACATAATCCGCCAGAGGTCACACTTGCCTTAGCAATTCTGACATTGGTTTTATCATCGATGTGGTCTTTATGGTGACACTGTGTTGCTGAGACAGGTGAACTCTTCACTGTCAGTACATGGGTGCCCGCAGATAGGAACAAGGGGCAAGTCCCCCTCCCCTCTGGATTTCACCTCTAAACATGTTTTGGCCTACATTAATAAAACTTAATAGCTGACTAAAACATGTTCGACCACCCAACCACCCCTTAAATAATTCTGCAGGCTCCTCTGTGTCAGGTAGGCTCAACACACCTGGCTTTCGAGGTGCAGGTTGCTGCATCACCTCTGTCTTCTTGATACTGACCGTAAGACCAAAATTGTGACAAGTTGAAGAGACAGAGTCCATGCTCTTTTGTATGTCAGACAGCATTTAGGGAAGAGTCTTCAACAAATAGATCATGAACAGTCACTTCCTGTAACCTCATCTTCATTTGTAGTCTCCTCAGACATTATGCTAATATTAGTAACCAGGTGAGAAAAGGAAATGGAACAGACCATATTCATCATGATTAGATAATCGTATTGAACCATTCTGGGCTTTAGAGAAAGGAATTAATGTGGCAGTCATAGCAATTAATGTGACCTAATTGTCATTCATTTTCACTGACAAGTATTCTGAGAATTTCGTTACCAGTTATACCTCTGTTTTTATTGTTTGTGATCATTTTATTATCTTTGGTTGCTAAGCAGCTAAGTTAATGTCTTTTCTGTAGTTCTGATGCACACGATTCTGATCAATTATAAACTGGATTTGACTGGAGGAAATATTTTGAAAGAGATGAATTTTAAATTAAACAATTTCAAGGTCTAACTATAAATGTTCATTTCTTCTGTAATTGTGAATCATAGATAACCATGACTGATAAATTAGCATACTTCTTTCTATCAATATAAAAAATAACTTTATGTGAACATTTTAGCACTTTATTGAAGATAATTAATGTTTGGCACATATAGTGATAATTTGATGAAAATATAATGATGATTATTGAAGTTCTAACAGTTTGAACATGTACATGTTTTGCTAAAGAAAAGTTAATTAAACAGCCATGTTGATAGACCAACATCTAACCAGGTCAGTCAGTCCTGCAGCCAAGCATCCTAGTCCTTACTGCAATACAAATCACATAAAGGCCAGACTTATATTGTAGAGTGGTCAGTTGGAATGCTGAATATATGAGATTTAGTGGACAGTCGGTGGCTTAGAGGTTATTGTGGAATTTGGTGATTCCTTGGTTG
Organism: Sinohyriopsis cumingii; assembly: GCA_028554795.2. NCBI lineage: Eukaryota > Metazoa > Mollusca > Bivalvia > Unionida > Unionidae > Sinohyriopsis > Sinohyriopsis cumingii. The sequence goes on from CM068833.1 coordinate 84,415,209, forward strand.
TGTCTGTTTGCTGGTGATGATTTGCAGCAAATTTGTCTACATGATTTTCTCCTTCAAAGTTTTTAATTTACTTGACACCACATAAATAACATTTAGCTTTTGTTGTTAATTTAGGCCATTATTGTGCATAATGTCACAAAATTATTTTTGTATTTTATAGTTGAAAGACAAAACTGGAAGTGGATTCTTAATATTAATTAAATTTAAGAGTAAAAACAATTTTTGCTTTAGTACACATGTGATGTCATGCAACTCTTCTTAAACCATTTGAGATAGACTACAACATTTTATTATGACTGGGAACAGTTTGCCAGTTTGCACAAATTTGACCTTTAGGCAGAATGCAAGTGAGGAGGTTAGATCTAAACCTTTAGAAAGAATGTGAGTGAGGAGGTTAGAGCTGAACCTTTTGGCAGAATGTGAGTGAGGAGGTTAGATCTAAACCTTTTGGCAGAATGTGAGTGAGGAGATTAGATCTAAACCTTTTGGCAGAATGTGAGTGAGGAGGTTAGATCTAAACCTTTAGACAGAATGTGAGTGAGGAGGTTAGATCTAAACCTTTTGGCAGAATGTGAGTGAGGAGGTTAGATCTAAACCTTTTGGCAGAATGTGAGTGAGGAGGTTAGATCTAAACCTTTTGGCAGAATGTGAGTGAGGAGGTTAGATCTAAACCTTTAGAAAGAATGTGAGTGAGGAGGTTAGATCTAAACCTTTAGAAAGAATGTGAGTGAGGAGGTTAGATCTAAACCTTTTGGCAGAATGTGAGTGAGGAGGTTAGATCTAAACCTTTAGAAAGAATGTGAGTGAGGAGGTTAGATCTAAACCTTTAGAAAGAATGTGAGTGAGGAGGTTAGATCTAAACCTTTTGGCAGAATGTGAGTGAGGAGGTTAGATCTAAACCTTTAGACAGAATGTGAGCGTGGAAGTTATATCTGTATAGGGAATTAATGATCAAAGATTGGGAGCTAAAAACTCTCTAATCATTGACTTAATTACATGTATTATCATTTTATATGTAGGTATATCATGGAAGAGAATTATATATTTAAGTAAATGCAGACTAATATCTGAGGTATAATCAGTTGGGAATTTAATAATTATTATCTACAGGTGCAAATTGCTACTGGTATGTCTTTTTACCTTGTAATTTGTGTATTTTGACCTTGTAATTTCTGTCATTTGACATCGTAAATTGTGTCTTTTGACCTTGAAGTTAGTGTCTTTGGACCTTTTAATTAATACAGTGCAGAGCTTATTCCAATTTATGTCCACACTTAGATTTCCTGTTCAGAATTGATAAGCTTAACAGCAATGAACCTCTTTACTGCATTGATTTACTATTTTGTATCTTAGAGTTTCTGGACGTAATAATTTTGATCTCAAGAGTTACCTAACACACTGAAAAACTTCAACAACTTATTCATATAAATCATTTAATCTGTAGCCGTACAAAGTGGTCAAGCAGTCAGTACTATTATATGCAATAATGGCTCAGGTCAAAGTTTAGTTAGCTTACCTGTGGTGTGCCTTCTCACCTTTGACAAATGAAAAGAAAGCTAATTTTCATGGCAAACTTCATGTCATCTCAAACAGTTTGGTCTTGGATAAGTAAACTGGCATACTCTCTCATATTTCAAAAACCTCAGATTTTTCAGAATCTTTTTCATATACTCCAATTTTTCACACATTCTGATTTTTCATATTCAATCAAACGATACAAATAATAATTATTTTTTTCCTCAAATATTTGGTAGGGAGAAATATTCTTTTGCAAATTTGTTGTGTTGCCTAAGAAAATTATAATTACTTTTCTTTGTATGAATGAAAACAGAAATAATTCAAAGTGTATAAAAATTTCAGAAAGTTCATTTATAAATCCATGTGGCATTCCACTGTAACCTTGCAATATATTTTTTGGTGGGTGTAATGGTCAGACAGAAACTTGACGTACATCCATGTTTTAAAAAATAATCACAAACAGGAAATTTATTTAAAAAATATCAGCACTTTGATCACCACACTAATGGCCACACCAAGAAGCTGAGTGTTAACATCCAGTACCCAGCCTTTATTGTCATCCTCTCACCTTGGTGAAACATAATACCAAAAATGATTATTTGCCCTTCCTACACCCAACCCACTTCCTACCCCACCCCTGCACAATTGGGGTTAGATTGAGTTCAAGTTTCATTTAAAAAAGAGTCCAGTATGTAACCTTTGATCCTGAGTCCTTCTTCCCCAGTGTCTGGATGTGATATCTAAAATATCTGACCCTCAACCATCCTTCCCTAGTGGCTGGATCTGGTAACCAAAACCTTTGACTTATAATCAGCCAACCTTCCCCATGTAATGGATTTGGTATCTCAAACTTTTGACCCTCAACCCTCCTTTTGCAGTAACTGGATCTTGCATCCAAGACCTCACTCATCTTCTCCAGTGACTGGATCTAGTGTCCAAAACCTCTGACCCACAACCCTCCTTTCTCCATAACTGGATCTGGTATCCAAAACCTCTGACCCACAGCCATCTTCCCCAGTGGCTCGATCTGGTATCCAGAACCTCTGACTCTCAACCGTCTTCCCCAGTAGCCAGATCTGGTATCCAAAACTTTTGACTCTCAACTGTCTTCCCCAGTGGCTGGATCTGGTATACAAAACCTCTGTTTTTGTATAATTATTGTAGTAAAACAAGAATTAATTTTCTGATCAAAAAGTTTTATTCATTAATTTAGCCATAAAAGTTCATGATAAAACGTACAGATGAAAACCAGACAATAAAAATGCTATTAAATGACAAAAACTAAACTTCCATAGAAATGACAGAAGATAAAGTTAGTATGCCTAGTGAAAGCTTCATTTACAAATTTCTCCAATTATGTATTGATTGCTATTTTATAAGTGTTATGGGTTAAATTAGTCATATGGTTCTTTTAGTGCCACAATTCATTTATTTGCTCTTAAGTCCTATTTATTCTACACCCTAAAGACAAATTCTCTTAACTGTAATGTCTTTATTACACAGTGGACTGTAATATCTTTATTACACAGTGGACTGTACTGTCTTAGTACACAGTGGACTGTAATGTCTTTATTACACAGTGGACTCTAACAGTAGGGACTAGCATTTGGTTACTGTCTGTCTCTGGGGAAGTACCTGTAAATGGATTTACAAAACCATAAAATAGTTAACTTGAATTGTGACCACTTGCATATGACAACATAACAACACATAATACTGAACTCAGAACATTCAAATGTAGGTCAGATTCTTGCTATGGCATTACAGAGGGCAGCCCAATTTCTTCATTATGAGGTTTCATTAGGGCCATGCATGCAGTGTTTACAATGACATGAAAGGGCATTTCACCTTGTGGAAAGAATATCAATAGATCTAATTAAATATGATCAATATGTTACTGTTTGTACTCTGTAAAACTTAATAATGTTATTATGCTAATGTAAATACTCTGTACAAATTTATAATGCTATTGTACTAATGTAAGTACTCTTTACAACTTATTAATGCTATTGTACTAATGAAAGTACTCTGTACAACTTATTAATGCTATTGTACTAATGTAAGTACTCTGAACAACTTAATAATGCTTTTGTACTATTGTAAGTACTCCGTACAACTTAATGCTTTTTGCACAAATTTAAGTACTCTGTACAACTTAATAATGCTATTGTACTAGTGTAAGTATGCTGTACAACTTAATAATGATATTGTACTAATGTAAGTACTCTGTACAACTTAATAGTGCTTTTGTACTATTGTAAGTACTCTGTACAACTTAATGCTTTTTGCACAAATTTAAGTACTCTGTACAACTTAATAATGCTATTGTACTAGTGTAAGTATGCTGTACAACTTAATAATGGTATTGTACTAATGTAAGTACTCTGTACAACTTAATAATGCTTTTGTACTATTGTAAGTACTCTGTACAACTTAATGATATTGTACTAATGTAAGTACTCTGAACAACTTAATAATGATATTGTACTAATGTAAGTACTCTGTACAACTTAATAATGATATTGAACTAATGTAAATACTCTGTACAACTAAATAATGATATTGTACTAATGTAAGTACTCTGTACAACTTAATAATGATATTGTACTAATGCAAGTACTCTGTACAACTTAATAATGCTTTTGTACTAATGTAAGTACTCAGTACAACTTAATAATGATATTGAACTAATGTAAATACTCTGTACAACTAAATAATGATATTGTACTAATGTAAGTACTCTGTACAACTTAATGATATTGTACTAATGTAAGTACTCTGTACAACTTAATAATGCTTTTGTACTAATGTAAGTACTCTGTACAACTTAATAATGATATTGAACTAATGTAAATACTCTGTACAACTAAATAATGATATTGTACTAATGTAAGTACTCTGTACAACTTAATAATGATATTGTACTAATGTAAGTACTCTGTACAACTTAATAATGCTTTTGTACTAATGTAAGTACTCTGTACAACTTAATAATCTTATTCTACTTGTGTAAGTACTCTGCTATTGTATTAGTGTAAGTGCTCTATGCAACTTTATAATGTTGTATTAGTGGAAGTACTCTGTACAACATGATGTTATTCTACTAGTGTAAGTACTCTGTACAATTAAATAATGCTATTGTACTAGTAGTGTAAGTACTCTGTACAATTAAATAATGCTATTGTATGAGTGTAAGTACTCTGAACAATTTAATGCTATTGTACTAGTGTAAACAACTTGATGATATTATACTGGTGTAAGTACTCTGTACAACTTAATGTTATTGTACTAGTGTAAGTACTCTGTACAACTTAATAATGCTATTGTACTAGTGTAAACAACTTAATGATGATATTGTACTAGTGTAAGTACTCTGTACAACTTAATAATGATATTGTACTGGTGTAAGTACTCTGTACAACTTAATGTTATTGTACTAGTGTAAGTACTCTGTACAACTTAATAATGTTTTTGGACTAATGTAGGCACTCTGTACAACTGCCATGTATCAAATTAGCATTAAACCCATAACAACAACAACAACAAACAGTTCTAAAAAAACTTAACAACAACTGGTGATTGAATCCACCCTCAGGCTGTGAAAGATGACCAAAATTATTAGGTGGACAAACATAATTAATGTTTCAATAGTCAGTGATAAACACAGCTGACATACTCCACAACTTGTTATCTGAACAAGCAGATCTCTAAACAGAAGCAAGCAGATCTCTAAATGGAAACAAGCCGATCTCTAAACGGAAGCAAGCAGATCTCTAAATGGAAGCAAGAATCAAACTCATTAAAGACAATCATGAAGGCAAGCATCCTTTTAAGTTGAGATAGTCGATGGAATTAATCAATTAATCACCTTGATTACTGGAAAATCGATAGTCATATGTGTTACAACAAGCTGTGTTTTATATTTATTGCTGGAGGCATACAAAGTGAGACAAAGCATCCTGCACAAGAATTCCTATTCATGCTAAAGTAAATTAATATGAAGAAAAAATGTTTAAATATATATTAGGTTTTTATTTTTGTTTGAACTTTTTCAGTAAACTACCAGGTAAGCTGAGTTTGTGCTTTTTTCCGATAAAACAGTCAGCATCTCTGACATGCGAGTTTCACAAGTTCTTGTCGTCTTGGTTATTTTAAAATGGCAAATTATCTCTTGGCAACCTACATTTGGATGTAGTAGGTTTGGTCTTTATGCATATAATACTTGCAATTGGTGTTGAAATAATGGCATTCAAGTACTAAATTCCTGAACCAGTCTAAGTGATTTGGCTCCTTTTAACATATGTATAGCAATGATTGTCACGTTTGTTTTTGTGTTGAGATAGTGATGAAAAATATTGAAAAAAATGCACCTGGAATGCAATGAATTCTTTATTTTCCAAAGAGTAATAAAACATTATCATGCAAGTGTTCTTTATCGGCAAGTAAGGATATAATCCATGTGGTTTACCTATCTGGATGTTTTACTGCCTAGATCATCAATACACAATCGTGACAATAATGATATTCAGGAAAACTGATAATTTTCATTAGGACAAGAATTATCTGAAGAAAAGAAGTAATTAATTTTGGTGTCTGGATATTTGGCTGAATCAACAGAACTTTCCCCTTGGTACTACATGTATGCCATTTTATTTTGTTCTTCTGGCCCACAAGAACAAGTTTTAATGTGATTTCTCTTTTTTAAATATTATATTTTACTGCAGTTCTTTTGGCCCACAAGAACAAGTGTTAATATGATTTCTCCTTTCTAAATAGTCCATTTTATTTTGCTTCTAATGGCCCATAACAACCAATTATAATGCTATTTCACCTTTTTAAAGCTCCACTTTTATTTTGGTTCCATTGGCCCAAGAGAAACAGCTATAGTGATTTCCCCTTTTTGAATATCATGTATACTCACTTATAAGACAAGTCCAACTGCAAACTGCACAGACCCAGATTTGCTGTCACATAATGGGTCTGTGCAGTTTGTTAGGAGTAATCAGTAGAACAAACAACACAGACTCTGATCTGCAGGCACATTATGCTATGGCAGATAATGATCTTTGTTGTTTGTAGTTTGACTTGACTTATAAGCGAGTACAGTATTCTGTTTTTGTGTTCTCATGCACATCAAGGTGTTATAACACCCCTCATTATAAGACCCTTTCACTTATAATATGTTTATGGCTCTCATTATCTGCACTATAAAGGGACAGCACTGTATAACACTCCCTCACTATAATGCCATCTATTATCACATACCTGTTATAAGGCATGTATGGCCATGGATCATTGAGTGCTAGCAAATTATACATATAAATGTATTTCATTATTAAGCTGTCTTGCTATAATATTTACAGGATGTCATTTAGATTGATCTTATCATGTTATTGTTTCATTTAGAGTTTAGGTCCTGATAGTCAAGTAGAACTCCTGGAGGTCAGTGTACAAAGTACGACTTTTAACAATTTGATTCACAAAGGAGTTATTTTGTTTAAAACATCTTTATATGAAACCATGATGGCAGATTTATTATAGAGATAAGAGACCCCTCCCCCCATTGGTTAACCTAACCTCTTTTTGCTCAAAGCAAAAATATTGTTAACATTGAAGTTACTTTAGTGTGTGGACCAGTCTATGGCTAGACCAATACACGCATGCACACCATTTATTATGTCAGACTACTGCCAAGGCGTACTGGCCTACAGTCAGATATTCATTTACGAGGCCAGTTTAATTCCTGATAAGAAACGAACATATCTATGTTTACGTCAAAAGAATTTGGCCTTTGATGACCTCATCAGCGTTATAAATCTTGTAATCTTTTAATCCTCTTTGTGACAGAGAGATAATATGTACTTTATTCCAGTATTAAGAAAATATATTTGGATCAATTAGGCAGTCATTTTGGAAGCACTGTAATGTCATTCATGTAACTTGATCAAATGTGACCAACATTTGGTACTTAACCATCACTTCCTTCCCATCTTTATACAGGCCTTTGTTTTTAACAAAAAAGTATTACTTGTTCATGAACAAATGAATTTTACATGCCGTCATATTAAAATGATTTATTGTCCATGCCTTTGCGTCTAAAGTAAAAGATACACCAAGAACTTCTTCTTTCAAGATAATAACCCAGGGTCTTTTCAGGTTCTTCCTCACCAGATATACTGGTTACCCTATATAGCCTATAATGTGCTGAAAACTGTCGATAAGCCCCATAAAATCATACCAAATTTTGACTGCATATGTAAATCTTAATAATAATAATAATAATAATAATTATTATTATTATTATTATTATTATTATTATTATTATTATTATTATTATTTAGTGGGTGATGAAGTTAGTTTATGGAAGTAATCTGTCTTGTAGCCTCTGTCATTGAGTCAGGTGCCAGTTTAGAGGGGATGGGGTGCTTTGTACTTATTCCCAATTTTCTAGTTAAAGCAGTATAATTTTAATGGAAAAAAATGAAAAATTTAAAAGATTAAAAAAAAAAATACAAACCATTATTTGTAAACTTTAATTCCATTAAAAAAAATCCAGGATCCACCTCTGTGAATCTTGAGAAGATCCAGTGTAAAAATGCAAGTCTGAAAACAGTTCATCCATCATTGTTGTTGCTGTTGTTGTTGTTGTAGGGTTTAATGCCATTTTTCAGCACCAGATAGGCTATACATGGCGGCCAGTATTAATGGTGGAGGAAGAACCCGGGAAATCCCCAGAAAGAACCACCGACCCTTGAGAAGCTACTGGCAAGCTTTCTTACATACCCACATTGGCTGAATCTGTCCATCATTGTTATTGGTTTAGTATGTTTTGGTTTTCAAGGCATCAACACAGGTAGGTTAGTTAGTGATAGAGGTAATGGGAGTAAATTACCCTGATCTAGGATGGGCCAGATTAGCCATCCTGGTCTGATATGATGGTAGGATTCAAGCCACACCCATTCAGTCACAAGTTTGGCATCATAACCATTGACCATTGTAGCTCTTGTTACCATTAGTTACCTTTTATGACATGAAGATAAGCACATCAAGCCCATTATACATCTCAGACCCCACTTGTGATTGTGAATGCAATGAGTACGTTGGTCATCTTTTATGACACGCATGTGTTACATGTTTAGACTCAAATAAACAGTAACAAAAGAAAGAGTGAAAACAACAAGCTTTGAAAAATTTAACAAACAATTTATTTCCCTAGAAAAACACTGTCAAAATTAAAAATAAGAACTTATAGTTTTAAGAAATAAATTCAAGTTCGAGTTCTGACAAAAAAATCCAAAACGGAAGGCGATGACATATACTGTAGTCAGTATAGAGCTGATATGTACAGTCCTTTGTGAACCACAGAAAATAATATTCCAGTGTTTGAACTCCAGATAAAATTTAAATAAATATCTTCATCCAAAAATTCTGTATGAGCACTCAAAAATTTCAAGGAAAATGAATTATCCTTTAGAATCCAAATAATCTGAATAAAAATTAAATAGAACTCCAAACTGCCACAACAGAAACTTTCCAGTGTAAAGAAGAAAAGCCCAACTGAGAAATATTTCTATATACATTGATATAAAACCTGACTACAGCACAATTTCGTAAAACCCAGAATTGGAAAATAGAGGCTGTTTACATACTCCTAGTATGACCTTGATAAAAACCAATCATTTTACTCCAAGAATAAAATATTTTAAAAAATGTTGTTTACTTGACCCTCAATCAAGGCCAGGAACTGGGTCAGAAATAGAAACAGTGTTTTTATTATTAGGTATTTATGAAACTTAGATTCAGGTCAAACTGAATTTTCTGGAAAATATTGAATTCCTAGTAAACAAAATTAGATTACTTTGACATGTAATGAAATTTAAAATAATTTTTTTAAAAAAACCTTATAAACAGACAATTAAATTAAATCAAATATAAATTAAATATACGTAACACATGATTACACATAGTGCGGATTATACATATCAAAGCCGTTTGAGGTGTGTGAATGTTATGAGTGCATTGGTGATCATCAGAATTTGTGTTAACACTCACTGGTAATACATGATTAACTTGTTTGAGTTTTTTATTAGGTGTTGTATAAAGACAGTTCTTTAGGCACATTGAGCCTCACAATACTAAATTATAATCCTATAGGCTCTAACACTCACAGTTTGCTTAACAACATGTATTCCTCAAACCCAAAAGATAGTTTTAATTAGATTAACTACAGATCACTTGAATCGATTCATTAGGTCTCCAGGGTGTTTAGATTAATTCAGAACAGTATAAATCTGATAGAATTAAAATATATAGGTTCAACCCAAAAGCATTTATGATGACTTTACATAGATATTCAGTTTTAGTTGTAAAATTCAATTTCCAGAGAGAAAGTCACCATGATTAAGAATTGGAAAGCTACGATTCAGCTTCTCATGTCCTCAAATTCAAGATTACTATCCCATAATTTCATACTTATGATTACTATCCTATAATTACATGCTTGAGATTGATATTCCGTAATTTTGTGCTTATGATATCCAATAATTTCATGCTTAAAATTGCTATCCCAATACTTCATGCTCAAGATTGCTATCCCATAATTTCATACTTGACATTACTTTCCCCGAATTTCATACTTAAGATTACTATCCCATATTTTCATACTTCGAGACAAGTGGAGGGAACTGGTCAGATGTTTAGCAGCACAGTGCCTCGACGACCACACTAGGCCATGAGACTGATGATGATGATGATTTTCATACTTAATATTACTTTCCACAAATTTCATACTTAAGATTGCTATCCCATAATTTCATACTTAACATTACTATCCCATAATTTCATACTTAAGATTAATATGATCCCATAATTTCATACTTAACATTACTATCCCATAATTTCATACTTAAGATTGATATTCCATAATTTCATACTTAAGTTGATATCCCATAGTTTTATACTTAGGATGTTTCACTGCTGATTGTGTTACAGTATATGGTCTACAGATTGATTAATACCAGTGTTTGTATGGTAGTACACCTGGTACTGACAGTGTCCTATTATTCCTTATGTGTATGGGGCATTTTTACATGCAGATGAAATATATGATGTACTGATCATTGAATTGATTTGGCACCTGCTTAGTGAATATATTATTGCTGAATCAGGATAATATGTGTTCAGTTCAAACACGGTATTTATAAAACATTATTACAGTAATCAATAAAATGACCTTGATGTTGTCCATAAATATGAGCCTTAATCATAGCTGCATGGTACAACCTAGGTTTTAATGATCATAATGACAGGGAATTATATAATTAAATGTATATATTATTTCATACATTTCACTTGCTGATGGATCACATAGTTCAGGCATCATACCTTGTTTACAGGATTTTGCAGTAAAATGTTTGAGGTTTGTGTTTTCAATTCTGTATTAACAAAATGCAGGGGATGTGCATCACTTGCAGGCAGCAGCCATAGCTGTGTCAACAGGATTTTGTGTAAACGTTTTTGCAGATCATGCAAAGCCATTGTAATCACTGAATGGTTTGCAGGTAAGAATAATAGAATCAATGTTGTGGTTCATCACAGATACAAGATACTTTCAGTCAAGTGGTGTCTTTACATGTCTTTAATGGAAGCCACTACCAAGCAAAAGACAAATAATGACTTTCCAATACTGGGATTTCCGTGTTTCTGTGCCAACCTATATGTTGATTATATTTCTTACCCTTATTAAATTTTATTTTATGAATTATTCATATAAATTCATTTATTTCTATCATGTATCCTCTTAGTTGGGGAGTCAAATAAAGTAGCTCTGCTGGTCAAGCATCTGAATTGTAAACCAAGGGTCATGGGTTCAGTACCTGTCTAGGCCAGCCCTGGTCAGCAGCCTCCATGTGTCCTTGAGAAAGGCACTTAGATCACATTTCCTTAATATGGTATATCAATCACAAGAGGCCTTATGGGTCTTACAAGAGTGGCCTTACACATGGGCCCTACAAGGGTGGCCTTACATATGTACTTTACAGGCCAGCCTTACATATGGGCCTTATACAAGGGCAGCCTTACATATGTGCCTTACAGGTCAGCCTTACATATGGGTCTGATACAGTGGCAGCCTTACATATGGGCCTTACAAGGTTGGCCTTACATATGTGCCTTACAGGTCAGCCTTATATATGGGTCTGATACAGTGGCAGCCTTACACATGGGCCTTACAAGGTTTGGTTCACATATGGGCCTTATACAAGGGCAGCCTTACATATGTGCCTTACAGGTCAGCCTTACATATGGGTCTGATACAGTGGCAGCCTTACATATGGGCCTTACAAGGTTGGCCTTACATATGTGCCTTACAGGTCAGCCTTACATATGGGTCTGATACAGTGGCAGCCTTACACATGGGCCTTACAAGGTTTGGTTCACATATGGGCCTTACAAGGTTTGGTTTACATATGGGCCTTACAATGGGTGGCCTTACTTTCTTTTGCATTTACCATAGTATTATACCACCACACCTTCACTACTGTAATGTTATTTGGAGAAACACTTATAAGAACATTTGCAAATTATTCTGCTTGCAAGAAAAAAATTTGCAGACTCATTCTAGACAGAGGTGAGAACAACCCAAATGAATGATATTAAAATGTTCATAGTAAGTGAATGAATCATTACGAAAGTGGCTAAACATATGCATATAATGATTACAATATGGCCAGATTATATCCCAAAAAACTATTCAGTGCAAGAAACAAGTCAACACTCCCAGTTGTTTTCAGTGGTTGTGGCTAGAACATGCTGTCAAATGAAGCTCAAGAAAGTACCATTACAAATAAATTTAATTATGATTTAATTCCATGGAACAAAAGTGGAACTGCTTGATTTGACAAATACATTACAACTTCAAAGTATAAAAATTCTCAAACCTTCCACTTTGTTGCCTATGTTTGCACTGTATATGCCTACTTTGAACATGTTCTCATAACATTTATGGTTCCATGGAACTATTTGTGTGACATTCTGTAAGTAAAGTCTACATTGGTATTGAATATTGGTATTATTATTATTATTATTATTATTATTATTAACTCTACTGTCAGTTTTGAAATTCTTTTCATAAGGAGAACATTTTATTGGTCTGTTGAGAGTTGATGTCAATCACTTCATCAACGCAATTAAATATCTTTAAGTCATGTATTTTAATCTAAATGAGAGTGACCATTTTGAGAGTATTTTGGTTGAACTTGAACTTCTTAAGCAGTTAATCTGGAATTAGTATTTATAAATTTCAGACAATCTTCACCAGAATAAAATTGTTGAATAAATAAAGTAATCCCTCCTTATGACACTATTCAAATGAGTAATAAAGCATATAATATTTGCTGTGGTCACAGTATACTAAGGTACATTATTACATGCAATATAACTTAAGGGATCCATGTTTATACCTGCCTTATAAAGGGATCAATATCAGCGAGGTCTTATAATAAGGTACATTACTATACAAGTGATCATGTCTATACTTGCCTATATAAGGGTCTGTATTATAGGTGAGAACTGATACTGAGGTACATTACTATAAACAGTGAAAATAGGTCAGTGGCAATGTATGCATTATAAACAAGACTTTGTTATAATCAGGCACCTTAAAGTGGTGGACTGTTTTATATTTTTGTTTAGATTAAAATATTTAAAACAATTCAGTCTTGAAGCATTGAAGCTGCATGCAGCTATGAAAAAAATGTATACAACATCAGACTGCTTGCAAAAATGGAGAATGTCTTGCTGATATTCATTCATTCAACAAATTGTTCCTTGAAATGTAGGACGATGCTCCTCAATACTTTTACTGTATTACCATATTTTATTTAATTTTATTTAATTTAATTTAATTTTATTTTATTTTATTTAATTTAGACACACTATTCAACCTATTAGGGAGAGCCTGTACTAAGTAAATTGTACAAGGTTTCAGTATTGCAGTTGCTCTTTCAACTTTTAGAGATTGAGGAAGGTTATTTTTGAAGGGCAAAAACTTATGATAGCTACTGTATATGCTCACATGCAAGTCTTGTCCAACTGCTAACAGCATAGACCCTGATATGCTGTCGCATAATGCGCCAGCGGTTCAGGTATATGATGTTTGTTCTAATGATTACTCCAGAACAAACTGCATGGACCCCAATTTGCTAGTGCATAGGCCATGATCTACTGTCTCATAATGCACCAGCAGTTCAGGGTCTATTTTGTTTGTTCAAATGATTACTCTAATACAGTGCTGTCCAACCTTTTTGGCACCATGGGCCACTGACAAATGTTTTTCTTGAAGCCGAGGGCTGCAGCAGAAAACTGAAAAGCAACAACTATATAGCTGCTTGAGCTCTGGCAGGCCATTTAAAATCAGCCAGCAGGCCATGGGTTAGACAGCACTGCTCTAATACAAATTGCATAGACCCAGATCTGCTAGTGCATGATGTGAAAGTGGATCTGGTTTTATGCACTTTGCAATTACACACAATACATGAAACCATGCAGTTGCATTAATTGCTTCAGTTTTATTAGCATGAAAAATGAGCTACTGACCGTATTGTTTTGTGGCTTCTGTTTATCCATCATCTGACTCCACACTGTGCTCAGTGTTATCCAAGTATCCTGTCACCACACTATCATGACAGTATCCCTTCATAGAACATTAGTTGCTGAATAGGTCAGACAAAGAGTTATCTAGGCTTTATTTAAAAGTAAATTAAGATCCATTCATCGTTCATTGAAGTTTAATTGGTTTTTGCTATCAATCTTTCCAAGGTGTTAACTTTCTGTGTGTAAACCAGCTTGGAAGAAAGCACAAGTTGCCAGATTTCTTTTCTGTCTAGACAATGGTTAGGACAATGCTAAAGTGCCAATGCCAAATAAGGTAGCAGTTTTATGGTTTTATGGTTAGGACAATGCTAAGATGCCCAGTACCAAATGATGTAGCAGTCTGATGGTTGGGACAATGCTAAGATGCCCTATGCCAAAGAAAGGCAGCAGTCTGATGGTTGGGACAATGCTAAGGTGCACTATGCCAAAGAAAGGCAGCAGTCTGATGGTTAGGACAATGCTAAGATGCCCAGTACCACATAATACAGCAGTCGGATAGTTGGGACAATGTTAAGATGCCCTATGCCAAAGAAAGGCAGCAGTCTGATGGTTGGGACAATGTTAAGATGCACTATGCCAAAGAAAGGCAGCAGTCTGATGGTTAGGACAATGCTAAGATGCCCAGTACCACATAATGCAGCAGTCGGATGGTTGGGACAATGTTAAGATGCCCTATGCCAAAGAAAGGCAGCAGTCTGATGGTTAGGACAATGCTAAGATGCCCAGTGCCAAATAAGGCAGCAGTCTGATGGTTAGGACGATGCTAAAATGCCCAGTGCTGAAAAAGCTAACAATCTGATGGTTTGGGCAATGCTAAGATGCCCTGTGCCAAAGAAAGGCAGCAGTCTGACAGTTTGCACAATGCTATTATGCCCAGTTTCAAATAAGGTATCATTCTGATGGTTTGGACAAAGCTAAGATGCCAAGTTCTAATTAAAGTATGTGTCTGATGGTTTGGACAATTCTAAGATGCTAGGTGCCAAATAAGACGTCAAACAAATCACTTTGGTATTCATACATCAGTGCTTGTAAATATAAGATAAAGTAAAACACTACCTCACACTTAGTGTTTTGTCAATTTAAAAATGAAATATTCTCATATACCAGGCTTTATTTGTCCATAACTGGCACATAACTGCATGCATTCTTCTAGGAATGAAGGTTGTACAATGATGAGAAACTGCAGTGGCATACAAACGTGAAACCAAGTTTCCTCAAGATATTATTTCAGTGACATAATTTTCTGTCGTTGAAAATCCACTTAAAAGGCATTGAAATTTTTTTTATTGTTGGCATTATTGGTAAATTAACCTGAGGCATGGAGTAATGTGCAGTACACATAATTCTTGTCAACTTTGGCCTTTTCCTAGTGGTACCATGCTTTAATTTGAAAATCATCCATTCTTCAAGAAAAGAACTAACAGGAAATAAGCCTTGAACATTGTTCTCTCATGTGTAGATTTGGAAATAGATCACTTGCTAAATTGTTTGACATTATTTGTCAATTTTGATGGAAAGTTTTTAAGCTGAGGGCACATGTATGAAAGGAAAACAGGAGTGTGCCAACCTTGGAGCTGTGCCTAAATTAGAATAAATAATGACGGAGTTCAGGTATAAAGTTAATCTGAAGTGACAACTAAATTCAGATTCCTTAAGAAGAGATTTTGTTTTAGCTGGGAAAAAGATCACATACTTCTAAGTACTTTCTTGAATATACATATTTCTTCAGGTGACAAGTTTTTGAGGGCATATCACCATTTTTGGATTTTCAGAAATTACACCAAACTGGCATAAAATAGGAAATCTTTTAGTGCAGATGCTTTGGTGTTTTATAGGCTTAATGCCAATTTTCAGCACATGATAGGCTATACATCGCAACCAGGATATCTGACAGAGGATGAACCTGGTAAAACTCAGAAAGAACCACTGACCCATGGGATGCTACTAGCAAACTTTCTCACATGACCACATTAGCCGAACCCAAGACTTGAACCAACGTGGACAGCATTGAGATGGCCCCTTTTAGAGAAGATAAAGAAAGAGAGTCAGATAGTGTCTCACCAGTTGCGTCAGAGAGTGTCTCACCAATTGTACGCTGATGACACCCAAATATACAAATCTAGCCATGCAACTGAAGTTGATGCTACCATCCAGGGTCTAGAAAGGTGCATTTCTGATGTGAAATCATGGATGACATGTAACAATCTGCAGATGAATGATGATAAAACTGAGACCATTCTGATCACAACACAAAGACTTTCTCAGTTACATGCTTTACCTCAAACAATAAATATCAGTAACACCAACATTAAATTCACACAGTCAGTATGAAACCTAGGTGTTACTCTGGACAGTATTCTCATGTTGCACCAACATGTCATGAACATATGCAAGGCTACATATCTTGAGCTGAGACGCAATATCAGCTCCATTTGCAAATATCTTTTAGTTGATGCCACTAAAACACTTGTATGTTCATTAGTACTTTCAAGACTCGACTATTGTAATTCAATTCTGTCTGGTTCATCTCAAAATCTACTTGAGAAACTTCAAAAAAGTTTGAAACAGCTGCTGAGATTATACTTAGAGTACCACAATCAGAGCACACCTCCCCTCTGCTGTGTACTCTACCCTGGCTATCCATTCGATCCAGAATCAAACACAAAATCTGTTCTCTCTGCTACGTTTCACTGACAGACTCTACTCCAACTTACCTGTCCAACTTCACCTATGTGTACACACCAGTAAGATACTTATGCTCCTCTTCTGACAATCATATACTCATTATTCCCACTATGAAAACAAAGTCATATGGACAGCGTTCTTTTGCATACCAGGGCCCAGCAACATGGAATGAATTGCCCACTGAACTCAGACACAATGATGCAGTGATCCCTTTAAAGAATACTCTTAAAACTCACTTATTTTGACTGCAAGAACAAATTTAAAGACCTAATAATGTTCCCTACTTTAAATATTTTCAGCATTTTGTTTATGTTTTTTAATTTCGTGGTATTTGTTTTTTTGTAAAAATATCATTATATGTCTTCATTTTTTTAAGTTATAGGTGTTGTCTAGTATTGTAAAGTGCTTAGAGCTTCTAAAGATTAGGCGCATACAAAGTCCTCATTATTATTATTATTATTATTATTATTATTATTATTATTATTATTATACAAAAGAAAAAGTGACAATTGATTAATTTATTAGTGTATAACAGCAAATTATACCATAAACTACAGAAGCAATGCAAGTAAACTGTCTTGTCCTGGCAGTGCAAGGAAGTTCTCTTGCCCTGGTCAAAATAAAGTAAATAACAGACCCATGCCGTCCTTGAAGAGGCAAGAAGAATCTAAGATAGACATAGGAAAGCTAGAATTGTAAATACATTAACGAGAGGGTTTATTGTTTAAAGGAAATAATGACAAGATTTAGAGCACATATACCTTGATATTTGACATGCATCATTTGAAAGGATATATATAGTACTTGGGTTATCTATGTCAAAGACTTGTATTACCTAATTTAGAATATAGTCCATATACAGTGATTTAATGAATGTTGTTCAAACTGAATATGCATAGTGGGGGGGGGGTCTATATAATGTCTCTAGAAGTTACTGTATATACTTTTGTATAATTTTGACCATTCTGCAGACAACATAGACTCAGATCTGTCAATGCATAATTTACAGACAGATAAGTGTCTATGCAGTTTGTTGGGACTAGTACAAAAACATTAACTCAGATCTGTTAATGCATAATGTACAGACAGATAAGTGTCTATGCAGTTTATAGGGACTCGTATAAAAACATTAACTCAGACCTGTCAGTGCATAATCTACAGGCAGATAAGTATCTAATAGTATGCAGTTTGTTTGGACTAGTACAAAAACACTAACTCAGATCTGTCAATGCATAATGTACAGGCAGATAAGTGTCTATGCAGTTTGTTAGGACTAGTACAAAAACATTAACTCAGATCTGTCAGTGCATAACCTACAAACAGATAAGTGTTTATGCAGTTTGTTAGGACTTGTACAAAAACATTAACTTATATCTGTCAATGCATTATGTGCTGGCATATCAGTTTCAATGCAGTTTGTTAGGACTAATTCAATCATTATTGATTCAGATCTGTCAATGCATTATTTCCTGGCACATTGACCACTCCGGTGGCCTAAGTGGTTAGAGCATCCACCTCAAATGCGGGAGGTTGTGGGTTCAAACCCCAGCCAAGTCACACTAAAGACCGAAAATGGTACTAGCAACTGCCTCACTTGGTGCTCAGCATTAAGAGGTTAGTGTTAGGACTGGTCAGCCTGGTGTCAGGATAATGTGACTGGGTTGGACATGATGCTACAATGTGGCATGTTGCCCCAGTGCAGGACATCACTATAAACTGCCACACTGCAGACATCATAGTGATATGACTGGAAAACTGTTAAATCTTAATTAAAAATCCAAATCACACACACACATACTTACATACACACACACACATACAGGCAGATCAGTTACTGACCAGTTTGTTAGGACTAGTACAAACAACATTGATTCAGATATGTCAATGTATAATGTACAGGCAGATTAGTGTCTATCATAGAATTGGTACAAACATCATAAACTCTGACTTGCCAGTGCATGTATTGTGTGTCTGTATGTCTGGATCAATGTCATTTGCAGTTGGATCCGATTTAAATGTCTATACATGGATATATATGGCTATTGAAGCAGTGCTGCCAAATACAAGACTTGGAACTTCAGGGTGCAAAATGGAATGGGTTGCTCTGGAATTTAATGCTCTGAGTGGGCTTCTAGTGGGGTTAAATAATTACCATTCCATCCATTCCATTGCTTTTAAAAGTAAGATACATAATAAGTCTGTCACAGCAGTGTCATTTGTGTTCATTTATCCATAAGTGGACAAAGGTTATGAAAACTTATTTAATAAATAATTTGCAGGTTGCCACAAATTTTGTTAATGTGGTGGACTCATATATATGTCTGGCACCAATTTATAAAAAACATTATTTGGTTACTTAACAAAAAATACTTAATTCATAAAATGTCCATAACATTTCATTTCAAGAAAACCTGAAATATTTTCTCTAAAATTGTTATTTGAAAAAATTGCATCTATTTTGTCATAAAATGTTTGGTGCAATATAATTTTCTATATTGCACTGTCAAAATTATATAATGAAATATGCAAACTACCCTAAATTGTTATGTTGTAACAAAAGCAAGTCCCTAAGTTGATATGATGTAATAAAAGCAAGGCCCAATGTTGATATTTTCTAATAAAAACTAGAGCCAAAGTTGATATGTTGTAATAAAAGCAAGGCCTTCAGTTGATATGTTGTAATGAAAGCAAGGCCCAATATTGATATTTTGTAGTAAAAACTAGGGTCAAAGTTGATATGTTGTAATACAATCAAGGACCTAAGTTGATATGTTGTAATAAAATCATGGACCTAAGTTGATATGTTGTAATAAAATCAAAGCCATAAGTTTATTTGATGGAATAAAAGCAAGTCCCTAAGTTAATATGTTGTAATAAAAGCAGGGCCCAAGGTTTATATGATGTAATAAAAGAAAGGCTGTAAGTTGATATATTGTAATGAAATCAAGGCCTAAAGTTGATATGTTGTAATAAAAGCATGGCTCAATGTTGATATTTTGTAATAAAAACTAGGGCCAAAGTTGATATGTTGTAATGAAAGCAAGGCTTTAAATTGATATGTTGTAATGAAAGCAAGGCCCAATGTTGATATATTGTAATAAAAGCAAGGCCCAATGTTGATATTTGTAATAAAAACTAGGGCCAAAGTTGATATGTTGTAATGAAAGCAAGGCCTTAAGTTGATATGTTGTAATGAAAGCAAGGCCTTAAGTTGATATATTGTAATGAAAGCAAGGCCTTAAGTTGATATGTTGTAATGAAAGCAAGGCCCAATGTTGATATTTTGTAATAAAAACAAGGACCAAAGTTGATATGTTGTAATAAAAGCATGGACCTAAGTTGATATGTTGTAATAAAAGCAAGGCCTTAAGTTTATATGTTGTAATGAAAGTTAGGCCCTATGTTGATATGTTTTTTTATTTTAAAAAAAACAAGGTCCTAACTGATGAAATTGTGTTTGTAAATAGCAAATATACAATTGCATCCGTAATTTTAGGAGCTAATCTTCTCTCTCTCTCTCTCTCTCTCGCTGTCTCTCTCTCTCATACACACACAAAAGCACACACACACACACACACACAAATTGCCTCACCTATATGGTGACAAATGTAATTCTCAGTGTCTGCAAATTGAATCGTTAGAATTTCATGTTGACATTACTATGGCATGTATGTCATTATGTTAAATGGCTTATATGTCATTATGTTAAACTATACCTCTCCTTTATATATTTTCCTCCCAGTAATATCAGATATAGGAAGTTTCATTTTATTGTGTTGATGAAGTATCAATTATATTTTGTATGTTTATAAGTTTTGAAGGTAGTAAAAATTAGCACATTTTTAAAAGACTCCTTTATTAGGATAATTTGTACATTTAAACCTCTTTGAGCCTGGAAGTTCACGGTGACCTATTTTTCATGTATTAGCAACATATTACAAGTGAATACACCACTCAGTACTGTATCATCTTATTGCAAACCCCTTTCTTTAAAAATTAAATTATATTCTTCAGCTGGGAATGGACTGTATATACTTTGAAATTTTGCCAAAATTCATTGAGTGATTTTTGAAAAAACAACTTTACTTAGATTTTAGAAGCAGAAAATATGTATTTATTAAAATCAGAATATGCTTAATATCATTTTGGAAACTCTGTGACATTCAAAGTTTTGAAGATGGAGGTTATTCATTGGGTAGAAATAATGTGAGTTGTGTATTGAGAGAGACATATCCCCCCCTTACATTGACTATTAATTTCTGTTCACTGTGCAACCTAACAAAGCATAAATGCATGCCAGGTCTTCTCCACTAATATTTAAATAAGATAATTTAGTCAGTTTTCAGTATAATAGAATAATGGTCTTGGCATGAAACAAAGGACATAACCAGTCACATGAATGAAATAAATTCCTAAGCTTGTAATGAGTCATGGGACAATTATGCCTTACATTCTGTTATAATATTTCACATTTGTGATAAGCCTGAAATTTGAATTGAACCTGACATGTTCTTGTCCCTTTGTGACAATTTAACACTCGTAATATTCTCGTTATAATTAGATGTTCTAGCCCTGTAATTAAACACGCTGTTCATGGCTCATGTCTCATGTTTCTTCTTACAACAGAAAATACTGTACCAGTAGAAATCAGGTGATGAATTGTTTGGGTCAGTGATTGTGCAGTTGATTTACCCCATGATCCAGTTGTGGCTATTATGCCTATATCACTGATAATTTGGGGTATGAAAGGTGAATGTTGTGTTGCTTGATAACTAATGACTGCTGACTGGTTTTATATTCTTTAAATATGAAAGGGTGAATAATTTGTTGTAAATGATCTAGAATACATTCTGTAGATATTGGGTTCTGGTAAACTTAAATAGAACTCTCCATAGTTCACAGTGACCCTACTTACTGAGGACCTCATTTTCTGGTCCTGGAGTTTCAGTTTTCAAAATTACTAGCATGTGTAGGACTATATAATTGACACCCTGGAGTTTCAAGCCCACTTTAGCAGGAGGCATGATATAGTAGTCACTATTACTACAGCATCAGTGGTATATTATTATCAGCAGTCTGTTAAATCTTTGGTTAAAGTTTTTCATTTGGGTATATTTCCTAAACACTGAACAATCCTTCTTGGAATGAGTTATTATGAAGCTAGGATGATACATTCTTTGGTATCCTCACTCACCACTTTATCTTGGGTCAAGGTCACATAGTGAAAGAAAAATATATGTTACAGATTTGGTAACTTCTTTCATTTGAATATATTTCATAAACACATGGTGAAATTGTTTCTTTATATTTGGAATCAAATAGAAGCAAAGAAAATTAATTCTGCTACTCTTGCTGGCCACTTTGATATTGGGGTCAAGGTCAAATGTTTGAAAGCAATGCTTTCTTCGTAGGCTAAGCATACAGGTCATGGCATTCAATTCAGAGAAATTAATACCTGATCAATCATTATCAAATATTTAAAGGGACTGTAACAGCGGGAACTTTTCGGTCATTTGAGTAACAATATATTTTTATATTTGACACATGATTGTAGCGTTAAATCAAACTAAGGGAGAGAACTTTAAAACAATTGATGAATCTGGCACTTGCATAATTTACTACACTGCATTACATAGACCTATCCAACATGTCAATCAACATGGCTATGCACCAACTTAGCACCTATGTCCAGTGGAAGGTCTGCCATCTTAGGTCTGGTGTGAATTACCATACTCGCTCACATATATGTTGGATCCATTGCAAACCACGTAGACCAGCTCTTTAGTCATTTAACGAACTGACAGATCTGGGTCTGTGCAGTTTGCTAAGAATAATCACTAAAACAAACAGCACAAGTCCTGATCTGCTTTTCCATGCATACAATGGAAGATCAGGATCTGTGTTGTTTGGACTTTACTTACAAGTGTAAATGATAGGTGCACAATGTTGCATAATGTTGGTGTTGTACATGTGGAAAATGTACCTACAATATGGACTTGAATGTTGGTTCATCAGCATGTGGAAAATGTACCCATATGGACTTGAATGTTGGTTCATCAGCATGTGGAAAATGTACCCATATGGACTTGAATGTTGGTTCATCAGCGTGTGGAAGATGTACCCACAATATGGACTTGAATGTTGGTTCATCAGCATGTGGAAAATGTACCCATATGGACTTGAATGTTGGTTCATCAGCATCTAGAAAATGTATCCATATAGACTTGAATGTTGGTTCATCAGCATGTGGAAAATGTACCCATATGGACTTGAATGTTGGGTTCATCAGCATCTAGAAAATGTACCCATATTATGGACTTACATGTTGGTACATTAGTGTGTTAAAAAATCTACCCACAGTATTGGACTTGAATGTTGAAACAAAATGTTAAGTATGTGACAACAAGGGCCAATACTGCATGGTGTATGATAATCCAAAGTTTGCTATTGTTTTCATTTAGGTTTTATATTTTCTATTAAGCATATTTTC
Source organism: Sinohyriopsis cumingii (assembly GCA_028554795.2). Lineage (NCBI taxonomy): Eukaryota > Metazoa > Mollusca > Bivalvia > Unionida > Unionidae > Sinohyriopsis > Sinohyriopsis cumingii. The sequence continues at coordinate 84,438,553 of CM068833.1, forward strand.
AGGCATACAAATAATTATTGGTCAAATATAATAATTTTCCTAGGTACTTAAAATTAACAAAGTTACACATGAAACAGTTATTTGTACCAAGAAAATTAATTGATGGTAGACCTGGGTGAAGAGGTGAAGAGCATGCATGTTTGGATAATGTTGTTGTTGTTGTTGTGGGGTTTAACGCCATTTTGCAGCACATGATAGGCTATACATGGCGGCCAGTATTAATGGTGGAGGAAGAACCAGAGAAAACCCCAGAAAGAACCACCGACCCACGAGAAGCTACTGGCAAGCTTTCTCACATACCCACATTGGCTGAATCTTAGACTCGAACCGCCGCAGACAGAGGTGAGATGGCAGTGATCCGTAACGAAGAGCGCTTTAGACCACTCGACCACTCGGGGCCCCGCTGTTTGGATAATAGTTATCCATGAAGAGTGATAGATGAACAGCATGCATTGTTGGATATAATGTTATCCATGGACAATGAGAGGTGAAGAGCATGCATTGTTGGATAATAGTTATCCATGGACATTGAGAGGTCAGGAGCATGCATTGTTGGATAATAGTTATCCATGGACAATGAGATTTGAGGAGCATGCATTATTGGATATAATGTTATCCATGGACAATGAGAGGTACAGAGTATGCATTGTTGGATATAATGTTATCCATGGACAATGAGATTTGAAGAGCATGCATTGTTGGATATAATGTTATCCATGGGCAATGAGAGGTGAAGAGCATGCATGTTTGGATAATAGTTATCCATGAAGAGTGATAGATGATCAGCATGCATTGTTGGATATAATGTTATCCATGGACAATGAGAGGTGAAGAGCATGCATTGCTGGATATAATATTATCCATGGGCAATGAGAGCTCAAGAGCATGCATTGTTGGATAATAGTTATCCATGGACAATGAGACGTGAAGAGCATGCATTGTTGGATATAATGTTATCCATGGGCAATGAGAGGTGAAGAGCATGCATTGTTGGATAATAGTTATCTATGGACAATGAGATTTGAAGAGCATGCATTGTTGGATATAATGGTATCCATGGACAATGAGAGGTGAAGAGCATGCATTGTTGGATAACAATTATCCATGGAGAGTGAGAGAAAAATGCTGGAGATATTTTTATCCATGGAGAGTGAGAGGTGAAGAGTATGCATTGATGGAGATAGTGTTATCCATGGCGAGGTAGGAGATATATAGCATTAAAAAATGTCAGGAATGTAATAGATTTAATTCTGGATGTAATAGATTTAATTCTGGCATTCTGGATAATTTGAAATTCACTGCCTGGCTTATATTTTTTTAACAACTAATTTTGAGATATAGTGGATTATGCTGAAAAGCACCATCATGAATATATTTCCTTTTGTTATTTTGCTGGGATTATATGTTTGTCACTGTGGGAATATACTTTATGATTAATGTGTTATTGATATGTACTTTTACCTGGATTATAAATACTGGTACATGGCATCTGGAATTTTGCCTGTCAAAGTAACAGTCACCCTTGATCCATTGCACAAGACACATCAATTACACCTGTTGATATGGCCATAAAAAACTATATTAATGGCTCAGGTGATTTCCAGATTTGCTTCAAACAAGTATATTATTCTCAGTGGACTCCCATGTGTAACCACACAAAAACAAATGTACGTTGACACCAATAACAATTCAAAAGCAGTTATTGTGGTATTTTATTAGTAATATTAGTTAAAGGAATTGGTATCATGGTATATTAGTAGTAACAGGTGCTCCACAAATTGTCATCCTGGTTTTTCTAAGTTAATGTACTATAAAACTGAAAGAACTATTTATGGGTTTATATACGCCATATGGTGAGATTAGATTAACCACAGGTTATCTATAAATTGTAATCCAGTATTCCACAGGAATGATTTGCAGTTTATATAATGTCAGCTGGGTCCATAAAAGTTCCCTAATGCAAAGACTATTAATCTACCAAAAACCTCAACAAAATGCAAGTCATGTTCTCATTGCACAGCATGTATTGATCAATTACTGGCAACTTAGAATATGATTTGTATTGACTTTTTTATTGGCAGGTTTAATATTAGTAACCAGACATTGACGAGATTTTTAATATCCATTTGTACCTTGCTGATATCAGACTTCTATTTGGCAGGAGATTCTAGCTTTGAGTGGCTTTGCAAATTTAGTGGTATGAGTTGCTAAAACTGGAAACCCCTTTTATACAAGAAATGATCCCACCCATTATTGCATAAAACATTTTCCATCTAATGGGTATAAATTATTGAAATTCCATTCTCAAGAGTGTTTTGGGGTGGGGGGGAATCGTCTACCATATGTACTCAGTTTCAGGTCATCCAGAATGCTAACTCACAGTAGAGACCCGGATCTGCTGTCGCATAATGCACTGTCAGATCTCGCTCTGTAGAGTTTGTTAGTAGTAATCAGTAGAACGTACAACATAAACCCTGATATGCCAGTCCATTATGTGATGGTCGATCAATGTTTATGCTATTTGCAGTTTTACCCAACTTATAAGCAAGTGCGCATGGGTATATATAACTGTAAAAACTGCACAACCTTTCTTAACCAGCCATCCACCCCCATTCTTGAGATTCTGATATACTGCTACATTTCTTAAAATCCATCCACCCTTATTGAGAGACCACACCTTGATATACTGCAACCTTTATTAGCTTCCATCCACCCCTTATTGGGAGAACACACCCTGATATACTGCAACCTTTCTTAACATCCATCCAACCCTTATTGGGAGACCACACCCTGATATACTGTAACCTTTCTTAAACATCATTAAGGGATGTTAAATTATATGATTAAGAAACATTGTCTAAAATATTTTTCAGCATCAGCATGAAGTTGAAGCAAACTAGTTGAAACCTAAAATTTTAAAGCTTTTAAAAGTAGTCATGTAAAACTTTGTAATGTCAACACTTTTTGTTTTTTGTTTGTCTTTGTTTTGTATTTGCCTTTAAGAAAGCATTTAGGCTATTTAGAAACTAGTTTTACACTGTTTGTTGTCAGTTTATTGCATATATATATAAAAATTTAGGATTCTGAGTCAGAATGAAGGATATTATTTATCATATATTGAGGCGCATAAAATTGTGCCACAAATGTAATATTGCTGTAAGCCATTAGAAACTGCTGAAAATATTTTAATATCTTTTTATATGAGATCATATTTTTACAGATTAAATTTTTTTTCCCTTTAAATTTGAAAATGTTACTTTATCTGGCTCTCTACTATCAAACGTCATGATTTCAGAGTTGTCATGGAAACAGTTTTAATCACAACACATGGTTAATTATGTGTATCATTTTCTACAATTTTATTTCTTGTTGCAATTTAGAGTTTAATAATCATCAGAGACATATATATATATATATATATATATATATATATATATATATATATATATATATATATATATATATATATATATATATATATATATATATATATATATATATATATATAGCTTGCAGCAAATTAGTATAGTATTGGTACGTCTGAATGAACATAAAGGTAAAAATGTCAAAATATAAATAGCCTTCAAGAATTTTAGATGATGTTAATACAATCTTAATACAATCCTATAAATTTGTCCTCTTCATTCATGAGTTAAATATTCCTATTTAAATACATAGTGGCCTAATTCCCAAATTTGACTTTTGTCAGACAGTAAATACTATCAAATTGCCAAAAAGGAAATTGTCTTAAGATACAACCATGCAAGTACTTCTAAAAGTTCTTGGTGAATAAATGACTCATTAGTTTTGAAATGAATGACAGGTAGCTGTGAAGTGTTAACTGTAGGCGGCAGTATGGAAAGAAGGTTTTAGTCCAAGTATATGTGTTGGTATGCCTAATTTATCTGCCACTGTGTATTACACTTATTTATCTGGCACTGTGTACCAAACTTATTTATCTGGCAATATGTACAACATTTATTTATCTGGCACTTTGTAATGTAGCTCTATATGAAAATTTCATAAATCATTTTAATTGTGTATTTGGATATGTGATGGATTTTTTTGTGAAAACTGCACATGCAGGGTTTATGATACCAGACTGATGCTTAAATGGGTTGCATGAGAAAGGAGAGAAGTGTCCTCTCCGGTAGATATTATTTAAAAAACGTATGACAGGTAAATTGTAAGCAACGATGTGCATATGACCTGGGCCACTAGATTTATAGTATGTAGGATTTGCATGTCTTTTACATTTTCTTTTATTCCACCTCCTTTATTTGATTCAAAAGACATAATGTGATAATACAAAGGAGGCCAACTTTTAAATCAGTGCAACAGTACAAATACTTCCGTAAATCAGTTATCAAAACATGGTCAGCTCTTAATTAGGTTCTCAGAGAAACGCTTGCTGATGTAGCTGTTATGGTAGATTGCCACATTTTACGTTCAAATACATATTGCATTTATGATGATTAAACTTAAGAGGAACGAAAAGATAGAATTAAAACACAAATTTCACTTACTAATAATTATTTAATTGTCATTGAAATATTAATGTACTGCTTACAACTAGATGTAAGTGACATTATCATTGATCAAAATTTCCATGAATTTCTTTTATTGCGATGTACTAAGAATGTTGTTTGGAGAAAAAAAAATTAACCAGTTATATGACTTTTATTAAAAGTTGATAATTTCAAAATGTTGATTAACATTTCCAGGTCCTATCACCATTTTCAACCATAAAACGAGCAATATATCAACGTTTCAGTTACCAATTTTGATCACGATTTTCTTCAAGTTCAAGAACTAGGGATCAATTTTTGTGTATTTTCTGGTTTAAGAAATGGGATCTGTGCCTCACCCCGCATCATAAGCAGGCTCGCGAGTTATCAGGGTGCGAGTTATTGAGGAAGTGGTGTACGTAACACAATATAAGATGTCCCTCTATACAAAACATCTCAAGATAAGATGTCCCTCAGCATAAAACACACTCATTGTAAGGCATCTCAAGGCATTTATGTTCATGGATTACCTTGAATTAAATCACCTTAAACTGAATATGTAATGCTTGGTTTAATTTACCCATGTATAAAGTGAATGCACCTGTAATGCAGTTCACTTGTCCCTCAAATATTGCTTTCGTAAGTGCCATATCACTGCAATTAAAGTACCATTACAGTGGTTATTGATTCCAGTAAGTCATTATTGAACAAAACTGTTATCTTTTCTTGATTTACCTCCCATGGAATCAATGTTAAATCATGCGCATAAAGGCGGGCTATTCACTGTTTTTATATATTTTAGTCATGATCCATCTCTGCTCACTATCTCTTTATTGCTTGCATTTCTTGTAAAGACCAAAGTGCTTATCTGTGTCATTCTGGAAAGAACAGCATAGCAGCAGTGTTTTGTATGAGTGTCCTTTGATATGGATTCTTGTTGCTTGAGGTGGGGCACATTTTATGAGATGAAATTTTAATAACAACTTTTCTCAACAGTGCAAAGAGATTTGAGTCTTTACCTGATCACATGTCTTACGGATAAATAAAGTATGTACAAACTCATAAGTCATGTCCAGGACCCAGATGTGGCATTGCATAATTGACTGACAGATACGGGTCTATGGTTTACTGATTACTCCTAAGAAAATGCAGTGGCAGATCTGGGTCTGTGCCATTTGAAGTTGAACTTAACTTGTAAGTACCTATACATATAAAGTACTGGGTTTGGGAGATGTTGTTGCTGTAGGTTTAATACCATTTTTCAGCACAAGATAGTCTATACATGGTGGCTAGTGTCAATGGCTGAGGATGAACATAGAGAAAACCACAGAAATAACCACCAACCCATGAGAAGTTATGGGAGAAATAGAGTGATGCATGTTATCGTTACTATATACAAAGCATGATTTGCAGATAAATTTGTAGTAGAGAGTATTTGTCACGGCTTTATTTGGCTGTTTGGTGTTATTTGGCAGTTTGCTGTTATTTGGCAGTTTGTTGTTATTAAATGCTAGAAAATGAATTTGATGAACTTTGTTTCATGTACTTTGTTGCATCAGGATGTAAATTCTCTGATCTATAAAACCAGTTGTGCAACAGTGTTGATTTAGTTCATGTCATATTGTGTTACTGCAATACTCATGCAGAGTAGTTCATGTCATATTTAGTTACTGCAATGCTCATATGGAGTAATTCATATCATATTTAGTTACTGCATTGCTCATATGGAGTAGTTCATGTCATATTTAGTTACTGCAATGCTCATATGGAGTAGTTTATGTCATTTTTAGTTACTGCAATGCTCATATGGAGTAGTTTATGTCATTTTTAGTTACTGCAATGCTCATATGGAGTAGTTCATGTCATATTTAGTTACTGCAATGCTCATATGGAGTAGTTCATGTCATATTTAGTTACTGCAATGCTCATATGGAGTAGTTCATGTCATTTTTAGTTACTGCATTGCTCATATGGAGTAGTTCATGTCATATTTAGTTACTGCAATGCTCATATGGAGTAGTTTATGTCATTTTTAGTTACTGCAGTGCTCATATGGAGTAGTTGTCATATTTAGTTACTGCAATGCTCATATGGAGTAGTTTATGTCATATTTAGTTACTGCAGTGCTCATATGAAGTAGTTTATGTCATATTTAGTTACTGCAATGTTCATATGGAGTAGTTGTCATATTTAGTTACTGCAGTGCTCATATGGAGTAGTTTATGTCTTATTTAGTTACTGCAATGCTCATATGGAGTATTTTATGTCATATTTAGTTACTGCAGTGCTCATATGGAGTAGTTGTCATATTTAGTTACTGCAGTGCTCATATGGAGTAGTTTATGTCATATTTAGTTACTGCAATGTTCATATGGAGTAGTTCATGTCATATTTAGTTACTGCAATGCTCATATGGAGTAGTTTATGTCATATTTAGTTACTGCAGTGCTCATATGGAGTAGTTTATGTCATATTTAGTTACTGCAATGCTCATATGGAGTAGTTCATGTCATATTTAGTTACTGCATTGCTCATATGGAGTAGTTTATGTCATATTTAGTTACTGCAGTGCTCATATGGAGTAGTTTATGTCATATTTAGTTACTGCAATGTTCGTATGGAGTAGTTCATGTCATATTTAGTTACTGCAATGCTCATATGGAGTAGTTTATGTCATTTTTAGTTACTGCAATGCTCATATGGAGTAGTTGTCATATTTAGTTACTGCAGTGCTCATATGGAGTAGTTTATGTCATATTTAGTTACTGCAATGCTCATATGGAGTAGTTCATGTCATATTTAGTTACTGCATTGCTCATATGGAGTAGTTCATGTCATATTTAGTTACTGCAATGCTCATATGGAGTAGTTTATGTCATATTTAGTTACTGCAGTGCTCATATGGAGTAGTTGTCATATTTAGTTACTGCAGTGCTCATATGGAGTAGTTTATGTCATATTTAGTTACTGCAATGCTCATATGGATTAGTTTGTCATATTTAGTTACTGCAGTGCTCATATGGAGTAGTTGTCATATTTAGTTACTGCAGTGCTCATATGGAGTAGTTTATGTCATATTTAGTTACTGCAGTGCTCATATGGAGTAGTTTATGTCATATTTAGTTACTGCAATGCTCATATGGAGTAGTTCATGTCATATTTAGTTACTGCAATGTTCATATGGAGTAGTTGTCATATTTAGTTACTGTAGTGCTCATATGGAGTAGTTTATGTCATATTTAGTTACTGCAGTGCTCATATGGAGTAGTTTATGTCATATTTAGTTACTGCAGTGCTCATATGGAGTAGTTGTCATATTTAGTTACTGCAGTGCTCATATGGAGTAGTTTATGTCATATTTAGTTACTGCAGTGCTCATATGGAGTAGTTGTCATATTTAGTTACTGCAGTGCTCATATGGAGTAGTTCATGTCATATTTAGTTACTGCAATGCTCATATGGAGTAGTTTATGTCATATTTAGTTACTGCAGTGCTCATATGGAGTAGTTTATGTCATATTTAGTTACTGCAATGTTCATATGGAGTAGTTGTCATATTTAGTTACTGCAGTGCTCATATGGAGTAGTTTATGTCATATTTAGTTACTGCAATGCTCATATGGAGTAGTTTATGTCATATTTAGTTACTGCAGTGCTCATATGGAGTAGTTTATGTCATATTTAAGCTCATGTCATATTTAGCTACTAAAATGCTCACAAAGAGCAGTTGGTCTCAGTAACTGAGGGCATTGAGGAATTGACATTGACTATCAACTGCAGTGTGATTCACATATAAAACAAATCTTTTGTAGGAAAGCTTCTTGAAATGAATTGGCCATAGGTTAACTAAGATTCAACAAATTTACAATCTTACAAACGTTTATCCTTTCTGATTTAATTTTCTGTTCCTTAGCCTGGCTATTTCTGCAGTGACATGAACACTAATAAACTTAAAAAATACACATATAAGAACATGCTCTGAGATTTGTACATAATGATTTTACAAGCATTTTTCATGAACTCTTACGTATGTCAAAAATTTCAACCCTGAAGCATACAGACTTGGGGCTATGGCACAAGAGACTTATAAAATTATGAATAAGTGTGCTTTCAAATGTTTTGTTGATTTGATCTGTTTTAAATATAATAAATACAATTTTAGATATTCAGATATTTTAGATGCCCAAAGAATTAAAACCTCAACATATAGCTAGAAATCTTCTAGGTATGCAGCTAACATTCTGTGGAATGGACCACCTAATCACCTGATCACCTTAGAGAACAATCAAATTTCAATTCCTTAAGATCATGGAGTGGTAAAGACTATAAATGTAGTATTTGCAAAAAATATTCGCCCCCACCCTACCCACCCCACGCTCCTGTCATAATGGTGACAACTAACATCTCTGTTACCATGTTTTTTTTTTGTCCTTGCGTTATGTACCATCAAGTGCTGTACTGTCACCATTTTTCTTTTTAAGTAAGGCATAATCTGCATCTCAGTTTGCTTTCAGTTCTAAATTTGTTCCTTTGTATTTAATTTAAATTTTAAATTTGACCTGTAATTTTCAGTAAAATAGCTTTCTTTTCCTTCTCATCCTTCAAATCATCATAACCTGAGGTTTTTAATTTACCTAAATGCTAACTTTACCCTTAATTACTGCTTTTTAAGATGCTTTGCTTGCTTATATTTCAAGTTGTGCACTATGTGTTATTTTCAATTATATCAAAATATTATGCTGTGTTGGAATGTCTTGCAAATCATGTTTGATTTGATGTCTTTATTGTTGTTTCGTGTCATGTCAGTAAAGAGCTCATTAGAGCTTATGTTGAATTGTTGTTTTAAATCTTATCATATACTAATTCTGTTATGACAGATTTGAAAACAGTGAAAATGTTCTTTGAAATGTACAACCTCTCCAGTGGCCTAGTGGTTAGAGCATCCACCTCAAATACAGGAGGTCGTGGGTTTGATCCCCTGCCAAGTCACACCAAAGACTTACAAAAATCGTACTAACAGCTGCCTTGCTTGGTGCTCAGCATTAAGAGGTTAGTATTAGGCCTGGTTGGCCTGGTGTCAGGATAATGTGACTGGGTGGGACATCTCTGCAGCATGATACCCCAGTGCTTGACATCACTATAAACTGCCACACTGCAGACATTGTAGTGATATGACTGAAAAATTGTTAAAGCTACGTTAAAAATCCAAATCACACACACACACTTTGAAATGTTACTCTTTTCTCTCAAGAGTTACATACAAATTCTGTTATGACAATTGAAAAATATATAATTGGTGTAACACAGCAGAAAATAATAGTGGGTAACTTGCTGGATTTGAATAGAACTTTGTGCTCATTACTAGCTGTATTAGTGGTTTTTAACCTTTTTGGGCGGCAACCCAGATTAGGTTTGTGGTGTTAGTCTCATGACCCATTGAACGCTAAGAAAAGCACTTGGGTAGGAAATTTCCAGTTGGTAAGGTTGATCTTCCTGACCCACTCAAAACAGCACACTGACCCAGTTTTGGGTCATGAACCCACTGAGCTGTATGATCCCCAGGAACTGGGAACTAAGTACTTTTCTCAATGAAACAAAGGGCTAACTGACCCAGGGTGTTCTGGGTATATATTAAACCCATGACAACCCCCAGAAAAAGAATATAGGGATTGTGTACAGTGTGCAGACATGGACTCGGGACAGATGACAAGAGTTTGAGCTGGAGGATTCAGAGTCATTTAAACGTGTTTTGCCAACCATTTGCATTATAAAAGCAAATTGTGCATATTTTTATTCTTCCATGATAGTTACTAGGTACATAAATACAAACTAAATTTCTAACTAAAAAAGAAATGTTTAGAACATATAAAAACACACACTCAAGCTGCATGTTACATGTATTTCTGATGTTTTGAGTATGTCTGGTGCCAAAAAGTCATATGCTCAACAAAAAGTGGTCTTATTAAGGAAGAAATGACAACTTTGACGTTCTATTATTCTAGCCTAGGTATATTCCTTTGAAAACTTCAGTCCAAAGTTGAATGATTCAGTGCCACTTATAAATAATTTTAAAGCAGAAATCAAAGGACATGGAGGACAGTTGATTAAGAGCCCAGCATGTCCTCATGTGGTCATTGATCCACTTCATCTAAGTCAGGGGTCAGGGGGTCATTGATCCACTTCATTCTACATCAACCATAGTATGTGTAGGTAGCTGAAACAGGATCAATTAACTCAGCCATCTGATTCTATGAATCTGAAAGAAATTGATCTAATCATATTGTTTGTTTTAATTAAACAGGTATATCATTGGATTAACCATTGTGGCCTCCATATACAAAGCAGCACATACTGCATGTCAGTTTCTCTATTTAAACCAAATCAATCACAGGTTGAATATGTCAAATGTAACAAGCTATTTCATAGGTCAGTTGATCTTGCTTGCTGTGGTAGGAGGGGGGATAACTCTTATTTAGCAGAGAAAGCTTATTTAGAGCAGTGTTTTGGTTAGGTATACATATGCTGGGGGTCAATATGAAATGAAGTGGATCAATAAAGATAGTGAAGATGGACATACATGTACGCGTATCATTTCTGTCAGCTGATATAGAGCTCGTTTGCAGTTTCATATCCCTTAGTTTATCATATTTGGTTGAAAGTTTCTATTTCTGTTTTTTTATTGGATTGACTTTGAAAAATTTTGTATTAAATCATGCAATAAAATAATTATTGACCTTTGTTAAGATGGATATTAAGTTTTATCGCCCAGAAAATATATAATTATGCTCCATGTAAAATCAAATGACTCTTGATCCTGAAAATCTAAAATGGTTGCAGGACCCTGGAAAGAAAATGCACTCAAGGTACTATAGTGAAAACCATTTGTGTGCATTATCTAGACTACCATTTCAACACAATGGTTGTCTTTTCTGTCAGCTTGATATGCATGGATTTAAAGAATTCCCTGCTTTGACTTACAATACATGTTCTTCACTAAGGAACAATAGCAAAGTTTTAAGCTCTTATATTTCACACAAGAAACAAAGATAAAGTTTCTACCTTCATATATTTTGTAGATCACCACTATAATAAACACACACAGAGTAAAGTTTGTACCTTCATATATTTTGTAGATCACCACTATAATAAACACACAGTAAAGTTTCTACCTTCATATATTTTGTAGTTCACTGCTATAATAAATACACACAGTAAAGTTTCTACCTTCATATATTCTGTAGTTCACCACTATAATAAACACACACAGAGTAAAGTTTCTACCTTCATATATTTTGTAGATCACCACTATAATAAACACACAGTAAAGTTTCTACCTTCATATATTTTGTAGTTCACCACTATAATAAACACACACAGAGTAACGTTTCTACCTTCATATATTTTGTAGTTCACCGCTATAATAAATACACACAGTAAAGTTTCTACCTTCATATATTTTGTAGTTCACCACTATAATAAATACACACACTAAAGTTTCTACCTTCATATATTTTGTAGATCACCACTATAATAAACACACAGTAAAGTTTCTACCTTCATATATTGTGTAGTTTACCGCTATAATAAACATAGAGTAAAGTTTCTACCTTCATATATTTTGTAGTTCACCGCTATAATAAACACACAGAGTAAAGTTTCAACCTTCATATATTTTGTAGTTCACTGCTATAATAAACACACACAGTAAAGTTTCTACCTTCATATATTTTTAGTCCACCACTATAATAAACACACACAGTAAAGTTTCTGATTACCCAAATAAAAATGTATGCGGGGTTCTGGTTACATTGAAACAAAATTCGGTTAGGTAGTTTGGTACAAACTTTTCTTCCCATCTTTTTGGTCAGTAGTTACATGTCTTTGTTAATTTTAAATACCCAATTTTTTCTTCTTTTTCCCCCGTTTTTTAAAACCCCCAAACTGTAGTGTTGGCAGGAAAATATAAGATCATTTCGATAACCAGAGCCACACATACCTTTTTTATTTGGTTTTAACAAACAAATAACTAATTCACTAGCGGTTTGGTCTGCTACAACAAACAAGATATCTAATTTAATATCAGCATATAGGAATAGAATATATTTGTAATGTGGAGACACTTTCCTGAGTAGAAGATGATTATCTAAGCATATAATCATTGCAAATAATGGAGAATGTTATGATTTAATGGCATTGCAAATGATTGGGATTTTTTTATGACAATGTGGTAGGGTCGTATTTTTACTAAACAATATTATGCCTGTCACATTTTGCCTGTGTTTGTGCTTGTTGTTATCACCGAGTAAGAGAGTTTATTTTTAAAAAATGAATTTAATGCATATTACTGGATGTTTATTTGAAAATATCAAAGTTAAAATTATTAAATTCATCGCATCTCCAGTACTATTTTAAGTTTTGTTTTACTGTGCCAAATCTTTAACTGCTATTTGTGAGAGCCATAAAAGTTATATCCATTATAAGTAAGGAAGCCTTACACAAAGGGATGATTCAACGATACTATGCTCTCACGATACAAAACCATAGTATTTAGTTACATGAATATATATTTTAACTGGTTCCTGTAAGCAAAGAGCTAAAATAAATTTTCTTTTTACTTTAGGCTCTAACATGATGGCTTGCATTATATTACATATCTGATTAGAGTGGCAAATTTCTTACTACTTCCCACATGCTATTACCAGTGGTTTACTGTTTTTTTGTATATATTCATAAAGAAAATGTCAGTAATAACATAATTCCCCTTACTAATTCTAACTCTAACGTAGTAGCATAATAATCTGTCCTACTACTTCAAGGTAAAACAGCACATAAAAAAATGAAGAAGACAGGATATTGATATTGTGGGATTTGAAGTTTGCTTTGTCCGCATATGAGGCAGCCATAGTCATCACTAGACCAAACAGGGATCAAAAATTTGTTCAGATTTCTTGTCCATATTGTTACTGATGTTTATTGACAGGGCAGTGAAAAAAAATATTAACCATTTTCCACTTCTGTGAATTTATTTATTATTTATTTCATTTGGAAAATCAAGTAACATAAGGTGTAACATAAAATAAATTGTAATAAATTATGTAAAGTTGCGACGATAAAAAATTTACCAATTTAATACGATCCATGACCTTATGTATTTTATCAAAAAAGCAGTGGTCAACTGAGTGGTTTTAAAGTGATGGGCCACTGTATTTACAAAAAATGATCGAATAAATACAGTGCAATTTGATTTAAAGCAGCCTCACCTACAAGCTACAATCCATCATTACATCCGTCCGTCAATGATTTTGCTAAACATGGCTAAAATAATTGAATCAAAATGTGTTCAAAATTGCTACAGTCTTATTGTATAACCAAATACAGATATAAACACGAGAGATCTCTGTTTAATCTTTTTTAACCATGACTGTTGAGCAGAGTGTGCACAATATTGTGTCGATTATTCCTACAATCATGTGCCTATGAATCCTGCAATGATTTGACAATGAACGATCATGTCTCAGTGAATAGACTATTCTGCCATTACATTGTCATGTCCCAGTGAATAGACTATTCTGCCATTACATTGTCATGTCCCAGTGAATAGACTATTCTGCCATTACATTGTCATGTCCCAGTGAATAGACTATTCTGCCAACACATTATCATGTCTCATTGAATAGGATATTCTGCCATTACGTTATCGTGTCCCAGTGAATAGACTATTCTGCAATCACATTATCATGTGTTAGTGAATAGAATATTCTGCCATCACATTATCATGTCTCAATGAATAGACTTTTCTGCCATCACATTATCATGTCTCATTGAATTGACTATTCTGCCATCACATTATCATGTCTCATTGAATTGACTATTCTGCCATCACATTATCATGTCTCATTGAATCGACTATGCTGCCATCACATTATCATGTCTCATTGAATATACTATTTTGCCATCACATTATCATGTCTCAATGAATAGACTGTTCTGCCATCACATTATCATGTCTCAATAAATAGACTATTCTGCCATCACATTATCATGTCTCATTGAATTGACTATTCTGCCATCACATTATCATGTCTCATTGAATAGACTATTCTGCCATCACATTATCATGTTTCATTGAATAGACTATTCTGCCATCACATTATCATGTCTCATTGAATAGACTATTCGGCCATCACATTATCATTGCTGGATTTGGTGCAGCAACAGTATAAAAATTTATAGACTAGTGATATTAAATAGATTTGAGACTCATCCCTCACCTACACAAATCCATTTCTAACTCACTACAATAGTGAGTACTAATTGTAGAGGATAATTGTGTCTATACTGAGTATATTTCATGATACATGTTTGTCATACATAGAAAGTCTGTGAAGAGTGAACAGGAGATTGTCAGCTGTAACCTTGGCAGTGTATTCAGTAGGACAGTATAAAATCATGATATTTTCACAACAATATTGTACAAATGGTGCAATATAATGATACATTTTAATTTATCACAGCAATATTGTAAAAATGGTGCAATATGATGGTACATTTTAATTTATCTCAACAATATCATAAAAAGTTTCAATATAATGGTACATTTTAATTTATCACAATGATATTGTAAAAATGTTGTGATATCATGGTACATTTTAAAACTCATTACAAAGTCATGAGAACAGTGCTTGGTCTTCTTAAGCAAATTCAAAGTAAATTTTCAAATAAAATTGCCACTTCTCATACAGCTTTATATATAAGGTTGGATATATCTTGCAAGTCAGTGATGTCAATAAACTCCAAGTAAAAAAAGTCCTTCTTCAGTGAACTCACAGTAGAAAAAGTCCTTATTCAATGAACTCATGGCAGAAAAAGTCCTTCATAATTTCCTTTCTCTTAATCCAATACAAAATTGGTATAAAATATTTTGCCCCCCCCCCAATCGGCCCCAATTATGTGTTAATGTTAATCCAACCTAACCTAATTTTAACCACTAAGCCAGCATTTAAAACTAATTAAAACTGTTAAAAAGGAAAATTTGGTGAAAGATTAATGTAATTTTTGAAAAAAATATTCATTGCATACAAGAAAATTTATACCCTATGCTCTGTTCATACAAACCTATTTCAATAAAAAGAAAAAAAAATATAAAAAAATAATAAATGCCAATCTACTCTATTTCTTTTTGCAAGGCATTAACAGAAACATATTTTGTTTTTGCCTTATATGACCAAGCACCAGTATGCCAGAATAATATTTACTCACAAGGTGTAATTGGTAGAATGCAGACTTTGCCACTGAATGTGAGAATTTTCTGAGGTCAGGTTATTGGTGCAAGTGTTTTTCAACACAAGATCAATACCTGTAAGATATTTTGCCTCACGGCCTTTTTGTTTTGTTCAGGAAACCATCCATAAACTGCTAAGCTTCCTGACAAAACTCGTGGTGTTGGTCAATGAGATCTATTATTTACTGATATCATGAATTATCACATGACATGATATCATCCAATCAAAATTTATCTTTTTACCACTTAACTTTATGGGGTAAATAGGTGGAAAAAATGGATCTTACATGTGTTTTGTTTGGTTTGACCATTGGCTTTTGAAATGCTGTCACTTTAATAAGAAAATGGCAGAGTATCAAACGAGGGAAAGGAATCCTCCCCCTTCCCCCCTCAACTCCCCCAAGTTGGGAACATAGTGTTTGGATTGGTGGGGATACAATATAAAAATTAGTTCTTTTTTTGATGACTATCAAAATATTATTATAAATTGTACCCGCCTAAAAGAAGGAATGTCAATAATAAACTATTTGTCGTTGTAGCATGACCATAAATACAGCAGGTCCAATGTACCTGGCAATTCAGAAGATTTTTTTTTTTGCAAATCCAGCATGGCAAAAATTTAGTATGACTCAGTTTCCAAAGACAAGGCAGCATTTCCAAGGACAAGGCCACATCATGTTCACTGCAGTAAATGTCTTCGGAAGGACATTTGCAACCCAAATGATCTCCCATTGCCTTTTACATGTGATTGAGTTTACACCAATACCTCAAAACAAATAAAAAGAGTTTTTATTTTCAGCAATAAATCTAGAGATTAGTAGATACATAAAGACTGCACTGTTTATAATTTTTTATAACACGTTTAGGGTTTAAATATTAAGCAACCATCCTGTGGTATAGAAATTGTGACCTTGACTTCGGAAATGGAGTTGTAATTAATTTTTATCATGCTGGATTTACAATGATTTTTTTTCTTTCTTCTGGATTACTTTGAAACTACCGTCCTTACAGTCACACTGTGATTTCAGCTATATCAAGTTGTTGGAAGATAAAATTATTGTACAAATATTACTTCCAGTTCATATAAATAGACTGGTTTTATAATGGCACTTTATATTCGTATATAAGAATACATATATTCTACATTTATAATGATGCAATATCCAGCAATATAGAAATAGACTGGTTTGATACTAACGTAAAGTACTTTTTTATAGCACATTCAGTGAAAAAATGTATTCATTTTAACAAACTATCCAGCACAGTTGTTTTCAGTAAAGCAGCCAGTTCATCACATGACATCATTGCATGCTAACAGAATGGGACCAATGCATGAGCAAAGTTTAATTGAACACTTAAATAGAACAAATATATATTTGTATAAAAAGGTAGACAATAGGAAAATTGCCTGATTACAGTCCAGTATTTTGAGTATAGAGTGCTTGTTTATTGTTCTTTTTACTGCCTATTGAGGGGATGGAATAAATTTGGATTTCAAGATATATACATTTAGGAAACAAAAATTCCCAGTACCGTTATGGATGTTAGATGTGTTTTTTCAGGGGAGGTAACTATTATGGGAGATTGCATGATAACCTAAGGTTACTGGCACTTGTTCAAAAAAACAATTCTGGCACATATCAGAATAATAGAAATAGTTTTAGCTCCAGGTCAAATAAATCTGCTTAATTCAAATGAAAAATATACTCTATATTTCAAGCAATATACAGGTATCTCCAATGTTTAATCAAAAGAACTTCTTCAATCCCATCAGAAACTTGTCAGATAAATAAAAATATTTATTCATAAAGATGTTTTTATATGCATTGAAGACACAGTCTGTTTCCATGGTGGATGAACCGCTCCGGTGACCTAATGGTTAGAGCGTCCACCTTGGATGCAGGAGGTTGTGGGTTCGACCCCTGGCTGAGTCATACCAAAGACTTACAAAAATGGTACTAACAGCTGCCTTCTTGCTTGGCATTCAGCATTAAGAGGTTAGTGTTAGGACTGGTTGGCCTGGTGTCAGGATAATGTGACTGGGTGGGACATCATGCTACATGTCTGTGGCATAATGCTCCAGTGCTAAACATCTCTATAAACTGCCACAGTGCAGACATCGTAGCAATATGACTGAAAAATTGTTAAAGCTACATTAAAAATCAAAATCACATCACATCACACATCCATGGTGGATGAAAATTGTTTTCCTGTTAAATGATTATCAGAAGTTATATACTACATTATCTTCAAGGTCATGGTTGCAGGTCAGTTTTCAGTATTCATTCACTTTAACTTTCAATTAATCTAAGGTTATGGAATATTTATATAAATTATGTGTTTCTACATTATCATTAGGTGTGTCACATGCCTCATTTGGTCTCTGACTTTCAGGGTTTAACTAACATGTCAATATTTTAAGTTGTCCATCACACTTCCTTTCTGCTCTCTAACTTTACAGCCTTTTAAGATTGGGCAATAAAACTTGGTATACTTGTACATCATCATTAATGGGTATTTGCACAACATGCTGGGAATCCTATATCCATCGTCAAGGTCACAGGTTAGTGTTTTATGTTTTTGAATCACACTTTCCATTTCACTATATAACATTTGAGAACCATCTAAGATTAAGGGATGAAATATTGTATACTTATGCAGTATCACAAAAAGTCATGATGTGTAACACATTTAGGGGTCATATCTTCAAATTCAAGATCAAAGTTCACTATTTGAAGTTTTCCATCTCTCATTCTTTTCCTTCCTGCAACCTTAGAGTCTTGTGAGATTAAGGAATGAAACTTAGTCTGTATATCATAACTAAGAAGGTATGTATCACAAATGGGGATTCTATCTTCAAGGTCGAGGTCACATTTCACAAGGTTAAGTTTCAGGAACATTTTACCTTTTGCTCTATAACTTATTAGCTGTTTGGTATAGGTGTATATTGTCACAAGAAGATATTATCTTGTTTCTTTTGTTTATACTTTATATCCTTGATGCTGTTGGAAGTTATAAAAAAGAGTTGACATTCTTATGCTTGTCTCCCATGAATCAGAGTCAAGGTTTTGTTGCAAAACGTCAGGGTCACATAAATATTTTCCCCATTTATATACTTTCACTATAATTGCTTTGGAAAAAGAGCAACAAAACATGGTTTCTAAATTCCATGTTTGCCCAGTAAACTCAGCCAACCCTGTCACGAAGATCCTGGTCAAATTTCATCATTATATGCATTATGTAACCTCACCACAGTATGCTGGGACAAGTATTTACTATCTTTTCTTGGTGGGGTTGGGTTTTTTGCTGTTCTACAGGGTTGAATTTTAGTATTCCTTTTTTGTTTTATGTAAAGCAAATGTATTTGTGTAATCAGTTTTACATACATATTTGAATATTTTTTTATTATTTACATTTTGCAGAAGACCAGATGACAGAATTAATTATATGGGCAAATAATGGAGATGAGTTGCTTCATGATTGATTGTGGATTGCATACTTTACAACAAGGCATGATCTTCAAAGAGAAGACTTGACAGAAAAGAGAAGTGGATACCAGACAATGTTTTCTGTTGCATTTTGTGGAAAATAATACAGATTTTAGTTTTTAAACTTCTCGATATTCAGGATCTGTCAGTGCAGTTATGGATGATTTCTGGTTATTATTTTTCAACATGGATGAATCTTTCTCTCCAGCATGGACAGTCTTGGTAAATGGTGGAAGATGGTAAATTTTTTATTCCCTGCCACCCCACCACACCCCCCAGTTGTTTTTAAATGTTTAGATCTTTATCAACATTTGCCTTATGAATATTAAGTAAATGTTAGATTTATAAACATTATACTCAAATCTGAGAATGGATCCAGGTAAATGGAACCAGTCTCAGACTGATTCTATGGCTGATTCCAGTGTTCTGTGTAAGGGTAATGAAAGTGAACAAGAGAGGCACAGTCATTGTGACAATAAAGAGAAAGAAAATATGCAGTCTCATGTTGCTCAAAGAAGGAAGAGCATTACAGGCATTTTGACTGGTTTGCATAGTTCTTTTGATATGGCAGATGTCGAAATAACATCTTGTAAAATAGATTCTTTGATCGCAAGTGAAACACTGGTGAAGAGAGATAAGTCCACATTTTCAGAAGAAGAGGATTTGAAAAGAAATGATGTTAGTTATGTTTCTGAAGAACCAGTTCATGATCAGACATTGACAAAACCAAACAGCAGTACATCATCAGATGTAAAATCCTACAGTGATGGAAATGGTGATACCACAATGGATGCTACTGGGGAAAATAGGGTCAATTTGACAAGAACTCCATCAAAGAGAAAAGTATTTGCCAAAGCAAGATCCTTAGGAGACAATGCTAAAGCTGTTGACAAAGCTCTTGTAAGAGAGACAGCACTTTTAGAGAATGAAAGATGCCAAACAAGCCTTGGAATGGTAGGCAGGGAAGACCATGAAAGGTCAATTGAGGAAAATATTAACCTGTCAAAATCAAGGTCTTATACCCCAGGTTTACCTCCTATTCCACATTCAAAATCATCTTCCACAAGTCGAAGGAATATGAAGCGGATACAAGTTTCTCCTCGAGTGGATTTGTTAATGAATTCAGATCTCTTTCGAAAAAATCTAGAAAATCACAAAGATTTGTTACACAGGCACAGTATTGGGTACAGTTTGGGAATGAAAAAATCTGTCTCTAATTTAGACCTCACACTTACATTTGATCATGAAGGAAAAAATGATTCTGAAAATGTGAAATCATTGAATTTAGCAAGGGGAACTAGTAATTTAGATCAAGCAAGGACACATTTGACAAGAGATGAAAACTGTAGTGAAAATAATCCTACCTCAGATATTTCATCTGCTAATTCAGCCAAAAATAGGAACAAGGAAATAAACTCTCATAGAAACTCAGCTTTGAAAACTTCTTCAAGGAGGTATTCTTTGGCAATTGGAGCTGATAGTTCCCTTGACATTTACAAAGAGAGTTTACATCCACCAAGTGTCATGGGTCGAAACTGTATTCCATCATTTGATGAGTTTAAAAGGCAGAGACGACAGAAGCTCTTGAAGAGCTGTTCAGATACCACAGTGTTAAACCCCAAGTCCCCTGCAACATTGAAAAATGAAATTTCTAACTTAGTTTTTGATTTTGAATATTCTCTGAAACATATTTCAGAGGAGGCAAATAAGGAAAATATGGAAAAAGCAAATGGTAACTCAGCTCATGAATTTGTGCAACCGCACACCTCAGGGTTTCATAGTAAAGCAAATCAAAGGCTGCAGCTTGTGGATTCCTCAAAAAACCCAAAACAAACAGCGTATTCTCAACAAAATGAAAATGATGAATTGTTAGGTAATGAAAACAAGACATTGTTTAAACCATCATCAAAAATGACACAAAATAGCAAACTGGAGGAATTTAATAGATTCACAGAAGAAAGTGTAAATGACAACAGTGCAATAATTTCATCACCAAAACAAATTATCAGAGAGAATACCAAAGAAACTGATTCAGTTTTCTCTAAACGACATTTTAATCTTGATGCAGAAAATAAAACAAGTGATGGATTTTCTTTAGGCACAGAAGAAAGGCAAGAGACTGATTTAATAGAAACAGATTCATCAGTTGGAAGACAAGAGACTGATTTAATAGAAACAGATTCATCATTTGGAAGACAAGAGACTGATTTAATAGAAACAGATACACCATTCACAAGGCAAGAGACTGATTTAATAGAAACAGATTCATCAGTTGGAAGACAAGAGACTGATTTAATAGAAACAGATTCATCAGTTGGAAGGCAAGAGACTGATTTAATAGAAACAGATTCATCAGTTGGAAGGCAAGAGACTGATTTAATAGAAACAGATTCATCAGTTGGAAGGCATGAGACTGATTTAATAGAAACAGATTCATCAGTTGGAAGGCATGAGACTGATTTAATAGAAACAGATTCATCAGCTGGAAGGCATGAGACTGATCTAGTAGACATAAATACATCATTTGCTGAATCAGCAGAAAAATCCTTGCCAATCTCAAAAAATGCATTAAAATTCAAGTCAGAAAATTGTACAAGTCAAAAGCATGAAAAACACTCAGATAGCATTAAAAAGAAATTTCTTTCAGTCGTTTCAATTGGAATTGGTAAAAAAAAAGAGAAGAATAAAAGTGTAAACAATGCTAAAACTTGTGAAAATTCTTCCATTCAAAAATCTATGGATATTCAGACACAGATGAATGAACATACTTATTCCAGTTCTAGTGCTAGTCAAAAACAAGGAACAGTTAACTGTAGTGACCCATGTAAGGGAAATAACTCGTCATTGATGCATAATAAGAAAGAGTATAGGGGGAGTAACTCCTCTATGTCGGAAGATGATGGCTCAGAGGTGTTCTTTCTTGCGAGAGCAGAGTCAACTACAAGCAGTATTCAGTCAATCCCTGACAGTCTAAATACCGAGGTTAGTAAAAGCTTTCAGTTTCTTTTACATGTTAATGGGATCATATATATAATAACTTGACAATAAATTACTTGATTTATTTTGTCTGAAAAGTTTTATTTATATGCAAAGTTGGTATTAAATTATAATTTTACATGTAATGGGTTAATTTGACTAAGTTAATTTTTATGCATAAAAGGGTTAATTTGTATGAAAAATGGGCATTTTAATTACTTTACTTTTTATGTGTAAATGGTTAATGTGTATGAAAATTTGTGACTGAGTTACTTGGTTTTTACATTTAAAAGGTTTAATTTGTATGGAAATTTTATATCAGATGACTTGATTTTTACGTTAAAAAAATAGTTCTCTTTTATGAAACTTTAGCATTTAATTACTTGATTTTTCCATGCAAACGTGCTATCATGTATGAAAATTTAGCATCAAATTACTTGATTTTTACATGTAAAATGGTTAGTTTTTATTAAAATTTTGTATTAAATTACTTGATTTTTACATGTAAATTGGTCAATTTTGAATGAAATTTTTTTATTAAATTACCTAATTTTTATATGTTAAGGTTAACGTTTATGAAAATTTTGGATTAAATTACTTGATTTTTACATGTAAATTGGTTCAATTGAATAAAAATTTTGCATTAAATTAGTTGATTTTTAAATGTAATGGGGTTAATTTGTATAGAACTTTTGTATTAAATTAGTTGATTTTGCATGTAAATTGGTTCATTTGAACAAAAAAATTGCATTTAATTAATTGATTTTTACATGTAAATTGGTTCATTTGTATAAAGAATTTGCATTAAATTAACTGATTCTTGCATGCAAATTGGTTCATTTGTATAAAGGTTTTGCATGAAATTAATTGATTTTTACATATTTTGCATGAAATTAATTGATTTTTTTACATATTTTTCATTAAAATAATTGATTTTTACATGTAAATTGGTTCAGCAGAATAAAAATTAACCCATGTGAAAATTTTGCATTTGATTAATTGATTATTACATATGAAATTGATTCATTTGTAAAAGTTAATCTGTATGAAAATTTGGCATTAAACTACTAGATTTTTTCATGGGTTAATTTGTAGGAAAGTTTGGCTTTAAATTACATGAGTAGTGCACATGTACTTGCTTATGCAACCATTTCATGACCTTTTGAAAAGCCATCTCAGAATATAAACTGGCTTTGTGCAACAGTATAAAATATTATGTTACAGTGTTTCAAAGGTAGTCCAACTAAAAAAGTAGATGGCAGTTTAAACCAGCAGTTGGTTGATAAGGAGACATACAGTATTGTTTCATTTATTCAGTATTGCAACATTTATTCTTCTAATATGCATGTATTCGGGTTCATTTTCTGATATCAGTGGGGAAAAGGATGTCCCTATGATGTCATCATGTAGTTGTTGTTGTTGTTGTTGTGGGGTTTAATGCCATTTTCAAGCAAATGATAGGCTATGCATGGTGGCCAGTATTAATGGTGGAGGAAGAACCTGGGGAAACCCCAGTAAAAACCACCGACCCACCAGAAGCTACTGGCAACCTTTCTCACATACCCACATTATCTGATTCCGAAACTCAAACCCATGCAGACAGAGGTGTCAGCATGTAAACAAACACGATGTGCACATTATTTGAAGTAACTGAATAGGATTGAATTACGTCCTTGTGCTTCATTTGAATCACAAAATATAAAAACATCTGGATCAGAAAAAAGTGCCTATGATTTTATTTTGTATTTCTGATACTGTTAAACAAACAAAAAGAGAATTTCTGGTACAAAAATAGGCCATATAGAAACTAGCATAAACAGAGCACTGTTTTAACATGGACTTGTCTCTTGTTCATGAAAATGAAAGGAATCATGGTCCCATTTTTTTGTGCCAGAAATGAATGTCTCAAACAAAAAACATAGCAGTCACAATGTCTGTCCAACATCCATCCATCCATCTATCACAAGTCAACCTGTTGGATGAAGTTTTTAAAGGACAGTTATTAATGACTCAACATCATGTCAGAATATTGTCCACATTAATCAAGTAGAAGCAAAACCCCCAGAAATTGAAGACTCAAAGGGCAAGGCCACAGGGAGCAATTATTTAAATTGTTGGTGGGTGATGAGTGGGTAAAGTCTTTGGATCTGTCTGTACTATCTACTGTTGTCATGGATTAATTTCCATCAGATATCATCAATATGTCTGTCAGGAAAAATATTAATACTGATGTTGAGATAAAAAGGTCAAAGGTCATGGTCACATTGGCTTATTTTGGTAAAGTATTTTGGAGGGGAAATAAACACTTTAGCTTGTTTGGTAAAGTATTTTGGAAAAAACCCACTTTGAACTAGATTCACCAGGATTTATGGAGGATTTATGGGCCAAAGGTCAAGGTCACAGCTTGAAATGCTCTTTAGCCTTTTTTGTAAATTTTTGAGAGCATTATAAAGGGTCTATATCATCTAGTTCTTTACACAGATTTATATCAGAGATGGCACATGCTAGTGTAACACAGGAATGGACTGGTTCAAAGTTCAGAGATGAAGGTCACTGGGATTGGCTGGTCTCATGTTAATATGGCTATGTGTTATTCTCACAGGTAAAATAAAATAAATGTACTTATTTCCAAGATGTACAAGATTGGCCTGGGTTCTTTTGATCAATTTATCTAACAAAATTCATGAAACAGTTTTGCTCAAGCCAAGATATTCAGTAGGGGAATTTGATTATTTTAGAGAGGGATCATGGTAATTGTATTGTTTTATTTAAAAAAACGAAATACCAGCAAGTATGTATTTACTATAAATATTAATGAACTCAATTTATATTGCAGTTTTTTCTTCTTTAGCTGTTCTGGCCATAGACCATTAGAGTTAAGGCTATAGGCCATAGACCAATAGAGTTAAGGCCATAGGCCATAGACCAGTAGAGTTAAGGCTATAGACCATAGACCAGTAGAGTTAAAACTATAGGCCATAGAACAGAAGATTTAAGGCCAGAGGCCATAGACTGGTAGAGTTAAGGCTATAGGCCATAGACCAGTAAAGTTAAGTATAGGCCATAGACCAGTAGAGTTAAGTATAGGCCATAGACCAGTAGAGTTAAGGATATGCCATAGACCAGTAGAGTTAAGGCTATAGGCCATAGAACAGTAGAGTTAAGGCCATATGCTATAGACCAGTAGAGTTAAGACTATAGGCCATAGAACAGAAGATTTAAGGCTATAGAACATAGACCAGTAGAGTTAAGGCTATAGACCATAGACCAGTAGAGTTAAGGCCAGAGTCCATAGACCAGTAGAGTTAAGGCTATAGGCCATAGACCAGTAGAGTTAAGGCTATAGAACATAGACCAGTAGAGTTAAGGCCAGAGTCCATAGACCAGTAGAGTTAAGGCTATAGGCCATAGACCAATATAGCTAAGGCCATATACCAATATGGTTAAGGCCATAGGCCATATACCAGTAGAGTTAAGGCTATAGGTCATAGACCAGTAGAGTTAAGGCTATATACCATAGACCAGTAGAGTTAAGGCTACAGGACATAGACCAGTAGAGTTAAGGCTATAGGCCATAGACCAATATAGTTAAGGCCATAGACCAATAGAGTTAAGGCCATAGACCAATAGCATTAAGGCCATAGGCCATATACCAGTAGAGTGAAGGCTACAGGTCACAGACCAGTAGAGTTAAGGACATAGGCCATAGACCTTTAGAGTTAAGCAATTGCCTGTTTTCTGTGATTATTCCATTCATTAGCTTTTCTGTCCATAGACCAGTAGAGTTAAGCAATGGCCTGTTTTCTGTGATCCTTCCATTCATTATCAAATGTTTGTTATCACTTGGAGGATTGCATTAAATCTGTACATAAACATTCATTCCATGTCAGGTTGCTCCTAAAAGTGAAATTGTGCCAGTCAGACATCCAATGTGGCCACCACAGTGGCCATCTTGAAAATCTTGTTATTGCTACTGTGCCTAATCTGATGGTAATACCAGCATGGATTTCCATGTGATATCTAGTTTCTCCCCACATGAAAATGTTGCCAATTTAATCTCCATTATGGCCACCTTTGCAACCATTTTGACAATTTTGTTATTGCTTCTCCTCTTTAATGGATTGGCATATTGATATCGAGTTTTCATGATGATGCCTAGTTGGACCTAATGAAATGGTGCCAATCTGACAACCAATATGGCCACCTTGGCAGCCATCTTGTTTGGACTCCTCCTTCTAAATGGAAAGACACATCAACATGATATTTTCACCAGAAGAAATCTAGTTGGTTGAAAATGGTGCTGATATTGCATCCAGTACTGCTGACATAATGGTCATCTTGAAAATCTTGGTAATGTTGTTGTTGTTGATGTTGTTGTTGTTGTTGTTGTTGTTGTTGCTGTTGTTGTTGTTGTAGGGTTTAATGCCATTTTTCAGCATGTGCTTTTACCACATCTTCTCAATGGGTTTTCATCAAAAAACTTCTTATAATGTCTGGTTCTGTCTCAGATGAAAATTGTGCCAATCTTACATCCAATATGACCACCTAAGGGATCAGAATTTAAGGGCAGAAACTTGGCAAAGACTGACCTTTTGGCTTGATATCCCTATCCAATGCCAACTTATATAATGGATAATTTTTCAATTAGCATTGGAAAAAGAATAAATTATGGTGACCCGCCATGCACCTCCAGAATGTTCTCATGACCCTGGTTTGAGTTGTGACCTGGGGTTGGAAACTTCTGGTCACAGTAAATACTATTCATATGGAAAAGTAACTTTGAATTTCAATGTAATGAAGTCCTTAATGAACAAACATACTTCAGGCAAACTATATGTTATATTTACATCCATCATGTGATTCTAAAGACCATTAAAAGTTAAGTTGACAGTAAACTAAAATCACTGTTTATAGGTCAGAAAAATTTGCATTTTCAGCAGTAAAATTTCCTTAAAAACCGCTAACAATCATGGCATCACAGGCATCATCATGCCATATACAGTGTCAGTACAAAGCGGGCTGTCTTGACCATGGGTCATCACTTGAAAACTGTTGAGACCACCACTTTTTTATCTTGTACATGTATAAGTTTGAAGGAGATGAAATGAGTCAGACATCTAATACGAACCATAAGTTATGCCCCAGGGGTTGAAGACTTTCTCCAGGATCATTACGTGGTAACTGTTAAGATCCCCACTCAGTAACCATATATAAATGTAATGGGCATAAGGAGATAGTGTCTCATATGCATCCATCTTGGGCTCTGGATAATGCATCAAGGGTTGAGAAGTTGCCCACAATTGTAGCTTGAAAACTGTAAAACTCCTCACCCAATAAAAAATCTGTAAATAGGTAAGCGATTTAGATATGTGTTATAAAGGAAGTACAAAACAGAAAAACTTAATTTTTCAGAATGTCGACAAATTCCAAGAGTTCGATGATTACGAATATGAAGACAGAAAATTCAGCATGAAAGGGTCACGGGATAATGTGGTGAGTGTCTCTTTCTCTATCTTTATCACATATACATTTAGACTGAACAAAAAAAATGTTTACCTGTGAACAGGTAATGTTGCTAGTGTCTCTCACAGAAAATCTCTCTCTCCATCATCAATTTGAACAAAAATATACTTACACATATCATACAAAACAGCTGAATGTTTCCTAAATTCATGAAGATGAATTTCTATAATCAAGTTCTACTACTCATTTCAGATGTTTACCTGTGAATAGTGTAAGTAAAGGTGTAAGAAGTAGATCATATAAATTTAGCATTCAATCAAAATAAGTTTGCTTATCGTTTGTCTTTAACAATTTAGACTTGACACCATTCATAGAGGAGGTTATGCCACAGTGTGCATAATACACTGTTTCTGGCATGATGTTGAGTCTTTCATAAATCTAAATATGATGCTGTTTATTTACTCAGAGTCCAGTGTTGAGATCCACATCAGATGCCTGTAATGCCACAGTGTGCATAATACACTGTTTCTGACACGATGTTGAGTCATTCATAAATCTAAATATGATGCTGTTTATTTACTCAGAGTCCAGTGTTGAGATCCACATCAGATGCCTGTAATGCCACAGTGTGCATAATACACTGTTTCTGACATGATGTTGAGTCATTCATAAATCTAAATATGATGCTGTTTATTTACTCAGAGTCCAGTGTTGAGATCCACATCAGATGCCTGTAATGCCACAGCAGAAGCCGTACAGAAACGAAGGGAGCGTAAAGAGAGACCCTACAAGAGTGATCCCTTTACAGGGTTAGAAAACTTGCCATCACACCTCTCTACAGGTACTTTTACAGCCATGCAAAACACTGACAACAACCTTGACCTTGATGTTGTTATTCTTCTTATCCATGTGTTTTTCTAAGAATAGAATTAGGTAATAATGTACATGTAATGTGTGCATGCATGCATTAGTATTGTCACACAACAACATGGCTCAATACAGAGACTCCATTCCTAGGGATTTAATTGGGTGTGGAATGTGGATGTGCACAATGATTTTAAACTTTTGATCTAGCCACTGGTTGTAGAGCAAGGGTGGATGAGGTTGATTTCAGCACATGTCATATAGGGATTGAAATGCACCCCTGTATCATACTCAGGGGATATAATGTTGCGGTCGCTACATCACAACAGAAACCATTGATGTAACTCACCCTATAACCAGAAACACTTATATACTGATCATAGAAAGACAGTTTTATAACTGCAGCTGTTACTGGTCAGAGGGTCTGTACATTACCTTGAGAATTTAGCCCCTTGGTTAATTATGGAGGGGCCCCGAGTGGCCGAGTGGTCTAAAGCGCTCTCCATTACGGATCACTGCCATCTCACCTCTGTCTGCGTAGGTTTGAGTCTCAGATTCGGCCAATGTGGATATATGAGATAGCTTGCCAGTAGCTTCTCGAGGGTCGGTGGTTCTTTCTGGGGTTTTCCCTGGTTCTTCCTCCACCATTAATACTGGCCGCCATACATAGCCTATCATGTGCTGAAACATGGCGTTAAACCCCACAACAACAACAATTATGGAAACTATAATGATATCCACTCCATAACTCTGTACACTGATATTGACCTAGGAGTGTATCCCCCTTTTCAATGACTTGGCTTCTGGGTCATAACTGAAAAATATATATATGTATGTATGTATGTATGTATGTATGTATGTATGTATGTATGTATGTATGTATGTATGTATGTATGTATGTATGTATGTATGTATGTATGTATGTATGTATGTATGTATGTATGTACACATTTATCATGAAAAGACACATGTATGCATGCATGAGGTTCATCCCTGCCTGCAGGGACTTGGCCCCTAGCTGATTATTTGGTAACTATTGAGATTGCTTACTTGCTTGTCATGTAAATATTAATTTGGATATGTAACTGTTGAGATTGATGCCGTATAATCAGACATGCACACTTGCTTGTCACATAGAGATTATTTTGGATATGTAACTGTTGAGATTGATACCATATAATCAGACATGCATAATTGCTTGTCACATACAGATTAATTTGAATATGTAACTGTTGAGATCAGTACCGTATAATCAGACATGCACACTTGCTTGTCATGTACAGATTAATTTGGATATGTAACTAAAATTAGCTACTGGATCTCTCCTCTATCTGCATGTGTTAGAGTCTCAGGCATGGATGATAATGTGGGTATGTGAGAAAGTTTGCCAGTAGCTGAATCCCTGTAGAACTGTATTTCTTCCTCCAACATATATCACCACATTAGCCCTAATTTTAGTGGAGTTACTATGGTAGCCACTGCTTTGAATCACATTAGCCCTAATTTTAGTGGAGTTACTATGGTAGCCACTGCTTTGAATCACATTAGCCCTAATTTTAGTGGAGTTACTATGGTAGCCACTGCTTTGAATGACCACAATTGCCCTAATTTTAGTGGAAATATTGTAGCCACTGCTTTGAATCACCACATTAGCACTATTTTATGGGAGATATTATGGTACCTTAGTAATTGCTTTGAATCAACACAGTAGCTCTAAATTTAGTGGAGATCATTTGGAAGCCACTGCTTTGAATCACCAATATTAACCTTATTCTTTGCAAACATAATGGAGCCACTGCATTGAATCACCACATTAGCTCTGTTTTATTGGAGATACTATGGTTGCTTTGAATCACCACACTAAAAACAGGTTATTAATTGAGAATTTAATATGAAATGAAACAAGAAAAAGTGATATGCATAAAGAAAGACATGTACTCCGGCAGATTCCATTTTCATGACATCTGATACACTTTGTACTATATTTGAAAACAGTGTAGTTATCTTTTTGATTCCAATGGTCATTGTAATTTGGCTTGTAATAAATAGTTTATTCACAAATCTATTGTCAATAGTTAATCCAAATAAATAGTCTATTCACGAATCTATTGTCAATAGTTAATCCAAATAAATAGTCTGTTCACAAATCTATTGTCAATAGTTAATCCTGGGACATTTGTATGCATTGCATAATTTTAGAAACCACTGAAAGCTGGGAAAACAACTATCATTTTAAGTTCACTGGATACAGAGAGTATGTTTGACTGCCTAAATTATGAAACATCCATTCTAAATTTTGCCATTGACATGTCTTATTGTTTATTAATTTGTCACCATCCAGAAATAAATTGTTATTGGATGATTTCTTTTAAAACCTTAGATTTTGTACATTATTACAAAACAAAAGAAATGTGTGGTAAAATAAAATACATAAATAATTACAAAGTCTGGTTTGGATTGGTTTTGGTGTTTAAGGCAGAGTGACACAAGTTGGCTGTTTAGTACTGAGGCAGTTTTAGTAAAGTGCTTTGCTCAATGATGCACCATGGTAGCAGATCCTAATTTGATCCAGTGGTAGGATTCAAACCTGCATCCTTTGGGTTGCTAATCTGGCATGCAGACCATGGAGCCACCTTGACTCCTAAACAATCAGGAGGCACCAAAACCTGTACTATAGTATAGCATATATTTGATTTATGTCATCTTACTTCTGCATTTTGAACACATGATTCTGATATTTATTCATTGATTTATTTTAAAATGATACAAATATTATTCATACATTGATGAACTGAATGTGTTTTCCCCATGAAAATTAGATAGCATAGTACATTTCATCTTATAGCACAATAATTATTTGATCCCATTTTCCTTTTCATTGATCAGAGTAGCCATAGGGTTTAGAATGCCATATCATCAAACATGTGGATCTCTACAAAGGTCAAATTATGTGTTTGCAAAATAATTGCAGTGAAAAATGTTATGTTCTTGTTGGTATAACCTTTTCTAGAGTAATGTAGCCAAGTCTAATTAGGTGCCCCGAGTGGTCGAGTAGTCTAAAGCGCTCTCTGTTAAGGATCACTGCCATCTCACCTCTTTCTGCGTGGGTTCGAGTCTAGGATTCGGCCAATGTGGGTATGTGAGAAAGCTTACCTGTAGCTTCTTGTGGGTCCGTGGTTCTTCCCAGGGTTTTCCCAGGTTTCTCCTCCACCATTAATACTGGCCGCCATGCATAGCCTATCATGTGTTGAAAAATGGCATTAAACCCCACAACAACAACAACAAGTCTAATTAATTGATTTACCTGGAATTATTTTCATAAGTACATATTTGCAAAAGCTTTACAAAAGAAAAAAATAGCTGCAAATGGTATTTGCAAAAGATTTGCATTACAAAGTAACTATTTGCAATTCCTTTATTGCCCAAAAGGGACACTTGCAAACTGTTTGCACTTGTGCAAAGCATTTTGTAAATACTTTGCAAACTCTGATTTTGAAATAAAAGAAAGTAATATTTTGACTGTAGCCTGCAACTGGGTTTCAAATGGGGAAAAAAGCATGTTCAAAGTCTCCACCTGACAGGATTTAATCAGTATATAGTATGGTAAGGCAGACTTGATTTGTGATGTTAGAATGTTCTGCACAGTTTCCAAATTATCAATTGAAAAGCAAGTAAGTGGTTAGAAACCAGAGCAGGTTGAAGATGTTAAAATAAAACACTCTACCAGAAGAATAAAATCAAGAACACCTGATCTTACTTTACTGATAATTGGCAATATGTGATGTTACATAGTCTTATAAAGTCATTGCAGGACAAAATAGTTGTTAGTTACAGTTAGTCAAACTTGTTACTTCAGTGGACATCCCAGAGAAATCTTAAACCTCATGACTACTTAATGTGGGTTTATTTCTTTAAAAAAATCACTTGAGAAGACCCATGGAATGCAACAGTATAGAACATGTGATTGCTTAGTACAGATAGTTCAAGACAAATTTGGCTGCATATTTCATATCCCATTTGCTCAAACCAGAAAATTTGCTGAATATCAAAACATTGCAAGTCATAATTAACTGCAAATTACCATATATACTTGCATAGAAGTCAATCTAACTGCAAGCAGCATAGACCTTGATTTGCAATCAGATAATAAGGATCAGTGTTTTTTGTTCTCCTTACTACTAGAAACAAATTGCATAGACCCTGATCTGCCAGCACATAATTTGCTGGCAGATCTTTGGTCTTTGTAGTTTGCAGTTAAATTTAACTTTTAAGCAAGTGTATACTGTTAAATACATTGTATTTTCATGGGTATCATTTCCTTTCTTTGAAAACAGTAAAAAAATTCATTGGTCCTTTAATTTATGGACTTGGGAAGGATCATACTGTTGTCATGGAAACATCATTGTTTATTGGGTCTTTACGTCAGTGTTTTGCATCAACCACAAAATCCATGGAAATTGGTGCCCCATGAAAAGTGGTAATTTTCACTAATAAATTTTAGAACTTATTTTATTGATCAGCTAATTTTTGGTTTTAGGACTTATTCAGACACGTTCAAGATATCTCGGTTCTTGGCTACATGTATATTACTGCCTTTGTTTTTGTTTTAAAGCCAGTATTGATTTACATAGCATAAAGGTAAAGAAGCTAATGCATCTGCATTTGACTTTTTTTTATTTGCTAGGTCTACGTCATCATCGCAGTTTTGCATCCTCTAGTCGTGAAGAGATTTTAAGTTTCCTTGGAAACGCAACAATTGACAACAGCTTCACACATCATGACAGCTCTCCAAGTCTTGAAGAGCTACATGAAGATGATGATGAGGCAAGTTAGCAACATCTAGGACAGTTTGTGGACTGTGAAGTCCTATTTATTTCTAGGACAGTAATTGCATGTTGACTGTGAAATCCTAATTATTTCTAGGGCAAGAAATGCTTCTTCACCATGAAGTCCTTTTCTTTCATGATTATTTTTTTATTTTTTCTCTTTGCATGAAATACATTCGAATTTCACGAGCCCCAAGTTAAATAATATGTTAAAATCCATAAGTTAAAGGTTTTCGTAAAGTTTCAACAAAAAAAAACATGATTGCACAGTATGATGTTAAATAATACAGATCCAGTGCGATACTTGAGAGACCATTTTTGGGGGAAACAATCTGTGACCAGATTGTCCATACATGTATATGTTATGATTAATAAAATGAAAACTTCTTTTAAGGGACAACCTGTTTTGGAAGACCTTTTCTTATGCTAAAGGTATGCACTTTCAAGACAGGGTTTACTGTGCAATTATTTCTTTATAACCACTGAATATAGGAAATCTTAATTAAAAACAGAACCCTTAGATCAGATGAATTCATTTTGATAATATATCTGATGTTCAAGCCTAATTGGAAACAGCACAATATATGGAATATGTTTTTCCTCTGTATGTTGGCATCTTTTCATCATGCCTTCTTTCCATTTACTCTCTGTCTGAATAATGTAGTTTTTATAGTTCTGCTGATTATGACCAAATGCTTATGGACTGGCTCCAAAGACATAAAAATGGTACTGACAGCTGCCTTTTAGGCGCTCAGCATTAAGAGGTTAGTGTTAGGACTTGTCATCCTGGTGTAAGGATAATGTGACCGCGTGGGACATCATGCTATATGTCTGCAGCATGATACCCCAGTGCCAGGTGTCACTATAAACTGCCATGCTGCAGGCATGAAAAATTGTTAAAGCTATATTAAAAATCCAAATCGCTCGCGCACACACACACACACACACACACACACACACACACACACACACACACACACACACACACACACACACACACACACACACACACACACACACACACACACACACACACACACACACACACACACACACACACACACACACACACACACACACACACACACACACACACACACACACACACACACACACACACACACACACACACACACACACACACACACACACACACACACACACACACACACACACACACACACACACACACACACACACACACACACACACACACACACACACACACACACACACACACACACACACACACACACACACACACACACACACACACACACACACACACACACACACACACACACACACACACACACACACACACACACACACACACACACACACACACACACACACACACACACACACACACACACACACACACACACACACACACACACACACACACACACACACACACACACACACACACACACACACACACACACACACACACACACACACACACACACACACACACACACACACACACACACACACACACACACACACACACACACACACACACACACACACACACACACACACACACACACACACACACACACACACACACACACACACACACACACACACACACACACACACACACACACACACACACACACACACACACACACGAGTACTCCTCATGAACTACTGCCATGAAAATTTATAGCATATTCATCCCATTTTATACCATATGCACTGCTCCCTTGATAACTCACGCCCGGATAACTCGCAATCCCGCTTATAACGTGGTATCCGTCTTGGCTCCCGATTTTTTCCAGAGAAAATATATTTAAAATATCTTTAAAATATGCTGAACATGAAAAAAATTACGATAAGAATTGATAAATTAAACCTTGATACATTGCTCATTTTATAATCGAAAATGGTGATTAATGCCCGTAAAAATATAATCCATATTTTGAAATTTGCAAGTTCTAGAGAAGAATTAATTTCAGAGATCTCAAAAACACTTAATTATGCGCATTTGGATGCCAATTTTTTATCTGGGATGCAGAAAATCACTGACGCGGGAGTCCTTCGTATGTATGTAATGGGTGCGCAGGAAAATTCAAAGATTTGCCGGTCCTGTTTCAGCCACCTGCTTTGTGGGAAAATGTGTTGATCAGTTTACTGTGCTGATATTTACAATGACAGAATTCAGTGACTGAAAGACTCTTTGATGTACTGTTGCTATTTTATAAGAGTACATTAAAAAAAAAAAAAGAACATGATGCAACAGCTAGGCGGCTAGTTGAAAGGCTTTGACTTGGCGGCTGAATGAGAAAATGTACTGATATTTAGTGATTGAATTCAGAGGCAGAAAGACCCAATTTGAAAATCCTAGCAAGACCTCTGTTTAAAGATATCATATATTATGTAAGCTTTTATGATAAATAGTTGTCATTATACTGTAAATAAACAGTCTGGTGAAATAGCGATCAATGAAAACTTCTGGTAGATGTTAACAGGTGGCAAAAGAGAATGAAATAAACACCAATTAAACATCTTCCTGTGTGAAAGTCACGTTCTAATCCTTTAATTCCGTTTCAGTGTAAACATTATAATCACAACATAGTCTGTTCATTGAAAACATGAAAAGTCAGTCAACCGTCACATCGAAACCTGTGAGTACTTCTGTGAGAACCTAATTACATGTACGTGCCGGCTTTGTTTTGATCAACAGCTTGGGGAAGTGTTTGTTGCATTAAAAAAAAAAATCGATTACAAGAGACCTCGGGTGCTGGATTAAGGGTCTTGGAGCTGCCATTGACATAAAGCAAAACAGTAACAGAGACAACGACGATGATAGTGACTTCGAATGTTTCAGTGAAACTGATGTCATTAATGCCGAGGCTGTTTGGGAGAAATTAGTACAGACTCATGGTCCTGAGATGGGCGTTTCTCTTGATGATATGGAGGAATGGATTTGTGCTGACAATGATTGCCCTACAGCCGAATACATGTCAGATGAAACTATAATTATTTCTATAGCGAACAAATTTGCAGCAGAAGACGATTCTAACTGGAGTAACACAAGTGTTGAAAGTGATGCAGACACAGATGTTGCACCCCCACCCCTCTGCACAGGAAGCAATCAGATATTTTGATATTGCCATAAGGTGGCTGGAGACCCAAAATGTTGACTACATAAAGCTCATGCAGTTGAGAAATCTGAGGGATTTTGCTCGGCGGCAGAGAAACCAAGGAGTAACACACACACACACACAAAATTAACTGATTTTTTCAAAAAGTGAATTGATATTTGTCAAGCATGGCACAAACGGCAAGTATTAACTTGTTCTAATTTACGTTGTTTTAAATTTGTAGACCAATTAAATATGTTAGTACTGATTAACTCTTGTTTTATTTTGTTTTCCATTTTAGTTCTCTCGCATTCAAATCTATCTATCTATCATTCAATCGACACTGTTTCTTGAAAAGAGTCGATCTTTTGTATATAAAAAACGTCTAATTTGGATCAAACAATAAAACTAGAATGTATCCAATTCAACATAAAAATTAGTGACGTAGTACACAATGTGTGAAGTGGTACACATGTTCAGCGAACGGAAACCACGTGGAATAATGTTTTCGATGATCGCCTCAATATACTGTAATTTATCCTGAAATTTTTAATGTTGTCCTATGAGAAAATAATAAAGTACACCGTTATGAAGAGATATTTATTAACAGTTAATCTCAGAACGATTATAAAGTGAGTATTCAACAGTATAATCTGCCTAACCCCCCCCTTATTTTTCTGTTATGTCGTCAATCACTTTTTTGGTTTTGGGCTTATTTTATAGGTCCCTCGATAACTCGCGCCTTGCTTATAGTGCAGTCGATGTTTCTGGACCCCGATGTGCACGAGTTATCGAGGGAGTGGTGTATACTCACTTATAAATTGAGTCAAACTGCAAACATCAAAGATACTAATCTGCAATAGCATAATGCACCTGCCAATCCAGCCTCTATGATGTTTACTATGCTGATTAATCCTAATAAACTTCACAGACCCATATCTGCAAGCGCATTATGCTGTGGCAGATCTGGGACTGTGCAGTTTGTATTTGGACTTATCTTATAAGTGAGTATATACGGTAGTTGGTTGAATGGTGCTGCTCACAATTCCTGATTGGAGAATCACATTGACAAGATTTCTTATGTTTGGTTGCTTCTGAATTGAAATTGTGCCATTTAGAATCCAGTATGGCAGACACTGTCAGTGGCCATCTTGACAGTCTAGTTATCAGTACTTATCATGAATAAATAGTCTTTTCAAGATAAAGTTTTCAGAAAAATACATTTAACGAATGTCAAAATGTTCAGCAGTAAAATTGTCAAATTATGATGCTACATAAAGGTCAATGCCCTTACTATGACATGGCACCAAAGGAATTATATTTTCAAAAGGTACTGTCCCATAATGTGGATAACAGTCTTGTGTTTGAGGATATGAAAATGTTAATGGTAGTTTTCCTGTCACTTATATCTGTTTTACATATAAATATATTTATATGTAAAAACATGGTACTTTACTGTTGCTTATATCTGTACTGGTACAATTATTCACAAATACAATTAGCAATGGTACTTTGACGTCACTTACATCTGTTTTACTAGCTACACTTATATATAAACACAATTAGCAATGGTAGATTTGCTGTCGCTTATATCTGTCTTACTGGCTATACTTACATATAAACACATTTAGCAGTCACAGTACATGTATAACCATCAAGAATGCAATAAAATCCTCAAATACAAAGCTGTCGTCCCCAAAATATGATACAGAACCTTGTTTGCTGTTGTCAGGAAATTCCAAATAATTTTAAATTAACTACTTGTAGAACTTCATCTATTTAATAAAAAAACTTTTTTTACTTAGGAGAGGTCTTTCCTTCTTAATTTGAAACAATCTCTTGTTAAAAGTGTTTCGTACATAATAGTCAGGGTTGCGATCTATAGCTAGGGGTAAAACAGAACATAGTCATAGATTTACAATAGTTAGATATAATCAAACTTATTTTCACTTGTATCTTCTCTACATCATCTATATACCATATCTACTTGATTATAAGTCAAGTCAAACTTCCAGCAACATAGAACCTGATCTGCCAGATCATGGCCTATGGGGTTTATGTCCTCATTACTCCTAAAAACTGCATCTTTCATTGCTTTATGTGAAGGCAGATCTGGGTCTTTGCAGTTTGCTGGTGGACTAGACTTATAAGCAAGTATATATTGCTGTAGAAATGTTCACAAGTAATACTACAGATCAGAGGAACTTAAATTTAGTATGAATATAAGACAAAAAATACAGATTAATAAGGAACTAGACTTCAAGCTGGACTTTTAAATAGATGAGTATTACAACTCTATGGTCTTAAACTAAGTAACAGAAAAGAACCAAAGCCAGCATGTTTTGTAAACTTCAACAAATAATTTATTTCCCTAGAATACAAAGAGAAAATTTAAAAAGAACTTGCAGTATTGTGAATTAAATCCCAAATAGTCTAAACTTTATATCACCAGTCCTAATGAATAAAGTTCTAATTAAATTCAAGTGATGTTCAAAATGGGATCCAGCACTGAAGGTGTTGATATGCCTTTAGTCTTGAATGTACTAAGGTACCAGTGGCCTGAAGTGTGATGATATGCTAGCAGTCTTCCAAATAATCAGCAATTAGCAATACAATTGTTTCCAAATAATTTTTCAAGTAAACAAGATTATTTTAAAATATCTATGACAGAATAATTGAGCCATGATGTAGGTCCCAAGTTCATTTCTAAAATAATTATAAGCTGTAAAGAAATAAAATATATTACTAAAAATATAATAAAGAACATGGGAAGGATCAGGTACAACAAGATTCTACATAGAGGAATTCCAATATGCTAGACTGAGACCCAAATAAACATGTTCATCTTTTTTGATAATGATCTTAATATTTAGCCCAAATTCCTAGAGAAAAATGAACTATGAATTATTTGTTTACAAAATAAAAACAACAGCAGTGTCCTTAATCAGGTACACAGAGAACTTTTGGACAAGGTCAGGTCCATAATACAATTAGACATAGCCTATAATCGAGGAGAAAAAAAGTAACAAATACAAATTAAATATACATTAGACCTAGTTAAGAACTCTGCTTAGCAAATGTGACCTTGACCTTTCAGTTATATAACCAAAACTATGTAACACATTTCCTTCCCATATCAACAAGTCCTCTTTAGAGATTTGTGCCATTATCTGGAGTGTAATTGAGGTTATTTTAAATAAAACATTTATCTATTTTTGTCAGAATGGCCTAGACTTTGGTCCTTTTGACCTTAAAGTGGTTTTTCTTTATTGCCTGTGTGAAGCCTTCTATGAGATTTTATCAAGGCATCTGGCGTATAACTTAACTAAATGTACAGAAACCAAAATTGTCTTAAAATGCTTACTGTGACCTTGATATTTGACCTTCAGACCCCAATATCTTCATCTCTTCATACTCTATGTAGAAACCATTCACAAAGTGTGGTCAAGATATTTTCTCTTGAACTAAATTTTATAGACAGCACAAGGTATCAAGCCTCCTTTAATTGTGATAAATGAGGTTGATCAGTCTTTAGGTGTACTTAATAAAACAAGGAAATATGACAGCTTCCTTTCAGAAGGTACTGGATTTATTTGTACCAAATGGTACAGAGAGTTGTTACCAAACCTTTTGATATACATGTATAGTTTATCTTGATCTGTCATCACATGCAGCTAAACCTGTCTCAGTAGACCTCTAAGTGAATAACACCTGTCTCAGTATACCTCTATGTGAATAACACCTGTCTCAGTATACCTCTATGTGAATAACACCTGTCTCAGTAGACCTCTATGTGAATAACACTTGTCTCAGTAGACCTCTGTGTGAATAACACCTGTCTCAGTAGACCTCTATGTGAATAACACCTGTCTCAGTAGACCTCTATGTGAATAACACCTGTCTCAGTAGACCTCTATGTGAATAACACCTGTCTCAGTAGACCTCTATGTGAATAACACCTGTCTCAGTAGGCCTCTATGTGAATAACACCTAAGTAGACCTCTATGTGAATAACACCTGTCTCAGTAGACCTCTATGTGAATAACACCTGTTTATAACATACAGTGCTTATGGATTGCTGTAGTAAATTTGCATATCATTTTACCTTTGTATAAATGACACATATTGATTAAGGGTAGATTTGAATGTCTCACTAGTGTCCTGTATGAACAGGTTTGACTATGGTATACTGGGTGTACATCATACACTGCAAGTGCACAGCACATTGGCTATATGCACTGGCACTATATGGTATACTGAGTGTATATCATACACTGCAAGTGTACAGTACATTGGCTACATACACCAGCAGTATATGGTATACTGGGTGTATATCATATGCTGCAAGTGTACAGTACATTGGCTATATACACTTGCAGTATATTGTATAATTGCAGTCATTAATTAAGGAAATATATGAAGTTTTGACCAATTGTAACCAAATGTGATGGGAATCATCAAGGTATATCAGGAACATTAAACCTTGCCATTTACTTGGATTACATGGCAAGATTTAATATTACATTTTTGTAAGAACGAGAAAATTGTCTTGAACCACCTTTGGCCTCTTGCTTTTAAGCCACTAATCTTGTATCTAAAGTAAAATGTTATGACATTTTTATAATTTGTCCTAACATACAAAATGTACATGGAAAACAATATATGTGACGGAGAACTATCAAAGTTTCTCTTAAATTGAGGTCACTGTCCCCTGTTGAAAGCATAAGCATTCAGAAGAAAGGTACAGTAGTTTTTCAGTGATATTTTGTAAAAACCTACCAGACTCTCCATTTCCTCTCCATGTAGAGTGATTCCACATTATAGAAGCACTGGGTGGACAAGTGGTCCAAAGTGCTGGACTTTACCACTCACTGCCATTGGGTTCAAGTCTCTGGCTCTGCCTATTTGGGCTTGTGAAAAAGCTTGCCAGTAGCTTCCTGTGGGTTTTTCCAGGTTCTTCCTCCACAGTTATACTGGCCACCATGTATAGCCTATCTTGTACTGAGAAATGGTGTTAAACCCTAAACAACCAAAGCCCTCATTGTAACACTGCCCATCGGATCCAATAGAATTTACTGCTTTCAAGTGAGACTGCCTTATAATGAGGTACATTATACATATAATTTTGCTACCACTTAATCAAATGGGATCCATGATCATACTCACCTTA
This sequence comes from Sinohyriopsis cumingii, assembly GCA_028554795.2. NCBI lineage: Eukaryota > Metazoa > Mollusca > Bivalvia > Unionida > Unionidae > Sinohyriopsis > Sinohyriopsis cumingii. The sequence continues at coordinate 84,480,224 of CM068833.1, forward strand.
TAACATGAAATGTTATAATGAGAGACATTATAGTGATGGAGTGTGTAATTTAAATTCAGACTTTTTTGAAGGCTACTAATATTTATGAATTTAATGGTTGCTTAACCCTCGTAGTGCAGAAGCCATATATTTATGGATAACATCACCTGGCTGTATAAGCGGGAACCATATATTTATGGATAACATCACCTGGCTGTGTAAGCGGGAACCATATATTTATAGATAACATTACCTGGCTGTGTAAGCGGGAACCATATATTTATGGATAACATCATCTGGCTGTGTAAGCGGGAACCATATATTTATGGATAACATCATCTGGCTGTATAAGCGGGAACCATATATTTATGGATAACATCACCTGGCTGTGTAAGCGGGAACCATATATTTATGGTCAAACGTCACCTAGCTCGGTGTGAGGATACCATATTTTTATGGCACAGGGCAGTGACATCTACAGATGTCCAATCTAGGCCAATCATTAATTGTGTGCTAATAATAACAGGGAGATAGCATCACAGCTCTGCATCACTGTAACAGAACATCAGTGAAACAAATATTCAAACCGACTTATTTGCCCAGGAAAGTCTGATGTCAGCAGTGGACATTAATGTATACAATATGATGGCTGTTACGTAGTTGCAGTCTTGCAGCTGTCCCATACCTAAAAGTCATTAATTAGATGTATGAAATCCTAACTTTTTTAACAGTATTTTTTTAAAGAAAAATTTATATTTGTTTCATTTACATGATGTGATGAAAGTCCACTGCAGTCAATAACAAACCTGCAGATGGATTTTGTGTCTGTTATTACATTTGTCACATGTATAGAGATATAGAGTATTCATCAGACTTATTCTTGCAACCAACAGTAATTGCTTATTGAGATGTAAAAATCTGTAAGACATCTGCCTTTCAACAATTTTCAAATGAGATAACTAGTTTTCGGTTAGTTTGACTTCATTGTAAAACATGACAAATATAATTGTTCTACATTATGATAATTATTATTTTACCTTCATAATTAAATCAACATGATAACATTGAGTTCTTTGAACAGTGAATGCTGTATTTAGTTGGATTAAAAGATTCTGCCAACAATATTATTTTAAACAGTCTTTTAAACCAATCAAACACTAACATTACTTTTTGGTCGCTATGGCAACCAAAGTAAATTTATAATTATTTATCATTTTTCAGTATGATTAGTATTTGTTACTTATCAGTGAACTATATAAGTGAATATAATTATGGTTTATATGGAGAAAATTTGTGAATAATAACTACATAAATATTGCACCATCTAAATATTGTACCATACTGAAATGTAGAGACATGTTTGAAAGTAAAGTTTTAATTATCTAGCATAGGCCTAAAAGTAATGAACTGAGGATATGTGATATGTAGAAACAAATTAACTGCCCATGTACACATTCAGAATAACTACATTTGATACCAAAGTATACACTATATTCAATTTTGTTTGGTCAAAAAATACTTTTCCACCCATTTTCTCTATTTGGCTGCTATGGTAACCATGAACATGCATCAGTTTCATCGACATTTTTAGTGTTTGCAATCTGCATGCATATATGCATCACTTTATACAATTTCACAACAATCTGGTTTTGAATACTAGTCTTGTAATTGTTAAATGGATTTGGCCCAAAATGTACATTGTTCTGAAACAATTCAGCATACACAGAGAGCAGGGCAGTTAGAAACAAATCAGCACTGGTTTTGAGATCATCCCAAAACAACACAGCACTACCAGAGTTAACAAAATCAAAAATTTAAGGACCTAGCAAAAGAAAATCTTTACATGGAAACAATCAGACTCCTCAAAACCACAAAAATAAGGACCCAGCAAAAGATGATTCTTACATGGAAACAATCGGACTCCTCAAAACCACGAAAATAAGGACCCAGCAAAAGATGATCCTTACATGGAAACAATCGGACTCCTTCATAAGTCCATTAAATTATAAGTTGATAGACATGTCATTTTTCAGGAAACCATGAAAATTGATCACATCAATATCAACAAAATGTTTCAGTTAACAGTATGATACTTACCTTCACACATGCACATTATAAGTGACAATATGATGGTAAATATACCTTCATCGTATGGCTTTTGATGACATTTCTCATATCAGCTACATTTTTTTCTTTACATTCTACAAGCAACCTATACAGTTGCAGATATTTTTCATCTTTAATATAGAAAATGAAGGCTATTGGTTTTTTCTTTATTTTGATGCAGGATGAATCATTGCCGGAGACTGCATTTGAAAAAGAACGGAAAGGTCGCAATCGCCTTAGCAGTGCCAGTATAACCAGTACCGACAGTGGTGTGATTGGACAGGATTCGCAAATCAGTCCCACCAGTACTTTGAGTGTTACACACACTTCCACATGGCCTGACTTCCTATCACAAGATCTGTCACATGACACAACAACATCCATTGTACGCAGCCAGAGTGAAATAACAGCCCATCAGAAGGTAAGAAATTCTCCTGGTTAATTCATGAATCCCCAAATTTGAGAAAATCATGTCTGCTGATTAGCATTTTATCAGAGAGTATTTTTTAGTTCATAATAATAATAATAATAATAATAATGCTTTATTTATAGAGGGTGACTCATTAGTCAAGGACCATTCTCCCTTGAGGCCCTCTTAAGGAGAGTATAACAATGCACATTATATGAAGATGGCAATAATTACTGTTTATTTTAACATGTTTAGTGTTAAAATACTAATAGGAGATAGTGAAGTTATGACAATTTAAATTTGTACACCCCTATATAGTGAAATTGGCAAAGGTGTCAGATAATCAGTTTACAATGTTACTTTATAATCAGGCAGGCTTGCTAAGTCCATATGCTCTCGTCAAATATATTATGGCTTTAGAGTGGGCAGCAAACCATTGGAATCTTGCGTAAAAGACACTAATTTGACAGCTTTTGGTTACTGACTGAGGTAGATCTTAGTGTTTTGTGACATGTTTAGAATTGATCAAACCATACTGAAGTAATTGAGTTACCAGTCCAAGCAGTGGATACCTGAAAAAGTATGCACAAGTCCTGAAGGGATGAGTGCATTATATTTCATGAATCCACAGCTTGTAGTGGTTTCTCAAACATATCCATTTTCCCTTGTTTTTATGTGAATTTCAATTTAAATATTACTTTTCAAAATTTTAACTTCAATTGGGGCTATTGTGACACGAATTGGGACTATGCACACGAACTGAGACTATATGCATGAAAGACTATACACATAAATTGGGGCTATACATATGAAATGGGGAACTACACATGAACTGGAGAATTACACATGAATTGGAGCTATGTCACATGAATTGGGGAACTACACATGAATTGGGGAACTACACATGAATTGAGAAACTACACATAAATTGGGACTTATAATACAAATGAATTGGGACTATACACATGAATTGGGGTATTCACATGAATTGGGGAACTCCACATGAATTGGAGCTATACAAATGAATTGGGACTATACACATAAATGGACTACAAACATGAATTGGGGTATTCACATGTAAAGATTGAGTCCAAAATATTTCTGCACCTTTTGAGATTATTTGAAGCATCAGTACATGTCATGCCCATGTACTCATGTTTTCAAAGCTGGTAACTTAAGATCGGCAAGACTAGCATATACACTTCCTCGATAAGGTGCAAGTTACCGAGGGACCTCGAAAAATTAAAAAAAAAATTGTTTTGACATTCGTGGGAGGGGCATTAGGGAACTCGGCTGTTTAATGACAGTGAATCCTCATTTTACAATCACATTGATATAAATAATTATAATAACGCACTTTTTCTAATAAAGTTGTTCGTTATTCTGTTTAAATAACATTTATTTTCAAAATGTCCAACTTATGAAAGATTGTTCCAATTGGCTTCAATGACCATCATGTGTATGCAAAAAATCTGTGTATTACTTCACTGCTTTTTGTTTTCTTGATGAGTCTGGTTCCCGTAGTGGTGTTTAATAGCATCCTGCCAAATTGGGAGTCCACATAGCAGGGAACTAGACTAACTGTTGACACACCACCAAACAAGATTCCTTTTTTACAAAAACATGCAACATTTATTTCGTGAGACAATCATCTACATTGAAACTCAATTTTTATATTGTTCAATTAGTACAATATTGATGCCGTGATTTCAATTGAAGTAATAATGAAACTTCTTATCATCCTTGAGGATATCATTAAGTGCCAGCTCGCTTGCCCACAATGGTCCGTATCTGTGAAATCAAGCTCTTTATTTTAAGAAGTATTCATTTCACTTGGCTGCCTTGTTATCTTTGATCACAGTTATAAAAGAGTTGGTCAGAGTAAGATAGTTTATGTTACATACACAAGATCATTTATAACAGTGTTCGATCGATCAAATGAAGTGAGTTCATCTGACATACGAACAGGGACCACTAGATTTTAAGTTTGTAAGATTTTTGTGCCTTTTAATTTTTCTTTTATTCCACCTCCTTTATTTGATTCAAAAGACATAATTGAGGTGATAATACAAAGGAGGCCAGCTTTCAATTCAGTGCAACAATACAACAAATACTTCCACAAGTCAGTTATCGGTCAGCACTTAATTAGGTTCTCAGAGAAATGCTCGTGGACATAGTTGTTATGGTAGATTGATGCATTTTTTGTTTAATTACAAGAGGACACATTGCATTTATGACAATTACACTTAAAAAGAACTTAAAGATAGAACTAGAACACAAATTTCAATTGATATAAAATTATTTAATTTGTATTTATTTATTAAAGTACTGCCTCCACTCAGTGTAGATGACATTTCATTAATCAAATTTTCTTTACATATTGTTAATTGTGGTGTACCAGGAATTTTCTTTGGAAAGAAAATGTAAAAAAAAATGTATAACCTATTTTTAAATTTGATATTTCATAGTGTTAATTAAAATTTCCAGGTCCTATCTACCGTTTTCGACGATAAAACAAGTGATACATCAAAGTTTCCGTTACCAATTTTGATCATGATTTTCTTCAAGTTCAACAAATAGGGATCAATTATTGGGGTATTTTACAGTTTATAAAATGGGATCCATGCCTGACCCCACATTATAAGTAGGTTCGCGAGTCATCAGGGTGCGAGTTATCGAGGGAGTGGTGTAATCATTAGTTATTGTGTACATTATCGGGTGTCACCTGATTAATTTCCTGATTGTTCAGATATTAAATACCAAATTATTCAAAACTTTCTGGAGTATATTACTTACGAAGTTTTTCTTATGGTTTGGAATTATATCATCACATTTCCATAAGGACCCAATTTTGGTTCACTGATAATTTTAATATAATAGTGGAGTAACACTTGTCCCATGCTACTTCTCTGACTCATTTTCACCTGGATATTCTTTTCATTTTTGCCTGAAACAGTGGGAGGAAACTTTTATTTTCGTTAGTTTTGATAACATCCAAACCACATCTGTGAGATTTTCATTTTGCTAGATGCTTAGATGTATGTAAGACATTGATTTCAAATGGATATTTTGCCCATGCATGAGCAGATGGGTGAAAATTAGATGTCCTTTTTTTTCCCCCATATTGGACAGACAATTTTCATTTCCTGGCCCCTTTTTACTACTCCATATCTCAAATGTGGCCTACTTTTTGCAAAGATACATCTGTCCACGTGCATTCAGACTGGTCTGCTTTTGAGCTAACTTCACAAAGTCTGTAGTTCCGATACAAACTCTGGTTCCAAAAACATAATTTTTATCCTAATTAAAATCCAGTCTCAAAATGACATTTTTTCAGCCTTTTTTATTTTTACATGAGTAGAAAGTGAACATTATTTGGTAAGTATTGTTGAGCTACGTCTCCCTCATTTAATACTTGCTTTGGAGTATCCTGAAGCTGATGCCACAGAGGTCAGAATACTGAGGGTACTACCTCATTACACAAAAACTGGCATGTACATATAATGAGTAATGTGATTGGGGCTTAAAACATTGACAACTTTTGTTAGTTCAGGACAATAACTCTGTGGTGTTACATTTAGCCATACGTATCACCCCATGTAACACAGTATCACCTCATGTAACACAGTATCACCCCATTTAACACAGAATCACCCCATGTAACACAGTATCACCTCATGTAACACAGTATCACCCCATGTAACACAGTACTGGTATCACCTCATGTAACACAGTATCACCCCATGTAACACAGTATCACCTCATGTAACACAGCATCACCCCATTTAACACAGTATCACCCCATTTAACACAGTATCACCCCATTTAACACAGTTTTTCTTTTCTTTGTTTCAAATAATACACACAAAAACATTTTATGAATACCTAATGTCACTTTAAGGTATTGTTTTCATTGTTTGTTGTTATTGTTGTTCAAAACTCTTGACACAATGTTGAAAAATCTACAACCTAATTCCTAGTGAACTCTGTCATACAGGTTTATGACCATCCTTTTGTATTGAATACTGTTGGTTTTTTTTTCTTCAATTTGTATATGACTCTTGGGAGAAATGAAAGCTCTACAAAAGTATTGCCATGCAAGCAGTCTCTGCTTTGACTGTTCATAACTTGGCAATGCATAATTAATTACCTGTGACCCTATCAGCAGGGGACACACTTGCAAGTCCAGTGGATGCAGATGGCTGAGTGAGCAACAGCAAAGAGGAGAGACTGTGGATTCAAGAAAAATAAATGCTAACAAAATAGCATGACATGATAAGTTTGAATGTTACTTCCATATAACTCGCTTATAATTTAAGTGCAACTGCAAACTGCACAGAATCAGATCTGGCATAGCATAGCATCCTGGCAGATCTTGGTCTTTGCAGCTTGTATTGGGTAATCAGTAGAACAACATCATAGACCCAGAGTTGCTAGCACATTATGCGATGGCACTAATCAGTGTCTATGATGTTTGCAGTGAGACTCGACTTATAGGTGAATATATAGAGTAATCATCTTTGCCCATTACTTAAGGCATAAGGCAGTGCCATGTGACTCAGATGACCTAGTATTACTGCATGATTATTTTCCATGTCAGCAAATGCAGCTGTATTACACATAAATCAATCTTACTGGTAAAGATCCATCCTGATGCTGCAGTTGTATCAAGTACAGGCCATACCGTAGTTATCCACATAAGATGAACATGTTATTTCCCTCTTTACAATTTGCCTATAAATAAAACACAAGAAAAATGCAAGAGTGGACACTTACACATGACAAACAATTTAATAAATCAACATAGTCGTCTCTGTCTATGCAAAATATAGCTAAAAAAAATGAACAATGATGATGATGAAAACTGAACAATGATGATGATGAAAATTGAACAGTGATGATGATGAAAATTGAACATTGATGATGATGAAAATTGAACAATGATGATGATGAAAACTGAACAGTGATGATGATGAAAACTGAACAATGATGATGATAAAAATTGAACAATGATGATGATGAAAATTGAACAATGATGATGATGAAAGTTGAACAATGATGATGATGAAAATTGAACAATGATGATGATGAAAACTGAACAATGATGATGAAAACTGAACAATGATGATGATGAAAACTGAACAATGATGATGATGAAAAGTGAACATTGATGATGATGAAAACTGAACAATGATGATGATGAAAATTTAACAATGATGATGATGAAAATTGAACAATGATGATAAAAATTGAACAATGGTGATGATGAAAACTGAACGATTGATGATGATGAAAACTGAACATTGATTATGATGAAAACTGAACAATGATGATGATGAAAATTTAACAATGATGATGTTGAGCACAGTATTCCATTCAGCCCATTGCACTGTCATCTCAACCGGGCACAGTTATGGCCACTGAATGGATAGCACAGAAAAACAGGCAGGCATCCTTAAAGTTGAGAAGGTAAATCAAATTTGATTTAGGCATGAAATCAATTAAAATCTAATTATCAGAGTTAAACTTCATTGCTAAATTTAGATATCAGTTTCACTTTTTTAAAACATCATGGAATTTTCACTGTCCAAATTTTAAATTCTAGAATACTCCTGGATCTTCACTGTCCAAATTTTAAATTCTTGAATATCCCTGGATCTTAGCTGTCCAAAGTTTTAGTTCTAGAATATCCCTGAATCTTCACTATCCTAACTGTTAGTCCTAGAGTACCCCTGAATCTTCACTATTCTAACTGTCAGTCCTAGAGTACCCCTGAATCTTCACTATCCTACCTGTCAGTCCAAGAGTACCCCTGAATCTTCACTGTCCTAACTGTCAGTACTAGAGTACCCCTGAATCTTCACTATCCTGTCAGTCCTAGTGTACCCCTGAATCTTCAATGTCCTAACTGTCAGTCCAAGAGTACCCCTGAATCTTCACTATCCTGTCAGTCCTAGTGTACCCCTGAATCTTCACTGTCCTAACTGTCAGTCCAAGAGTACCCCTGAATCTTCACTGTCCTAACTGTCAGTCCAAGAGTACCCCTGAATCTTCACAATCCTAACTGTCAGTCCTAGAGTACCCCTGAATCTTCACTATCCTGTCAGTCCTAGTGTACCCCTGAATCTTCACTGTCCTAACTGTCAGTCCTAGTGTACCCCTGAATCTTCACTATCCTGTCAGTCCAAGAGTACCCCTGAATATTCACTATCCTAACTGTCAGTCCTAAAGTACCCCTGAATCTTCACTGTCCTAACTGTCAGTCCAAGAGTACCCCTGAATCTTCACTGTCCTAACTGTCAGTACTAGAGTACCCCTGAATCTTCACTATCCTGTCAGTCCTAGTGTACCCCTGAATCTTCACTGTCCTAACTGTCAGTACTAGAGTACCCCTGAATCTTCACTATCCTGTCAGTCCTAGAGTACCCCTGAATCTTCACTATCCTCCCTGTCAGTCCTAGAGTACCCCTGAATCTTCACTATCCTAACTGTCAGTACTAGAGTACCCCTGAATCTTCACTATCCTGTCAGTCCTAGTGTACCCCTGAATCTTCACTGTACTAACTGTCAGTCCTAGAGTACCCCTGAATCTTCACTATCCTGTCAGTCCTAGTGTACCCCTGAATCTTCACTATCCTAACTGTCAGTACTAGAGTACCCCTGAATCTTCACTATCCTGTCAGTCCTAGTGTACCCCTGAATCTTCACTATCCTAACTGTCAGTCCTAGAGTACCCATGAATCTTCACTATCCTAACTGTTAGTCCTAGAGTACCCATGAATCTTCACTATCCTAATTGTCAGTCCTAGAGTACCCCTGAATCTTCATTGACCAAAATGTTCAGTTCTAGAATAGCCCAATATCTTCGCTGTCCACAACTGGGCATGCAGTTTATATGGTTAAATACAGTAGCACAGTTGCAAACCATTGTAATCTACTTAGCTTTATCTATTAGTACTGTTCGCACCTGCTTCAAAAAGTCGGATTAATTCCTACAACTCTGCATCTTCCGGCGGGGTTCAATATATTGAATATGTGATTTACTGCTGAGACTAATGAAACTACTTTAAAATTAATTTCTTTCTTGCAGGAAAGTGCATGAAACTTGTCTGTTACTTTATTCACAGTACAAACATAATATAATTTTAACAAACTGATTGAAAAAGTTTAATAAAGTCAAACTTTGATTATTTGTATATCAACCATTTAAAATTCTGCACAAATGAAATAGCTCAATTGGTAGAACATTGCTTTTGTTATCCAGGGGTTGTGGATTCGATACCCTCCCAGCCAACCCTGGTCATGTCCTTGGAAACTGGGGCACTCTGCTCCCATTTGCTGAACATGATATAGCCACTAACATGTTCAGATTGCCATTAAAGCCAACCATCAAATATTTAGCAGTAAAAGACTGACGCTCATTCCCAGAGTAGAGCCTTGCCTATCTATAACCTTGAAAACTTTTAGCAAATTGTTAGGCCTGCAGTACTTGGAGTTCTGAGTGTATACTGAAACAGTTATCTTCCTTACTTGTCAAATTAAACTGTAGTTAAAAAAAAAATTAATACTGTAAATTAAATGATAAATTTTTAGCTCTGACTTGAATCAGTTTTCATTAACTCCTGCTTAACAAAGTTGGCAGAGACCTATATTAAGTACTGTCTGTTTGTGTGTCCAGAACTGAGCACATGTACCTCAATATTAATGAGGTCAAGAATGGGTTTCATCCCCAGCATTCCATGACATTCTTCATGGGATTATAGCCTCTGATTCCCTGTCTTTTAGACTTTGGTTTCTTTGACATAAATTCATTAAGGTGGATTTCAAACAAATATGGCATACCAAGGATTCATGGATTTCAACCAGATTTAACATAGAGTTGTATTTTGATAAGACCTTGAATGAATTTGACTTCCAGCATCCCACATCCTTTAGTGGAATTATGGCCCCTAATTTCCAACATCCCACATCATTTAGTGAAGTCATTGCCCCTGATTTCAAGCATCCCACATCATTTAATGAAGTTATGGCCCCTGATTTCAAGCATCCCACATCATTTAGTGGAGTTATAGCCCCTGATTTGCAACATGCCACATCATTCAGTGGAGTTATGGTCCTTGATTTCAAGCATCCCGCATCATTTATTGGAGTTATGGCCTGTGACTTCCTGTCTTCCTAACATTGGCTTTGGCAGTATAATTTTGCAAGTAATTTTGGATTTCTAGCATTCCATGACATCATTTACAGGAGTATGGCAACTATTTGTCAACTCTTCAGTTTGGTTTCTGAAGCATTAATTTACCATGGATTGTTGGATTTTGACCAACTTTGGCATGAAGCTATATTCATATACTGAGTTTAAATTCCAGCATTCCATATTATTGAGCAGAAGAGTTAAGGTCCCTGTGCCTTCCCACCTTTGTTAAGACCCCTGATTGCCTGGTTTCCCAACTTTGGTTTATACAGTATTACTTGACCAAAATTTGTTGGATTTCAGCCAGATTTGGCATGTAGCTTTATATTGATTAGATGTTGAATGATTTTGATTTAAAATGTTCCACATTACATGTATCATTTAGAAGAATTTCAAATGTTCCACATTACATGTATCATTTAGAAGAATTTCAAATGTTCCACATTGCATGTATCATTTTGAAGAATTTCAAGCATTCCACATTGCATGTATCATTTAGAAGAATTTCAAGCATTCCACATTGCATGTATCATTTAGAAGAATGTCAAGCATTCCACATTGCATGTATCATTTAGACGAATTATTTATTAACTGTTTGGGCATCATCCTAACCATTGCATCTGCAGTGACGCTTACTACTAAATGTCAAGGTCAAGGTCAATATGAATGAATAAAAATGATTTCCACACAATAACATTAGTTCTACATCACACACATGGACCAAATGTTGTTCATGTATATAAATGAATAAAAATGATTTCCACACAATATGAACAAAATTCATCATGCACCTTTATGTTAATGAGACTGTAAATGAGACGGATTTTGAGTATTCCATGTCATCATTCAGAGGCCTAGCCAAAAAAATATTACATGTGAGATCCTGTGTGATGCAACAATACCTACAAGGTCTAGCTGTTTCTGGACTTTCCAAATTCAGGTAATTAATAAACAGGTATCACAGCTATTATCCCATGCTAAATTGATTCATGAGCACAAGATAGACTATTTAATGGCAAGACAATATGGCAATACAGTTCCTTGCCCAGACATGTATCATGGCAACTGACCTGATTTGAGTCAAGCATACTAACCACTGAGTTGCCATGACCCATGACCCCACTAATGTCACACACACACACACACACACACACACACACACACACACACACACACACACACTGCAATCCCTTAACCCTTGTCAATGAAAGTAGAGAGAATAGCGATCAGGGAATTATTGTCAGTCTTATAGTGTTAAGTATTAATCACCACTGGTGGCTTTCACATTTGTATGCACCAACTGCTTGTAGTAGATGCAGGCATCTTGGCCTTGTACTGTCTATCCAGTCATTAATCAATTCATAGAAGGTTATAAGCAAGGCTATGCAAAAACCACTCACTATAGACGAATGAAATTTGCCTCACATATCTGTATTTATATGCAGATTAAATTTTCAGGCTATTACAGCAATTTGGCAATTTGTGTCTGCCTGCCATTATAAGGCAGTGTGTATTATGTAATGATGTTGTCCGTCTCTTTGTTTTTGATTTCATTTCTGCACAATATCTTGAATTGTCCAATTTCTACAGTTACCAAACATTGTGGATGGCTTGCACTTTGGGTAAGGAAGATCCCTATTGATCTTTGGGCAAAAAGGTTTCAAAGTCAAAGTTACTGCGACTGTAAGAACAAAATCATTTCTGCACAGTCATTTGAGTTCTTCACCAGCTACAGTTAAAAAATTTCATGGATAGCTTGAACTTGGGGTAGGAAGGAACCCTGTCAGTGTAGGGGTTCAGAGGTCATGGTCATTCTGACTAAGAAAACTTTGTGATTGGCTTATGCTTGGGGCAGGGAAGAAACCTATTGATTTCAGAGTCAGAAGATCAAGGGTCAAGGTCAATGACTAGAAGAAAATTGTTTCCGAACATTAACTTCAATTCTCTATTATCAGCAGTTAGCAAACTTTGTAGCTGGCTTGCATGTATGATAAGGATGAAACCTTTTGATTTGGGAATCAAAGAATCAAAGGCCAAAGTCAGTATGAAGGAATAAAAATGATTTCCACACAATAACATTAGTTCTACATCACACACATGGACCAAACAATGTTCATGTATAAGGCTTACACCTTTGTTAAGGATGAAGCTTATTGATTTTGAGATCAGAGGTCACTTTCAGAGTGACGAAAAGAAGAATAGTAATTTCTTTGCACAAATTTCAGTTATCTAAGTAGAGAACTATTAAACATCGGGCAGGCATATAATGTGCCATTTATGGTATTTTTTGATTTTACCAATTTTGGTCTTTTTTGACTTTGCAAGATGAAGTGAAATCCACTTGATGTAGACAATTTGTTTTCATATAGGTCATCCTTATCTTTTTTACTTTTTGGATTGATACTTATTTATTTTTGTCTGCAATGTGGGCATTTGTGTTTTACAAACACTTCTAGAGCATTGATGTGATAGTGTTTGTTCTCTTTGAATAAGTATGCTGTGCAGTTCATTGCCAAAACCAGGCTCCAAAAATTCCAACTTCCTACACACGCTGAAGGACAGGAGACCTTTTAAGGTTACCATCATTATTTGTTTCTGATACTGAAAAGAACTTGCAATAAGTTACTCATCCACCAGTCGCAGGATCAGTCAAGAAGTGGGGTTATTTTAATCCAAGATATCCAGAATAAATGAATTAAGTTATTTTTGTTGGCATCTGTCTTGCGCTTTTGCACAGATACCAATGGATTCTAAATAAGTTCATGTTATTTCCATAAAAGGAATGACTTTTGTTCATGCCATTAAGATTTGTGGGTTTGTATCAAAATGTATAATCAAGGGCAGTAATACAATATGACAATTTATTGTCAAAGGCAGCAATATGATATGACAATGAATTATCACAAGCAGCAACATAATATGACAATATATTATCAATGGCAGCAACAGGATATGATAGTGTATTATCAAGGGTAGTAATATGATATGACAATGTATTATCAAGGGCAGCAGTATAATAGGACAATGTGTTATCAAAGGCAGCAATATGATATGACAATGTATTATCAAGGGCAGTAATATGATATGACATTGTATTATCAAGGGCAGCAATATAATAGGACAATGTGTTATCAAAGGCAGCAATATGATATGACAATATATTATCAAGGGCAGTAATATGATATGACAATGTATTATCAAGGGCAGCAATATGATATGACAATGTATTATCAAGTGCAGCAATATAATAGGAAAATGCAATATAGTAGGACAATGTATTATTAAGGACAGCAATTTGATATGACTATGTATTATGAAGGGTAGCAATATGATGTGACAATGTATTATGAAGGATAGCAATATGATATGGTATTTTATTATCAAGGGCAGTAATATGATATGACAATATGCTATCAAGGGCAGCAATATGATATGACAATGTATTATCAAGGGCAACAACATGATATGATAATGTATTATCACGGGCAGTAATATAAAAAGACAATGTATTATCAAGGGCAACATGATATGACAATATATCATCAAGGGCATCAATATGAAAGGGCAATTTATTATCAAGGGCAACAACATGATATGACAATGTATTATCAAGGACGGCAATATAAAATGACAATTTATTATCAAGGGCAACAACATGATAGGACAATGTATTATCTAGGGCAGCTATATAATCGGACAATATATTATCATGGGCAGCAATATGACCTGACAATGTATTATCAAGGGCAACAATATGATAAGACAATGTATTATCAAGGATAGAAATAAAATATGATAATGTTTAATCTAGGGCAGCAATATGATATGACACTGTATTTGATTTGTATTATCCAGGGTTTCAATATGATAAGACAGTGTATTATCAAGGTCATCAATATCAGAGAGTGTATTATGAAGGGCATATGATTTGAACATGTATTTTAAAAGGGTAATTATAACATTATTGAAAATAAGCAGGATCAATGCATATTAATAATGTGATTTTGCAATGGGATAATTATCATTCTTGGAGAAATATTGTTTACCTGTTGGATTTATTATCGTTTACATCCTGGATGACTTTGTGTGTGTTGGTGTGATTTGGATTTTTAGCATATCTTTAACAATTGTTCTGTCATAATGATTCAGTGTAAGCAGTGTGTCAATTCACCTTGATGTCTAGCACTGGAGCATCATTCCACAGACATGTAGCATGATGTCCCATCTGACCGCATTATACTGACACAAGGCCAACCTGTCCAAACACTAACCTTTTAATGCTGAGCATCAAGCGAGGCAGATGTTAATACCATTTTTTGGAGTCTTTGGTATGACTCGGCTAGGATTCAAACATACAACCTCCCACATCCAAGGTGGATGCTCCAACCACTAGGCCATTAGAGCAGTCTGATTTTGATTGTGAGCAAGATATTATGCACATTAATTACTGTTTCTGCTTAGAGGAAACTTCCATCAGTATTTAGTACAATAGGTAAGATGAACATGCTATAAAATGTGTGATAAATCTTACGTAGGGTACTACATAAGCCTGCTCATTGAGATGGTCATCTGTTAACCCTTTACCTCATGCAAGCGCCTTTGGACACATCTACTCCATTCACATGGAAGCTCCTTTTGATGCCTGCTGTAAACATCAGCCATTTTAAGCAGGTTTTCATAGCGCCACCTTTGGGAAAAAACCCTATTAGATACTACATTCATTTCTGCAAAAGACAATTACATCAGATCACATGGTCACTGTTTATGCTCTGGTCAAAATCTGCTAGTTAAAGTAACTGGGTTGTAATCTCCACTCTCCAAAATGGAGGTTGCGGATTTCATTCAGTACTTATGAAGTTTTCATGATTAGAATCACAAGGATGAAAGCTTCAATAACTTAGGTAAAGGCTCTGATATTGATGTAGGCAGCAATTAGTTTTTATAAATTATCAAATTCAGATGACTTAGTGATGTAGACGTGGACAAAAAACTTGTAAATTTCGAGTATGAGAAATGTCAGTTATGATTGGTCACGCGGCTTCACTGACTTGATGGTGAACGAGCTCTCTCAAGATTTTAATGCAAATAAAAAATGCTTCTGTGAAAAATAATTACACAACTATAATAATTGGACTTTACTTTTAAATTTTTCCACACATAATAGATGTGTACCAAAAATGTAAAATGGTTAAAATTGCTGTTAAACGTAACATACACTACATTGCTTAACAATTAACAGGCAGGCCTATGTGTATGGAGTCGAATAGGTAACAGGTGTCCTATTTATAGCGCACTGCACTGGGTAACTTTGCTCTATGAGGTAAAGGGTTAAGTAATGTAAGCCAAGTGAATAATATCCAGCCCACTTGGGCCTTTTGTTTATGGTATTGTTCAGCATTCACAGTTATTTACAACTTCTAATGAGAAACTACTTGACTGGTTTGCAAATTGTTTAACATGTTGCATGGCATCAAGACCTAATACAAATTCTTTTAATTGATGCTGATTTGTCAGCCACTAAGGCCTCAAAAAAATAAAAATAAAAATAAAAATTTAAAAATATTTTAAAAAATTACAGAAATTATTCTAGCATAAAGGATTTTCACTTGCATACAGATGATGTTGTTCGACTGTCAAATATGGCCAATGTTAATAAAAATGGATAAACATTTAATTAATCTTTATAAAAATTCACTGAACATAATTTGACCAAATTAGACACTATCCTGACATAAATGGTATGGCTGCCATTAGTGAGAACAGAACAATCATCAAAAACCATTCATTGGGTAGAGAGCAATCTATGGATCTTAGATTTGTAAGCATGATGTTTACTATGACCAAAGGGATTTTAGTGTTTGAAAAAGGAAATTATATAGCAGTACCAATGTCAGGTTTCTAACTAGTAATATGTGGGGGGTGTGAATATGGGAATTTCAGAGACAGGTGTGAGGGAAGCAATGATAAATCTGAGTAACTAGGTCGGCATCATAGAAACTAATGTAAGATGGTGTGAGAACATATCAATAGCATGTAAAGTTTTTGGGTTTCAGGAAGGCTTCGAAAAATCTGGGTCAACAGGTCAGCATCATGACATACCTGGATAACTGGGTCATATTCCTGCTGTTTCAGCACCATTTAGTTATGGTATGGTATGGTTGGGGGGGGAGGGAGCTTTCATTCATCTAATAATGGTTAGCCAATCATATTCTGTATGTGGGGAAAGGGTGTGGGATTACGATATGTGTATATAGACAGATACAAGATATAGTGTGCAGAGTAGAAAGCAGAATGGCAGTAGGACACAAAGCAGGAAAGAAAAGCAGAAAAATGGCAGAGAAATTGAATAAATCCACATGTAAGCAAAGTCACACCTGAAGAAAGCCATTCTTGAATTAAGGCGAACCTGGACAAAGTCACACCTGGACAAAGTCACACCTTAACAAAGTCACACCTTAACAAAATCACACCTAAAGAAGTGAAACATGGACACAGGCATGTGAGCAAAGCCACACCTGAACGAACTGAACAAATTGTAAGAAAGCTTAGCAGTTAAGCTGATCAGATACGAGTTAAAACTTAAGAATTAATTATTAAAGTCAAAATAATTATTTTTCCATGATATAGAGATTTATGTAAATACTGTAAAGATCTTAAATGCATCCACACTTTATGCACTTTTATTACTGTCAGGTGATAGTTTTGATATAAAATTAGATCAGGTGGGGCAAAACTCAGATCAGGAATAGCAAATATAAAACTCGTGTCTGTGAACATGTGAGGAAGTTGTCACATACTGAAATCTATAATTGGATGATGATACAAGTCAATGATCAGGAAGGGAATAAGAGGGTTTAGTTGGAAATAGATTTAATAGATGATAAAAATTTATCTCTGATTTCAGAAGATATTAAGACGATTCCATTAAATTAATTTACTAGTAACTTTATTGGTGGAAGAACAGAGGAGTGTATCAACCTAATGGCACCTGGGAAATTGATCCTCTTCATGTCATTTCTTCAAAATCATTTGTAGTCACAATTCTTCCTAAATCATTCAGAAGAAAGTCATGAACTTGTTGAACCCTTTCAAAATGATGTCTCATTGTCTCAGTGCTACTAAATAGAAATATTGCCTGTGTACATCCAACATGGTCTTCGTGGTAGCCATCCTGATGAGTTGATCACTGCATTGCCACCCCCTTTCCCAACTCCAGAACAGTACATTTCTGCCTGTTGCTTTCATTCAAAAGAATAACCCTTTTCATTTACTAGTATTAGACTTCTATGTGAGAGTACCACAATGGTGTGTGTGTGTGTGTGTGTGTGTGTGTGATTTAGATTTTTTTACATAGCTTTAACAATTTTTCAGTCACATCGCTACGATATCTGTAGTGACAGTTTATAGTGATGTCTAGCACTGGGGCATCATACTGCAGACATGTAGCATGATGTCCCACCCAGTCACATTATCCTGACACCAGGTCGACCAGTCCTAACACTAACCTCTTAATGCTGAGTGCCAAGTGAGGCAGCTGTTAGTACTATTTTTGTAAGTCTTTGGTATGACTCAACCAGGGTTCAAACCAGCAACTTCCCACATCCAAGGCGGATGCTCTAACCACTAGGTCACTGGAGCGGTGCCACAGTGGTAATGTGTGTATTGCTTTTGAATATATAATCCTGTTAACATGAAATTTTTTACTGTAACATTTATGTTTAAAGAGGGCAACACAATTAGCTAAAAACTAATCTACCTTGAGGACCTCATAGAAAGGAATTTATTTATTTTAGCTGCATCTCTGAAGTCACTGGATATATTGGGTTTGAAAGAAGGAAATAGAGTGGGCGTTTCTTATCTCAGCTGGAATACTATTCCAGAGCAAAGTTCCAGAGTATTGGAATCTCCTTCTAAAATAATTCCTTATTTGGTTTGGGAATTTTTTACTGTTTGGTAGACATGGATCACAGGTGGGGAGTATTGCCAGGTAGCCTTTCCTGGAATAGTGATTGTAAATATTCAGGAGCACTATTATTGGATATCCTGTACATTAATTTGGCTTTCCTCAGATTTAGTCTTTCGTAGATACTATTTGTAACTTGCCAGCTAATTTTCCTTGCTTTATTTCTGGATTGATATTAGCCCAAATGCTCTTTTTTGAAGATGTGCCAGCTTTGCTATGTTTTTATCACTTGAAATAACCCATACTGTATTACAGTCATTTAAATAGGGTTGTATGTAACTGTTATAAAATAGTTTTCTGTACTTTTCAGAGAGAAAATGTCTTTTTTACTGATATGTTTGAAATGTTCAGTCCATGATAGGTTATTATCTACAAGAACACCAAGTAGTCTCTCATGACAGACCATTTGCAAATTTGTATCCTTCCATGTCAGACATAGTTCATCACTATCAAGATTTTCCCTTTTGTGTCTTGTTGAAATAAGTAATATTTTAGTTTTACCAGTATTTACCACCGAGCCATTGCATGTGAACCAGTGCTTGAAGCCATTTATTAGTTAGGGAGATCAAGGCAGTCTCACATGAATGTTTCTGTCTAAAGCCTTATTGATTAGGGTGTATGTCACGTTTACCCTGACCCAGAGTAGCCCCAGTTTGAAACATGTATAATCAAGGTAATTCTGACAAGCCATTGTTTGATGTTAGGCTAGCACTAATCCCTTACGTAAGATTGCCATGGCTAGAAGTGGAGAGCCAGACCTAGGAGCTGCGAGGCCGCCAGATAGTCAATTATCACCTAGATGTGGAAACGTTTGTCCAGATCAAAAGAAGTTGCCCGAAGAAGTGGGAGTGTCTTAACTTCTTTTCCCTGCAGACAGACAGCCAGGTTGAACTGGCCGCCAAGACAATTGGACAGGGTCACAGCGCCACCCAATCAGAATCGAGATGGGGAGAGACCCTGATTTGGGTAGAATGATATCTCCGCGTCTTCCGGCAAGAATTAGTTTGCTAGAAAGTTGCCCAGAGGAGAAAAGCATAACTCCGAACCGCCATTCGTTATTGGCGGGAATATCTTAGAACAGGAAATTCTAAGTACAGACAGCTTCAAATAAGGAAGCTTTGAGGGACAGACCAGTTACAGTTTGGTCCCGTAGTCTCAGATAGAGAGACGGAGGAAAGGAGAAGAAAGGAGAGAAGTCAGGAGAAGTTGAAGTCTAGGAGGAAAAGGGGAGAGAAGGGAGGAAGAGGAAATTGGGAGCGAAATTGGAGGAGGAGATAGTCGAGAGGGAAACAGAGTCGAAGGAGGTGTTGGAGGAATGGAAGGAAGGAAAGAATTAGCGGGAAGGAAAGAGATGAGTAGACGCAAGGACAGGGGGGAAATCGAACTCACACTGTAAATCACGGGATGAATTAGGCTGTCACTTGGTCGAGGGAAAGACGGGTGATTGAGAGTTTATCGTTTTAAATTACTGAATTTATTAAATTGTTATTAATTGAATTTCATCTTCATGTTCTCTATAATTTAACTGTCGGCATTGCTGACTGGGGGCTCAGAGCTGTAAATCTACCTCGTCACTAATTTAACTTTCTAACCCCATGAGCCCGGGTGGAACTTTCATCATAATTTAATTAATATATATATTGGAAGAACCCCACCCCAATGCGTGTGAACGTCACAGTGTAACAGCAAGTGTTTGGTTAAATATGACAGGAATGAGTCATGGACATGTTTTGCAATCAGTTTTGACAAATTTGGTAGTACTGAGATGGCCAGTAATTATCAGCATCTTCCTTAGAACCAGATTTGTGAATAGGAGTTACTTCTGCGGTTTTCAAAATTTTGGGGACAGATGAGGTTGCAATACTTAAATTGATTATGAATGTTATGCTATCTAAAATAGCAGAGGCAGAAGATTTAATGAGGCATGGACCAATTTGATCAAGTCCTGTAGCTTTTTTGGTATCAAGTTCACTGAGACATTTTGTAACAAAGTTTTGTGATACTTGTGGGATAGAGAAACATACCTCCTTAGAGATTTTGCTGCAGTGGAACTTTTTCAGTTCATTAAAATTGTTTTCTATCACTGGTTCTTTTAACTTTGTGGTAATATTGGTGAAAAAGTCATTGAAAACATTTGCAATGCCAGTGTCATCATTGACTATGGGGTCATTTACCAGAAGTGAGTGAATTTTATTTGTCTAATCTTTGTGTGCTCCTCCAGTGAGTTCATTGAAGTGACTCCATTTCTTCTCAAGCAATGTTTTTAGTTTTTTTAATCAAACTTATTTTATTTCTCCATACTTTATGTTGTGCATGGTTTCCCATAGCCTTGAATTGGCCTCATGTTTACATAGAGTTTAGGGTTTTAGTAGTAAGCCAATTATTCTTCACTCGATGTACTTTCAGTGGTGCAAGTTTAGAGACTACATCAATAAATAAGTCAGTCCACACCCTCAGTGCTTCATCTATGTCACCCAAATATTGGATCATATACCATGGAACTTTATATAGGTCACTGAGAAATTGTTCTTCCTTAAAATTTTTGAATGATCTGTAAGTGATAGTTTTGTGTGTATTTATCTTATTTCTCTTGCATTTAACCTTTCTTGTCAAAAAAGTAGGATAGTGGTCACTAAGATCAACATTCAGTACATTAACACAAGCAACATTGTCTGGAATGTTGATATAAATGTGATCAATAAGAGTGCTTGATTTTACTGTTACCCTTGTGGGTTCATTTATACCTGCAGCTGGACTAGGCCTAATGATTCAATAGATTCCATCCAGTTGTTCCTTATTTGAGTATTGAGAAGGCCCTTATTTATATTGCCAAGTATATATGTTTCTTTCTCCTGTGCAAGAACATTTTCCATTTGTTACAAACCCACAAATATAAATAACAAATGCAAAGAAACAAAGTTAAATGATAGTCATGCAAATATCACTTACTGTAATTAATGGCAATGGCAGAACACTCAGATGCAAAAGAGGTACAGGTGGTAGCATGGTTGTGGTTCATGGGATGATGATGTTGTATATGTCAGAAACAGTTTACCAATTAAAAGGAGAAATAATATAGAATCAGACAGATTGATGCAATATGGATTTGGGTACATTAGTCAAATACAAAGTAATTCCTGGTTGGCTTTTTACCAATCTGCATAGGTCACATGGAATGAACATTTTGAAGCACAGCTAAAGTGACTGTTGAACAAAAATATTTTTTTAGGTGATTTCTAAATGGGTCTGTTGAGGTAATTATATTTTTTTTAAAAATTGGAGAATTTCACATAAATGTTTGCTCTAAGCCAGTTATTGGACTAGCCAATATGAGAAACTGACCACTCAAAACCCAAATAAAAAATGTGGCAAAAAGACATTTTCAGGATAGGTTTTGATGTGATAGCTTTCCTATTTTCCTAACCAGAAAATCTGCTTTAATAACTTTAAAATCCAAAACCCATAAAACCATAACACATGGGTCATTTAAGAATTTGTATGAATACAAATTTCTTGAAGATCTCAGTAAAGTGTCTTGGACTATGATACTTATTTATGAAAATAGAATTGCAATCTTTATGATATAAATGTTACAAGATCTTACAATATTATGTACACCTGCTTATTTATCTGGTTAATTATTAAGGTATGTAATCCAGGTGAGCAATATCGGATACACTTGGATCTCTTGCTAATAGGAAGTTTGCATTAGGGACCTTATTGCAACATAAAATTAGTTAGAGACAGTAGTGGTGTTGATTGACACCTAACATCTTAAAAATCTTATTCTGACAATAGTTCCTGAACCAAATGTCGTATTGACATAAGTATGATTTTGACCAAAACATCAGAATGAAAATTGTGACGATCTGACCTCCAACATGACTGCCACAGAGGCTATCTTGAATATATCTCTGCTTCTCTTCTTAAAAAGATGGTGGTATCAATATAGCGTTTGAAACTTGTCCCTGAGGGAGTTGTAGAGGTCATGTTAATGCAGTTTTTTTCCTGTACATCAACTAATCAATCGGTTTAGAAGAGCTACTGCTTTGCAGTCATGTGATTTACATAATTTAGAGTGGGATGCTACAAGATGGCAGGGCCCCAAGTGGCCAAGTGGTCTAAAGCGCTGTCCATTACGGATCACTGCCATCTCACCTCTGTCTGCGTGGGTTCGACTCTTGGATTCGGCCAACATGGGTATGTGAGAAAGCTTGCCAGTAACTTCTCTTGGGTCAGTGGTTCTTTCCAGGGTTTTACTGGGTTCTTCCTCCACCATTAATACTGGCTGCCATGTATAGCTTATCTTGTGCTGAAAAATGGCGTTAAACGCTACAACAACAACAACAACAACAAGATGGCAGGTTCCATCCAAGTTTGCCATATGTTTTAAGTTGTAAATTTGCCATATGCTTTGCTCCTCATGATTTTCGGTTGTTCACCATGGTTACAAATGACACTTCCACAATAATGTTTACAATGTTACTTTTTTGTTTATTTAGAAAATATTCACTCATCCCCCATCATTTGCATATCCTTCAGCAAGTGAACATGGTGCTCCATTACACCTAACATGCAGACAGCTTGAAAAATATTGTTATAGCTACACTCAGTGACTCAGTATTTCATCAGAATAGATGGTATTGACTAAAATAAACAAAGCATTATGACTATTTTGGTGAGATCTAAATGAAAATGCTTCTAATGTAATTTCAGGCATAGCCACCACAGAAACCATCTTTTCAAGTATTTGTTACTTCTGCAGAATATATTTTATGTGGTATTATTTTCACATGGGTCCAAGTCCCAGGCTCAGCCTGCATGGTTATGAGGGAAAGACTGTCAGTTGCTTCCCCTGGGTTGGTAGTTCTTCCTGGGATTTTCCTCAGTTCTTCCTCCACCAGATATACTGTACAGCTTATCATGCACTGAAAAATATCGTCAAACCAAAGAAAACAACCAGAATAATGTGGGTACTTTTGTACTTTAAGTATATTTTATGTAGATGATCCATAATGAAAATGAACTGCTGTCAAACTTGGCCAATTGCCATGTAAAGCAGCCATCTTGAAAATCTTGCTATTGCATACAATTTTGAAACAACAGTTCCTGTACAGTTCCTGTGAAACTACAGTATCCTACTTCCCCAGTCCCTGGGGGACATAAATTCCTGGAATATGCTTGTAGTTATAAATTGAGATTAATTGAGACATGTTAATGCAAGGTAAGACATGGTTGTAAAAGGTATAAGACAAAAATAGAAACTATTAGTCATCCAATCAAATCATAAAATCATCATAATGATGCCATTTCGAACAATGAAATGAAAATTTGAACCTGCCCCAGGGGTCAGTTTTAGGGCTTGGCTTTATTAGTTTCAAGTTTAGTGAAAATTCTTGTAAACAAACAGATCAGGTGTAAAAAGATGCTTCAGATTTACTTTAATCAAACATGTCCTGACACACTAGCATTACCACAATTGCACTGTTAGAAGCACTTTTTGAATATGGTAAGGACTAATTTGTAAGTCAAGTCCAGCTTCCAACTGCAAAGACCTGGATCTGATTACGCATAATGCACCAGCAGATCTGGGTTTATGCATTTTTATTGGGGTAATCAGTAGCTCAAACAACATAGACACTGATCTGTCAGTGCATTATGCAATGGCAGATCAAGGTCGTTATTGCTTGATTATTGTATCATAGACATTAATAATTATGAATAATATTATTAAACTTGAATTCCTTTAGTATCTGACATTTTTTACAGTTTTAGTGAGACAAACTGTTTGGAGAAAATTTAGAGGATAAAATCATGAATAATTATATTTATGGATAAACATTGTACTAATTGGTATAGAGAATATGCAGATTTACTTACAATGCAGTAACAGAACTGTATTATACTAAAGAACTCTCCAGCACATTTTGTTCCATGAAATACTGGTTTTGGACTCACTGTTCTATAAAAAAAACACATCATGGTCCATGAAATACTGGTCTTGGACTCACTGTTCTATAAAAAAAAAACACATCATGGTCCATGAAATACTGGTCTTGGACCATCATTGTTCTATAACAATATACATCCTGGTCCATGAAATACTGGTCTTGGACAATCACTGTTCTATACAAAAATACATCATGGTCCATGAAATACTGGTCTTGGACTCACCAGTCTATAAAAAAAATACATCCTGGTCCATGAAATACTGGTCTTGGACTCACTGTTCTATAAATAAAAATACATCCTGGTCCATGAAATACTGGTCTTGGACTATCACTGTTCTATACAAAAATACATCATGGTCCATGAAATACTAGTCTTGGACTCACCAGTCTATAAAAAAAATACATCCTGGTCCATGAAATACTGGTCTTGGACTCACTGTTCTATAAATAAAAATACATCCTGGTCCATGAAATACTGGTCTTGGACTATCACTGTTCTATACAAAAATACATCATGGTCCATGAAATACTGGTCTTGGACTCACTGTTCTATAAATAAAAATACATCCTGGTCCATGAAATATTGGTCTTGGACTATCACTGTTCTATACAAAAATACATCATGGTCCATGAAATACTGGTCTTGGACTCACCAGTCTATAAAAAAAATACATCCTGGTCCATGAAATACTGGTCCTGGACTCACTGTTCTATAAATAAAAATACATCCTGGTCCATGAAATACTGGTCTTGGACTCACTGTTCTATAAAAAAAAACACATCATGGTCCATGAAATACTGGTCTTGGACTATCATTGTTCTATAACAAAATGCATCCTGGTCCATGAAATACTGGTCTTGGACTATCACTGTTCTATACAAAAATACATCATGGTCCATGAAATACTGGTCTTGAACTCACTGTTCTATAAAAAAAAATACATCCTGGTCCATGAAATACTGGTCTTGGACTATCACTGTTTTGTAAAAAAATACATCCTGGTCCATGAAATATTGATCTTGGACTCACTGTTCTATAAAAAAAATACATCCTGATCTTGGACTATCACTGTTCTATAACAAAATACATCCTGGTCCATGAAATACTGGTCTTGGACTATCACTGTTCTATACAAAAATACATCATGGTCCATGAAATACTGATCATGGACTCACAGTTCCATAAACAAAATACATCCTGGTCCATGAAATACTGGTCTTGGACTCACTGTTCTATAAACAAAATACATCCTGGTCCATGAAATACTGGTCTTGGACTCACTGTTCTATAAAAAAGCACATCATGGTTCATGAAATACTGGTCTTGGACTCACCGTTCTATAAAAAAATACATCCTGGTCCATGAAATACTGGTCTTGGACTATCACTGTTTTGTAAAAAAATACATCCTGGTCCATGAAATATTGATCTTGGACTCACTGTTCTATAACAAAAAATACATCCTGATCTTGGACTATCACTGTTCTATAACAAAATACATCCTGGTCCATGAAATACTGGTCATGGACTATCACTGTTCTATACAAAAATACATCATGGTCCATGAAATACTGATCATGGACTCACAGTTCCATAAACAAAATACATCCTGGTCCATGAAATACTGGTCTTGGACTCACTGTTCTATAAACAAAATACATCCTGGTCCATGAAATACTGGTCTTGGACTCACTGTTCTATAAAAAAGCACATCATGGTTCATGAAATACTGGTCTTGGACTCACCGTTCTATAAAAAAAATACATCCTGGTCCATGAAATACTGGTCTTGGACTATCACTGTTTTGTAAAAAAATACATCCTGGTCCATGAAATATTGATCTTGGACTCACTGTTCTATAACAAAAAATACATCCTGATCTTGGACTATCACTGTTCTATAACAAAATACATCCTGGTCCATGAAATACTGGTCATGGACTATCACTGTTCTATACAAAAATACATCATGGTCCATGAAATACTGATCATGGACTCACAGTTCCATAAACAAAATACATCCTGGTCCATGAAATACTGGTCTTGGACTCACTGTTCTATAAACAAAATACATCATGGTCCATGAAATACTGGTCTTGGACTCACTGTTCTATAAAAAAAATACATCCTGGTCCATGAAATACTGGTCTTGGACTATCACTGTTCTATAACAAAATACATCCTGGTCCATGAAATACTGGTCTTGGACTCACTGTTCTATAAAAAAAATACATCCTGGTCTGTGAAATACTGATCTTGGACTCACTGTTCTATAAAAAAATACATCCTGGTCTGTGAAATACTGATCTTGGACTCACTGTTCTATAAACAAAATACATCCTGGTCCGTAAAATACTGATCTTGGACTATCACTGTTCTATAACAAAATACATCCTGGTCCATGAAATACTGATCTTGGACTCACTGTTCTATAAACAAAATACATCCTGGTCCATGAAATACTGGTCTTGGACTCACTGTTCTATGAAAAAAATACATCCTGATCTTGGACTATCACATAACAAAACACATCCTGGTCCATGAAATACTGGTCATGGACTCTCACTATTCTATAAAAAAACACATCCTGGTCCATGAAATACTGGTCTTGGACTATCACTGTTCTATAAACAAAATATATCCTGGTCCATGAAATACTGGTTTTGGACTATCACTGTTCTATGACAGCACATCTTCGACCTTGAGGTACTGGTCTTGGACTCTCACTGTTCTGTGACAGCACATCTTGGTCCTTGAAAAAGTATGGTCTTGGACTATCACTGTTCTGTGACAGCACATCTTGGTCCTTGAGAAAGTATGGTCTTGGACTATCACTGTTCTGTGACAGCACATCTTGGTCCCTGAAAAAGTATGGTCTTGGACTCTCATTGTTCTATCACAGCACATCTTTGTCTATGAAGTACTGGTCTTGGACTGCTCTATCAGACATCATGGACCTTGAAGTACTGGTCTGGAAATTCATTGTTCTATGACATCACATCCTGGTCCTTCACATACTGGTCTTGGACACTCACAGTTCTATGATGGCACATCCTGGTTATTCAAATACTGGTTTGGGAATCTAATTGTTCTTTGACAGCACATCCTGGACTTCAGATACTTGTGTTGCATTCTCACGCACTGTTTCATGACATTCCACTCCTCTGGATCTATCACTACTACATAATAAAACCCTATGTGGCAAGAGATGTTTACAAAGTTTGTCTTCCTGAATATTGTAGAAATTATGAACTTTTATATTTGTATAACCTTTTTTACGATCTTAGCCATTTCGTTGGAAGTGTTTTTCGATCCACAAGTGTGTTGCAAGTTTTCCCTGTACATTTTGATTCTATCAGCTATTAAACCCACCCACCCCCTCCCCCCACCCACTCACATGCATGCTCACCCACCACCACCACCATCACTCCCCCCCACTGGTTGGCTGTGTGGGCTAAAACATTCGTATTTACTAATCACTGCCATCTTACTTCTATCCACGTGGTTTGAGTCTCTGGCATGGCCAATGTGGGTATGTGAGAAGGCTTGCCAGCAGCTTCGTGTGGGTTGGTGGAAATTACCAGGGTTTTCCCAGGTTCTTCTTCCATCAGTTACACTGGCTGCAATGTATATCCTATCTTTCATGAGAGATGGCATTAAACCCCAAACAACACACAGACACACACACACACACACACACACACACACTTTGATACACACACAAACACAAAATTTGAATCTAGAATAAATCACCCATAGAATTTATGATGTCACTTACATTATACACCTATAATTTAGCCATGTTCATATTGGTAAACTAGTAAGTAATAAAAACTATAAATATAAAAACTTTGTAAGAAAAATGATTAGTTAGGGTTCCATATGTAATATACAGTATAAAGACAGACAATAATTTGTTGTTTGAACCTAAAATAGACAAACCAGCTTTTAAAATAAGGTACTAACAAAGTATTAATTAAAAGAATAAAAACGTGCCATAATATATATATATATATATATATATATATATATATATATATATATATATATATATATATGTATGAGAAACTTTCCATTTAGTTTAATTTTTTCATAGCTTTAACCATCTGTTTATAAATTAAAAGTTTATGATGCAGAATTAAATGAAATAATTGATAAATTAATAAGAAGTATTTTACAAAATAAGCTCTGATTTTTTTTAAATATCAGAAATTTGCAACTTTTACAGAAACAGACATCTTGATACGTTTGTTATTAGATCGGATTGACAGGTAAATATTGTTTGGAGTAAATCAATGCTCTGACAAACCAATCTGTTCAGCTCACACTATGTATTAATTACTACTGTCAGGTGTAAATCCATTATTAATAGATTGGTGTAAACAATTGCTGTCACGTGTAATAAAACCTCTTTTCTATCACGAGGATTGATACTGCCACGTGAGTTACTATAAAGCCATTAGAATGTTTTAAATATTTCTGATGTCACGTGTAACGCAAAAATAGTGTTTATGTCAACAGGATCTGTAGTGCCACGTGAGTTATTATAAAATCCATCAGAACAATGCGAAATTACAGATGCCACGTGTAATGAAAATTGTTTACATAAACATGATTAGTATTGCCACGTGAGGTAAGAGATCACTGAATTTTGTACTATATGCACCATGCATGTGGTGTCTTGATGGTTTGCATGCTAGACTAATTACAAAGAGGGTGTAGATTCTAATTATACCATCAGTTCAGATATTATATTGCCAAGTGTAGTTACTCTGCCAGCCCTGAGATGATATAAACTTAATGAGTTCACGTGCCAAAAAACTCCACACAACAAAACAGAACCAATTAATCAAATATAATTTCTTATCTATTATTAGTTTGAACCCTTGCTAACCATGAAAACTCACAGGATTAGTATTGCTATGATGTGAAGCAGGCAGCATAGAGCCTGGCATGCCAATTTGTTATGTGATGAAAAATCTGGGTCTATGGTACATGGATTTCAGTATATGAATAAAGAGGTGCGGCAGAACTTCATTATGGAATTCGAGAGACTTTTTAAATTTTAAACTAAACCGACTGCAGTGGCTCACAATTGCAAACCCACAACTGAATAATTCCAACTCCCTCTACTACCTCAAGAGTAACCTGGTGGTTTCAATGCAAAATCCATCAGAAATATTATGTGTCTGTTTGTGTGATTTAGATTTTTAATCTAGTGTTAACAATTTCTCAGTCATATCGCTATGATGTCTGCAGTGTGGCAGTTTATAGTGATGTCTAGCACTGGGGCATCATACTGTAGACATGTAGTATCATGTACCATCCAGTCACATTATCCTTTCACCAGGCCGGCCACTCTTAAAACTAATCTCTTAATGCTGAGTGCCAAGTGTGACAGCTTCTAGTACCATTTTTATAAGTCTTTGGAATGACTTGGCCAGGATTCAAACCTGCAATCTCATGCATCCAAGGCAGATGCTCTAACCAATTAGGCCACAGGAGCAGTCAGATATATTATGTCTCTTCCATCTATGACTATATTTAAGGTTTGGTTGGAAAATAACTTAAAATATAAATGTAATTAAGTTTCGTACAATTTACTTTTTCACCACTGACATGGATCCAAGGAGCTGAAGCTAAGAGTGGCACCCTTCTTGCAACTATTTACTACATGGCTGATATATCTACGTACTTTTGTGATATCACACCATGCAGCTTAGGAGCTGTGGTAGAAGACAGAAAGACAGACACATGGACAGACATACAGAGGGTATTATAATTTCCTCATTGCAAAAGTGTGAGGATAAAAATATTACATCAAAATTGGGTTTTCCATCAATTTTTATTTTTTTAAATTGGGTTTTAAGTACTTAAACAATTGTTATCATGAATCTGTCATTAAGCTGTTTGCACTTTTAAAAAGAAAACCATTGAAACCAATGACAAGAGTTGACTTGAATGCTTTTGGATGATGCTTTTATATTCCAGCCATAAAGACATAGTGCATTATGACGTCTGTGTACCATTCTGTTTGTTATCAACTTTATTTCTGCACATTAACTAAAGTTCTTCACAATCTACAGATGCAAAGCTGTCTGGATGAATTGCACATGGAACAAGTCTATAATTAATCATTATTGTGCTCAAAAGTTCATTAGGGTCAAGGTTACAGTGACTGAAACATGCAAAATGGTTTTTTGCACAAAAGCTGGATCGCATCACAATCTGTACTTACCATACCTTGTAAATAGCTTGAACTTGTAGAAGGAAAGAAAGAAATTTGTTAGTTTTAGGGTCAACAGGTCAAAGGTCAAGATCACTGTGACAGAAAGAATAAAAATGGTTTCCACACAATGACATTTATTCTACACTGCATTTGTGGATTATATTTTGTTGATGGCATGCAGTAGGTGTAAGAAACACTCAAAGTCATTTGTGACTGAAAGAAGAAATAAATGGTTTAGCATTGTAACATTAGATCAGCGTCAGGGACCAATCTGTATGCATAGCTTGCAATTCAAATAAGGAAGAAGCCTATTGATTTTGGGTTCAAATGATCATAGTACAAGATCTCTGACTGAAAGACAAATAATGGTTTCTGCACAATAACATTAATTCTACATTACATACCTGGACCAAACTTTGTGGATGGCTTGCATTTGGCATAACAACTAAGGTAAGCTTTTTAGTTTGGGGTCAGCAAGTCAAAGATTTAAATCACGATGACAAAAAAACTAACAATGTTATTTTTGCACAAGAATTTCAGTCATTGGCCATGTACATTCAGCAAATTTTGTGATGACAGGTTTAGTAAGAAAGAAGCTGTTTGATGTGGTGGTCTAAAGGTCAAAGATCAATGTCACTAGCTGAAAGAAGAAAACTGTTTTTGCATAATAACAATTGTTCTAGATCATGTACTTTGACCAATGTTGATGGAGGGCTTGTTCTTAAGGCTTTCAAGTGGCCTACAGATTGTGAAGTCAAAAGGCAAAGAATGAGTTCATTGTGGCTTTAAGAAAAATGGGTTATGCAAGTTGATAATTTTTCAAGAGTAAGTTCCTTGACTAAACTGTGTGGATGGCTTCAGTTGGGGTCGTAAAAGTTAAATCATTCTCATAGTAAGTCTTATAATAAAGCAGTGATTTCTACACATTACCTTTAGTTCAAGACTGCATACCTTGACCCCAAAGGTAAAGGTCATTGAGACCCATTTGTTATTAGTCTTCACAGTAGACCATACCCTGTGCATACATAGAGGAAATGTAAAACATAGGGGTGGGTGTATAATGTGTCATTCATGATACTCTTGCAAACAGTGAAATCACAGATCATTGTCAAAGTCAATCACATAACACTTTGCTGTATCTTTATTTTTTGTACATGTAACACACAATCTGTATTTTCTAATATACATTTTATTTTAAATTTCAAGTATATATATAGTTAGTACAAGTGTTTCCATGAAATGCAGTGTCTCCCCTCTAAGGCTCAGCATCTAATGTAAAAAGAGGCAGAGTTTACCTGTCATCAAGAAAAGTTGCTGTTTATTGGAATCTGATTGGCTGGTTGGCCTTGATTAGTGCTGGATATATATGAATTGTAGCTGACTGAAGATGAAGCTTGCAGAGTACCAGGTAGTAATTGCTGATCATTAACAAAGAAAAAACATAAGGCATTTGAGGAAGCCTGTTTATTCCTAAATAAACTCAACATAATAAACAAAACATTTTTGATATATTAAACACCTTAGAACACAATTTACATGTTCAGTTATGGAAATATCATTCAGTGACATAGAACATTTATTATTGTTACTATCAAAAGAATGCCAACACAATAAAGCATTGCATATACCTCCTTTCAGTATTTACTATAAATATTGTATACTTCCTAAAAGCTTCCCAAATCATGGTTACATGATTTTTCTCTATTTTACTCATGCAGACCCAAACATTGTGACACCTGATTGATCACCTTGTCGACATGTTTATGTGATGATGCCCCCCCCCCCAATTTTTACAAAATGTTGGCATGTGCTAAGGATTTCTAGTTTCTAATAATAAGTCTGCCCCTTAAATTTTGATAAATTTATTTGGCTGGCCACCTTGTTTTATTATGTGAGAAATAGTGTATGACTTAACTTGTTTTAATTAACCAATAATTAATTAATTAATTAATTAACCAATAATTTATTCCATGCACCTTGGGATCAAGCAGTAAAAATGAAGTTTTTCACACCTTGTTAAGGTTAGTTGTTTTGGGGTTTAATGCCATTTTCTCTGGAAGATGTCATAATTAAGCAAGACTGACTTGGTTTAAATTGTACTGTTTGAAATTCTGACTTTAGGATCCTTTTATTGAAAATCACCATCCCATGGCATGAGCATTGAAATCACTGAATCAGGCATTATATTTAACTCAGGCATTACATTTAAGTCAGGCATTGTATTTAAGTTAAGCATTATATTTATGACAAGCTTTATATTTAAGTCAGGTATTATATTTGTCAGGCATTATATTTAAGTCAGGCATAATATTTAAGTCAGGCATTATATTTAAGTCAGGCATACTATTTAAGTCAGGCATTGTATTTAAGTCAAGCATTATATTTAAGTCATGCATAATATTTAAGTCAGGCATTATATTTAAGTCAGGCATACTATTTAAGTTGTGCATTATATTTAAGTAAGGTATTATATTTAAGTCAGACATTATCATTAAGTCAGGCATTATATTTAAGTCAAGCATTATATTTAAGTCAAGCATTATATTTAAGTAAAACATACTTAAGTCAGGCATAATATTTAAGTCAGGCATTATATTTAAGTCAGGCATAATATTTAAGTCATGCATTATATTTAAGTCAGGCATAATATTTAAATCAGGCATTATATTTAAGTCAGGCATACTATTTAAGTCAAGCATTATATTTAAATCAAGCATTACATTTAAGTAAGACATTATATTTAAGTCAGGCATTGTATTTAAGTCAGGCATAATATTTAAGTCAAGCATACTTAAGTCAGGCATTATATTTAAGTCAAGCATTATATTTAAGTCAGGCATAATGTTTAAGTCAAGCATTATATTTAAGCAAGGCATTATATTTAAGTCAGACATTATCATTAAGTCAGGAATTATATTTAAGTCAAGCATTATATTTAAGTACAGCATCGTATTTAAGTCAGGCATAATATTTGAGTCAGGCATAATATTTAAGTCAGGCATTATATTTAAGCTGGGCAATATATTTAACTCAGACATTATCATTAAATCAAGCATTATATTTAAGTCAGGCATTATATTTAAGTCAAGCATTATATTTAAGTCAGGCATTATATTTAAGTCTAAGCCAATTGTAACATATAGTCCAAGTGTTTTAATCTGTTACTATAGTGTCTTTGGTGCCCTACATTGTTTTTTCAAAATAAAACTTATGGCAAATCTTATGGAATACAAGGTTTGCCTTTTCAAGTCCAGTTTTGATGGCGTTGCTGCTTTTTTTCATCAGTTTGAAACCTCCACTACAGTAGATATGTATGTTCACTGTGATTTGAATTCTGATTATCATTTCAGACATGTATGCATTTAAAGATATCTTATATATTTAACCTAAATAATTGGGAACAAAATGGTTCCTGATCACTTTTTTAAAAAAAAATGATTTTTTTATGCTTTCCTATAGTTTCAGGCACTTTACAAAGTCCTCATTGTTATTATTATTATTATTATTATTATTATTATTATTATTATTGTTATTTACCTCATGTCAGTGATAAAAAAAAGTTGAAAAATCTTCCAACATTCATGTGACATACAATGTGACAATGTGACTCCTCATGAAAAAAAGTTGTGGAGACTGCTGTTTTCATCATGTCAGAACTTTATGTAAACAAATACATGATTGCAAAGTTTGAGGAAACACTTCCTCACTAAGGTGAAAACAAATTTCACATGAATATTAATCTCCTTAGATAATAATTCATGTTAAATAACCCCATTAAAAATAAAATGAATAAATTTTCTATCAATCTGCTTTGTGGTCTTAAATGTTTTTCACTATTTCAAAATATATCATTAGTTGAAAATAAATGACTCCCATTTAGAGAAATAGAATCATTTTGAGACAAACTGTTATGATCTCACTGAGAAGAAAGACATGGTTGCTCAGGATAGACATTTGTTATGGTGTGAGAGAGAGAGAGAGAGAGAGAGAGAGAGAGAGAGAGGCATATCTAGAAAATTATGTTTAAAATAGACAATTTGAGATTATATAATTTCTGTCATATTTTTCCACCAAAATCTCGTTTATCAATTCTCCCCCCCCCCCCGAAGTTTTAGTTTAATTATCACTGTGCATAACAACTTTATTACACAGCAGTGTTGAAAAGTTGTATCAGTGTAGGCCACTGTGCAGTACAGATTTACTATAAAATAATGTTGGACAACTTGTGTCAGTGTAGGCCACTGTGCATTACAGCCTTACTGCACAGTAATGTTGGACAACTTGTGTCAGTGTAGGTCACTGTGCATTACAGCTTTACTGCACAGCAATATTGAACAACTCGTGTCAGTGTGGCCACTGTACTTAACAGCCTTACTGCACAGCAATATTGAACAACTTGTGTCAGTGTGGCTGCTGTACATAATAGCCTTACTGCACAGTGATGTTGGACAACTTGTGTCAGTGTAGGCCACTGTGCCTAACAGCCTTACTGCACAGCAATGTTGCACAACTTGTGTCAGTGTAGGCCACTGTGCATTACAGCTTTATTGCAAAGTAATGTTGGACAACTTGTGCCAGTGTAGGCCACTGTACATTACAGCTTTATTGCAAAGTAATGTTGGACAACTTGTGTCAGTGTAGGCCACTGTACATTACAGCTTTATTGCAAAGTAATGTTGGACAACTTGTGTCAGTGTAGGCCACTGTGCATTACAGCTTTATTGCAAAGTAATGTTGGACAACTTGTGTCAGTGTAGGTCACTGTACATTATAGCTTTATTGCAAAGTAATGTTGGACAACTTGTGTCAGTGTAGGCCACTGTACATTACAGCTTTATTGCAAAGTAATGTTGGACAACTTGTGTCAGTGTAGGCCACTGTACATTATAGCTTTATTGCAAAGTAATGTTGGACAACTTGTATCAGTGTAGGCCACTGTACATTACAGCTTTATTGCAAAGTAATGTTGGACAACTTGTGTCAGTATAGGCCACTGTACATTACAGCTTTATTGCAAAGTAATGTTGGACAACTTGTGTCAGTGTAGGCCACTGTGCATTACAGCTTTATTGCAAAGTAATGTTGGACAACTTGTGTCAGTGTAGGCCACTGTACATTACAGCTTTATTGCAAAGTAATGTTGGACAACTTGTGTCAGTGTAGGCCACTGTGCATTACAGCTTTATTGCAAAGTAATGTTGGACAACTTGTATCAGTGTAGGCCACTGTGCATTACAGCTTTATTGCAAAGTAATGTTGGACAACTTGTGTCAGTGTAGGCCACTGTACATTACAGCTTTATTGCAAAGTAATGTTGGACAACTTGTGTCAGTGTAGGCCACTGTACATTACAGCTTTATTGCAAAGTAATGTTGGACAACTTGTGTCAGTGTAGGCCACTGTACATTACAGCTTTATTTCAAAGTAATGTTGGACAACTTGTATCAGTGTAGGCCACTGTACATTACAGCTTTATTGCAAAGTAATGTTGGACAACTTGTGTCAGTGTAGGCCACTGTACATTGCAACTGGACTGTTGGCCTGATCACTATTTTATTTTACATTTTCAGCTTCAAGTATTAATAAAGTTATATTGATGGTCATCAGTTTGACCCTTTTCTGTAATTGCAGACATTCAAGGGATTAAAGAGGACACAAAATATTTTCTTTCTTTTATAAAGTTCCCTTAGTATGAAGGTGATATAAAACTACATGACAAGGGGTTTAATATTTTGTCCTGTATGAGTATATGTCCTGAACATTGAGGTACCTGCTGAGACAGGTTTAACTGTGTATCTAGAAGAAGAAAATAACATGTTGTATGAAATGATTATTTTCCCCATCATTTGGCATCTTTCTTTCTACAGACAATTTAGATGCATTATTCTTAGAATGGTACCAAATGCCGGAAGTGTGGATGATATGGTAATTAGTGAAATGGAGTCAAGATTACCAATTGACACTACTGAGAATAACACAGAAACATTCTGCCAGCAGATGTCCTGTAATTCATAACAATGGAAGGCATTATCGTGATTTGAAATTCTCTGGGTCAGTAGGTTAATGGAATTCATGAATAGCCTTAAAATTGTTCAGCAGTTGGGGAAGAAAATTCCTTTATGTTAAAATATTATAAGGAAATGGTAGGAATAGTTAAATAAATCATGTTGATACATTGCTATTATGTTTTATTGACTTGGCAGGAAGGACACATGGCAATTAGTAATAGATCATGCTGTTGCAAATGTTAAAGTCAGCTTGAAGATGAAATATTTTACCTTAATCTGACAGGCTGTAACTGGTTTGAAATGTATCAGACAGATGAAACATTGGAGATGATCATATGACTTTTCATAAATTTTACTTAGTCTGTCATGGTCATAATTTGTTGAGGGAGTCCAAAAGAGGATTCATGGGGTTTGTGCCCACCCTCATCCCTCACCTCCCTTTCAGTCAAATTAGTACAATTTCTATCAGAAATGTAAATAGATGGTCAGTTTATAAGTGGTATGAACCACTCCCTCCACTCTCAAAAATGAAACCATGGTAGCAATAATTTCTGGAATAAACGTTTGTAGTAGTTGGATATATTTTCATTTTTTCATCAAGAAGAGGAAATATTAAAGTATTTATAGAATTTAAGTGCAAAACTAAACACTGCGTGTGTGTGTGTGTGCATGTGTGTGTGTGTATCTTTGTGTCACACATGTCTCTGTGTATGTGTCTGTGTGTTTGTGTATGGGTGGGTGGGTGTGCATGTGTATGTGTGTATAACAATAATAATAATAATAATAATAATGAGGACTTTGTATAGTGCCAATCTTTAGAAGCTCTAAGCGCTTTACAACATTAGACAACACTCATAAGATAAAAAACATATATAATGATATGATTACAAAAACAAACATCATGAAATTAGAAAACATAACAAACATGCTGAGTCTATTTAAGGTAGGAAACATTAGGTCTTTAAGTTTGTTCTTGCAGTTGAAATAAGTGAGTTTTTAGAGCCCTCTTGAATGGGATCACTGTGTCTTTGTGTCTGAGTTCAGTGGGCAATTCATTCCATGTTGCTGTATTTGTAGGCTTTAATGGAATCAGCACAGTCCATGCTATTAATAATAATAACAATAAGGACTTTGTAAAGCACATAATCTTTAGAAGCTCTAAGCACTTTACAACATTAGACAACACCTGTAAGATAAAAAACATATAATGACATGACTACAAAAACAAACACCATGAAATTAGAAAACATTATTAAAAAAAACATGCTGAGATATTTAAGGTAGGAAACATTATTAGGTCTGCCTAAGCTGAAGGCGTTCCTAAAAAAAGACATATTCAGAAGAAAGATTATGGCAAATAAGGGCAAAATTCTTAAAATATGAATTCAGATTTTTTAAATATCAACTGTACTTTTCTCAGACATTAACAACCTGACCAATGTTAACATCATCACAGGACATGTCGAAGACTGCTTCTATTGGTCGGCCCATTTCAGCAAGGGTCCAAGAATCAAATTGAATCCAGCCAATACAATGAATTCACTTTTTACATAGGTACACAAACTAAAAGGATTTTATCATTGCCATGAACCCCAAAATTGTAAGGGCATAGTATGAAAAATCGTCAGACTGTAATAAGCAGGTCCCCCTCACTCACCATGTCCCCCTCCTTCACTATGTCCCCCTCCCTCACCATGTCCCCATCTCTCACCATGCCCCCCTCCCTCACAAGGTCATAACCCATCATCAGAGGATATACATGTATGGACAATACTAAAACAAAATTCCACTTTTAGCAATCCACACAGATTGATGCCATGCAGTCAGTCTGAGAAAACTGCCCAAAAATATGACCTCACAGACATAAAGTATTTGTCCTTTTCAGTCCACAGCCCTTGGCACGGAACAAGAACATAATAGGAGATTCCTATCTATGTACAAAATGTGCCCTGACTGAATAATCAAATGGATGGAAGAAACAATTGTTGCCGTGCATTGATCTTAGGGTGTTGATAGAAATGCTGAGTTATGCAGCCATGATGCACAGAATTCCAAATCAGGTCCATAGATTTCTTGGTTTAATCTTCATCTTTATATATTGCACACACGAATTTAACTTCCTGTTCAAAAGTGGCTAATTTTTTAAACAGTCATCCGTGTGCAGACTGTATCCCAGGACAAGCGATTAAAAATTGACACTAATTGTTGAAATCATGAGCCCTGTTGACAATTACACCAAAATATCATCAATCAAATGCATATAAACCTTTCTATTATTCACATGCCCTATCTTTATTTACTTTGTCCAATTTTGCCTGTGTTTGGAAAGTTACCTCCCCATTTTTATACCTCTAATATCGGAATCTGTCCATCTGTCTATCCTTGTACTTGACATGTGATCTCAGTAGGACAAATAGTCATTTTTGTATGGATTGCTGTGAAAAATATTACACATTAGGTCATCACATGAAGATGTGGAAATCAGTACATCACTTTGCTCCCATAATGTTTTTAGAGTTTTTGCTTCTTTTTGTCTTGTAGTTTTATGCTTCATATTACGCAATGTTAGTAACACTATTTAAAGTCCCCCAGTGTTTTGATGGATTAGTGTAAAAGTTGAAAAATATTATGGTCAGCAGCTGATGTTGTTGTTGTTATTGTCGGGTTTAACACCATTTTTCAGCACGTTATACATGGTGGCCAGTATTATTGGTGGAGGAAGAACCTGGGAAAATTACGGAAAGAACCACCACCCCACAAGAAGCTAATGGCAAGCTTTCTCACATACCCACATTGGCCAAATCCAAGACTCGAACCCACCCAGACAGAGGTGAAATGGCAGTGATCCGTAATGGAGAGCACTTTAGACCACTCGGCCACTCGGGGCCCCCTCAGCAGCTGAAGATGAGGATATCAAGAAATCACTTATTATTACAGCTATAATCCATTTTGACATGCTTATAACAGAATCTTGTGATATAATAAGTCTAAATTTTCAGTGGTTTGCCATGAAACTTCAGAATGTTGATCATCAGCAGCACAATCAAGGCTATTTTCTCTGCAATCTTCATCTAAAGACATGCATATCAAGGAATGTGCATCTGAATTGAGTTTGTTACAGTTATTGCCCTTTTTGACTTGCATTCTTATTATTATTGTTGTTGCTATTGTCCTCTACACTAAAATAAACTTCCGTTTATTCAGGGAAATCAAATAGGGATGTGCTCAAAGATATAGAAAATATAAAAAAATAAAAATTATACAAGAGGACTTTTTCTGTTCATAAGGAAATTGTTTTCAAATATGTTTGATGAAATATTGATTCTAACCATTTTGTTTCATGCAGTAATGAAAACAGAAGCTTTCTGAATTCTGTACACGTGTGTGAGTTAGAATATAAATGACCTTGAAGAAGAATCTAAAGCAGAAGGTCATGAAAAGGTCTAGGCAATCATTATTATTTGATGTTAGCTGAAATCAGCTGTCCATTACCTGACATTGAACAGCAAGGATGTGTAGTCTGGCTCAAAATGATTCAAAGTTTGAATGCAAATCAATGCAGATAAAACTCTTATGCAATGAAATTTTAACAAGGGTTAATGCATATTTTTTGAATGGCTGAATAGGTACTACTTTTTAAAAGTTCTCTGAACAGAAACAGAAAGTTGCACAAACTTAGATAAATTTACTTTTTTGGCAAACACACATTAGCCAGAACAAGATAGAACATTCCCATGGGTTTGACATGCAGGCCCAGGTTTTCTTGACATTATTGACGAGTCTGTTTCAGACTTTTGTTTCTGCCAGGTAACTTCAATGCTGTTAGTCAGATTTTCTATTATGTGTATCTATACAAGAGCAACTATATTGATGCCATAATGAGCCTAAAATTTTATTCCAATATTGCCACTTTTTTTGCGATATCGTGATAGTATCAGGAAGTTTATGCTATTTCAGATCAGTCAGATTTTGCAGTTGTATGGTGATGACGATATATGATAACGTCACTAATTGCAGCCACCGACGCACTGCATTGCTGAGGCCATTAAGAAGAAGTCCTATTTATTCCTTGCTATATAAGTACATTCTTGTTTAATTATTCTCAATATAAATGACTTATTGACAGATTGGACTTTTCAGATATACATGTACACTCATGCATGCTGTCAGTAGAAAGTTCAGGAGTGCAATTGTAGCTGCCAAAACAACGTTATAATAAATTTGGACTTTGGTGTGTTACATTACTTTAAGTCCCATGCAGTATGCAAACCTTGCAGACACATATACAAACAATTTATGGGTCACAGGCCAAAATGATCAGATGGAAATGTTGAGTAAGGACACTGTCACCTACTTTAGTTTCAAAATTTACTTAGGAATGCTGAGGTACAAATACTTTAAGTACAATGTCTTGAATGAAAGTGTTAAGTAGAGCCATCTCTCTCTCTCTCTCTTAACCTTACTATGCATGGATGACTTAAATTGGATGGGTGATTGATCATTTACCATTTATGCATTTATCTTGTGTTTGCAATTAAGTCAGAATCTCAGTGTTATTTCATTTATTATCTTGCCATTTACATTTCATGCATTTCCTTAACATATTTGTTTAAGCTAGAATCATATCATTTGTCTTTATTATTTCATTATTTTCTATTCATGTCATGCACTGCTGCAAAGAATCATTCCAAGCACTGCCATAAACAATCATTCCAAGCACTGCCATAAACAATCATTCTATCCACTGCCACAAACAATCATTCCATCCACTGCCACAAACAATCATTCCATCCACTGCCACAAACAATCATCCCATGCACAGCCACAAACAATCATTCCATACAACCCAAGCTCATTTGCATCCACCTTGCCAAAACTTGTACATGAAACTTTAACACTGCTGATGCTGCCTGAACCGATCTGTCAAAGCCAGAAAAGTAATACCTCTATCTCTTCATGAGGAAGTCAGAGTTTGCAACATCCTATAAAAGGGTGTGTGCGTGTACATAGGTGGGTGTGAGGGAGAGGCAATTAAGGGAGATCAATTGTGATATGATGTGATTTTGATTTTTAACGTAGCTTTTACAATTTTTCAGTCATATCACTATGTCTGCAGTTACTGGTAGGCAGTTTATAGTGATGTCTAGCACTGGGGCATCATGCCTCAGACATGTACCATGATGTCCCAGCCAGTTACATTATCCTGACACCAGGCCAACCAGTCCTAACACTAACTTCTTAATGCTGAGCGCCAAGCAAGGCAGCTGTTAATATGTATCATTTTTTTAAGTCTTTGGTATGGCTCAACCAGGGGATCAAACCCACAACCTCCCGCATCCAAGGCGGATGCTCTAATCACTAGGCCAACAGAATGGTGAGATCAATTGTATTTGCTTACTACTACAGAACTGAGAAACAATTGAAACTTTTCCAATTTTAATATCACTAATACCCTACCTGTTGCTATTGCAAAGCTTATACTTTTTTTCTGGAAGGAAAATACCATACCAAATAAGGAGGGGCCTTGAGTGGCTGAGTGGTCTAAAGCACTCTCCATTACAGATCACTGCCATCTCACCTCTGTCTGCGTGGGTTCGAGTCTAGGATTCGGCTAACATTGGTATGTGAGAAAGCTTGCCAGTAGCTTCTTGTGGGTCAGTGGTTCTTCCTGGGATTTTCCTGGGTTCTTCCTCCAACATTAATACTGGCCACTGTGCATAGCCTATCATGTGCTGAAATATGGCATTAAACCCCACAACAACAACAACAACAAATAAATAAGGAAAATTTCATCATCCCATGAGAGTGAACCAGAATCAGTTCCAGAACACTAGATCAACCCCACAGATCCTGGCCATGCTTGAAGACCCTTGTCATGTTTTTTGGGTTGCCATGCTGTAGTGTTCAACATCATTAATGTAAAGCAGATTAGCCATACCCTTTGGGCCAATAGATGGTTTATTTATCATCTTGTATGTTGTATTCCTTGTGAACATTAGGATAATATCCTGATCATTTTTTTTATCAGTGTTTAATTAAGCTCCCTTGAGAGATCTTTAGACTTTTTTTCCATACACATAGCATACATCTTGGCATTATATGTTCTTCTTCTCAAGATATTAGTATTTCAAATGAGTTGTTTTAATTTTGTTCAAAAACAAACAATTTCTTAGCAGAAAAGGGAAGATATTTGAATTTAATTTTCCCTTTCCAGGAATTTTGCAGTCAGTGGACTCACCTGCCATTTATTTAATTCACTTATCTGTATGATGAATTGTGACATTTTTAGACATGACAAGCAGGTTGTAAACCATTTTTCTGCATCATCTGTTGTGTTTGGTTATTGAACACAGGTTCTTTTTAATTTTTGCCTTCATGATAATTGTAATTAGCAATCATAAGCAAATTTGTTGCTGTTTTTTTGTGGCATTTTCATTCCACATATTTTGCCAAGCATGACAAACATGTTCATCTATACAATATTTAAAGTCAGTACGAGGAATCGAATTCATTGAAACTTGATAATTGGATGCATCTCTGTTATTGCTACACCTGCACCAAACAAGGTCACAATGTCATACAGCTTAAACTTTACTCTTTTTTCACTGTTTTTTGTTTTATATGCCATAAGACAGCATGCCTGTATGCATATATATGCATATGGTTTATTGACGTGTTAGCAAAATGCATATATCATGTAAACTAAAGGCATATAAACAATTGAAAAATAAACAACACAAATATTTTGTTGTCAGAATTACTGTTGTCTGAATTTATTTTCTGCATGATAAATAATGTTTTACAATGGCTGTTGGAGACCACTAAAAGCTTGGTATTGGTGAGCCACGTAATTGTTGATCACTCTTTATTAATTATTGTAAAATAACATTGCGGCACAATTATCAGTATGAACAAGCATGTTAATAGAACTTTAAGAATCTGCTTAAACCAAGTCTAGTTGATCCCTTGCATCAGGTCTGCAGTCTGTCTAATAGATCAATCATAAAAAGAATGTATGTCAGTCAAGTAGCCTCAAGAGCTGTTTGATCAGCCAATCAGATTTCACTTCATCCTCTTTGGCTTGGTGTTGTGGCTTTCAAAACATTGGGGTGTGTTGACTGTTAGACATAATCAAGCCTGTTACAGTGATAGATTGTCATTGTGAAGTCAGCATTTGATGCAAGAATTTTCTTGGAGTTGATATTTATACTTTAAAAAAAGGCTGTCTTGGAAGAATGTCTTTTCCTGCAAACATTTGAAAGGAACAGTTGACTTTTTACTCATTTTGGAGGAAAATAACACTTTTATTCATGATTTGACCAGAGTACAGTAATAGTAACATCTGATAACCAGGATTGAACCTTGGAACATGCGATCTCATCACTGAAAAGTGTTAAAGGAGCTATATAGAACTCTAATTTTTGGGACATTACAAAAAAAAATCAGATTAATTCATCAAAAAATATTGTTTGTTTTTAATACATTCTGCCATACATAATATTCAAGAGCTCATCTGTGTTATTTTGAAATGGGATATAACAACCTTGGAATGAACTCATTTGGAATTGACATGGTGAGCCTTAAATTGAATTATTGTAACATCTTAATAATCTTGTTAAGTTGAATCAAAAGAAAGTCTTCAAAACAAATTTAACTTTTCGTATTGCCATTGATAAATTTAAATGTAAATAGTTGGGTTTCTTTTTAGTACTACAAAGATCTGCTGTTACAGGAACATAATTGTAATTATATTAA
This sequence comes from Sinohyriopsis cumingii, assembly GCA_028554795.2. Classification (NCBI taxonomy): domain Eukaryota; kingdom Metazoa; phylum Mollusca; class Bivalvia; order Unionida; family Unionidae; genus Sinohyriopsis; species Sinohyriopsis cumingii. The sequence goes on from CM068833.1 coordinate 84,524,817, forward strand.
ATCCACCACAAGACTGGCAACATTTTTAATTGTATCTCTGTTATTTTTAATAATATTCTGAATCTAAACAGAGAACCTAGATGTCAGTTTACTGTGAATCATGGGATACCAAAGTTTGTTGATATTCTGTGGTTACTTTGATAATGCACCAGCGTATCGAGGTCTTTGTTGTTTGTTTTACTGATTGCTCACTGCATAAACTCAGATCTGCCTGTGCATTATGCAGCAGCAGATCTGGATCAATGAAGTTTGAAGTTGAATCTGACTTCTATGTTGGGATCAGTGGTACTTGTATATGAATTGGATACAACTGCTTGCAGCATAGACTCATATCATAACACACTGGCAGTTCTGTGTCTATGCAGTTTCTAGTAGCATAGACCCCAATAGCAGATGCTTTGTTGAATTTTATTTCTCCATAAATGTACCACAGTTTTAGGTATCTTTGCATAACATTGTTACCTTATATGCTCCCTAAAAGTGCACTTTAATGAGGAAACAGTGCACCCTTTTTATGGATCCTACAAATGGCATTATAATAAGGGACCAGTATATCATCTATATGGATCTTACAAAATGGCATTATAGTAAGGGACCAGTATATTATTTGTATGGATCTTACAAATGGCATTGTAGTAAGGGACCAGTATATCATCTATATGGATCTTACAAATGGCATTATAGTAAGGGACCAGTATATTATTTGTATGGATCTTACAAATGGCATTATAGTAAGGGACCAGTATATTATTTGTATGGATCTTACAAATGGCATTGTAGTAAGGGACCAGTATATCATCTATATGGATCTTACAAAATGGCATTATAGTAAGGGACCAGTATATTATTTGTATAGATCTTACAGTTGGTATTATATAGGGGACCAGTACAGCATTATTATGGATCCAACAAACTGCATAATATTGATTGACATATGCATCACTTTTATAGCTTCCATAAAGCACATTATAATCAGAAACCAGTTCATCATTTTTATGGATGCTAAAAAAAAACAGCTTTATAGTAACAGACCAGTGCATGATTTTAGTGGTTGAGAGTGTATAACAAATTAGGAGAACAGTTGTACTTAGTTATGTACGCTATAGTACTGTAACAGTAGTACAAAGATATGTTCACTAGTACAGTAGCAGTAAGATATGTACACTAGTGCAGTAGTACTCAGTTATGTACACTAGTACAGTAGCACTAAGATATGTACACTAGTACAGTAGTACTAAGGTATGTACACTAGTACAGTATTACTAAGTTATATACACTAGTACAGTTGCACTAAGATATGTAAACTAGTACAGTAGTACTAAGATAAGTACACTAGTACAGTAGTGCTAAATATGTACGCTAGTACAGTAGTATTAAAATATATACAGTAGTACTAAGTTATGTACAGTAGAACAATAGTACTAAATATATACACTTGTACAGTAATACTGAAGTTATGTACACTAATACAGAAGTACTAAATAATGTATACTAGTACAATAGTATTAATTATGTACAGTAGTACTAAGAGAAGTACAGTAATAATAAGTTAAAGTAGTACTAAGTTATGTACAGAAGCAGTTATGTACAGAGGTACGTCTTAAGATATCTACAGTACTACAAAGTTGTGCCTTATGTTTTATGCCATGATATACTAGAACTTTTATATTGCACACATTAGCATTTATACCATGATATACTAGGATAGTATTTATACCATGATATACTAGGACTTTTCTATTGCACACATTAGCATTTATACCATGATATACTAGGATGGTATTTATACCATGATATACTAGGACTTTTCTATTGCACACATTAGCATTTATACCATGATATACTAGGATGGTATTTATACCATGATATACTAGGACTTTTCTATTGCACACATTAGCATTTATACCATGATATACTAGGATGGTATTTATACCATGATATACTAGGACTTTTCTATTGCACACATTAGCATTTATACCATGATATACTAGGACTTTTCTATTGCACACATTAGCAAGAGCTAATAAAATATTTATACTAATCACAAGAGAAATAGGTCATTATGTGCAGCCTAGCTGGAAAAATGGAATGTTACGTGGAACCTAGCTGGAGAAAGAGCATTATGTGGAATTTAGCTGGAGAAATAGAGCATTATGTGGAACCTAGCTGGAGAAATAGGACATTATGTGGAACCTTGCTGGAGAAATATATAATTATGTGGAACCTTGCTGGAGAAATATATAATTATGTGGAACCTTGCTGGAGAAATAGATAATTTTGCAGAACCTAGATGAAGAAATAGATCATTACATGGAATCTAGCTGGAGAAATAGAGCATTATGTGGAATCTAGCTGGAAAAATAGATAATTACGTGGAACCTTGCTGGAGAAATAGATAATTTTGCAGAACCTAGATGAAGAAATAGATCATTATGTGGAGCCTGACTGAAGAAATAGATCATTATGTGGAGCCTGCTGAAGAAATGGATCATTATGTGGAACCTGTCTGAAGAAATGGATCATTATGCAGAACCTATCTGGAAAAATAGTTCACTATACAAAACCTATCTGGGAAAACAGATCATTATGTGGGACCTAGCTAAAGAAATAGATCCACTTTGTGGAACCCAGCTGGAAAAGTATTTCATTATATGGGACCTAGTTGCATTTATATGGGACCTGGCTGAAGAAATAGATCATTATGTGGAACCTGGCTGAAGAAATAGATCAGTATGTGGAGCCTGACTGAAGAAATGAATCATTATGCGGAGCCAGACTGGATAAATAGATCATTATGTGGAGCCTAACTGAAGAAATATATCATTATGGGGAACCTGGCTAAGAAATGGATCATTTTGTGGAGCCTGACTGAAGAAATGGATCATTATGTGGAACCTGGCTAAGTAATAGATTATTATGTGGAGCCTGACTGAAGAAATAGATCATCATGTGGAGCCTGACTGAAGAAATAGATCATTATGTGGAGCCTGACTGAAGAAATATATCATTATGTGAAGCCTGACTGAAGAAATAGATCATTATGTGGAGCCTGACTGAAGAAATAGATCATTATGTGGAGCCCAACTGCAGAAATAGATCATTAAGTGGAGCCTGACTGAAGAAATAGATAATAATAATAATAATAATAATAATAATGAGGACTTTGTATAGCGCCTAATCTTTACAAGCTCTAAGCGCTTTACAGCATTAGACAACACCTATAAGATAAAAAACATATGATGATATGATTACAAACACAAACACCATGAAATTAGAAAACATTAAAAAAACATGCTGAGAATATTTAAGGTAGGAAACATTATTAGGTCTTTAAGTTTGTTCTTGCAGTCGAAATAAGTGAGTTTTGAGAGCCCTCTTGAATGTGATCACTGTGTCTTTGTGTCTAAGTTCAGTGGGAAATTTATATCATGTTGCTGGGCCCTGGTATGCAAAAGAACACTGTAAATGCTGTCCATATGACTTTGTTTTCATAGTGGGAATAATGAGTATACGATTGTCAGAAGAGGAACTTAAGTATCTTGCTGGTGTTTACACATGGGTGAGGTCAGATAGGTATGTTGGACTAGAGTCCGACCGTGAAACGTAGCACAGAGAACAAATTTTGTGGAGCCTGACTGAAGAAATAGATCATTATGCAGAACCTATCTGATATTACTACCAATTAATCTTCTTTTCTGTTTTTGAGGGCAGTATTGATAAAAGGCAATCCATGAGTTTAATGTGAATCTCAACATGATAAAATTTAAACCCGTTAAATGAGATGATTAAATGTGAAAAACAAACTAATCTCATATTGGCAGCATCAGTCTTAATAACTATTTTGTCAATATAGAAGAAATTATGAAAGTATTTAATGATGCTAATGTGTTTAATTTATAATTCTTCAAAGCTACAGATTTCGTGTTCTTTCATCATGTATTGTAATTTACAGTTCTTCAAAGCCACAGATTTCTTGTTGCATGCTAATTTATTGTAATTTGCAATTTTTCCGAGCCACTGATTTCTAGTTCAATGCTGTTTTCAAGTTAATTTTAATGAGCATGTAATGTAACTCTGACAGTAATTAATTAAGTCCAATATTAATTATCATCAGATTTTATCCTAGAGACATGAAGTTTGTCTCATAGGATAAATCATGTAGAAATCATGTAGAAAATCTCATACACAAGATTTTGATTTTACAAAAATATATCATGAATGATTTCAGTTATGCAGAGCTCTAAGTAAGCATCATATTTGGGTATTTTAGACTAACATTTGACTAAAGTTTTAAGAATTTTATAAATGCATTCAGATCATGCAAAGCGTACTTATTTTAACCATTTTTGCCAAATTTGCGAGCGTATTGTTCATGCTGTAAGCACAGTTAATATTTTAGGGTGTCACATTCGATTGATATAAGCTATGATATCAGGACAAGTTCTGGAAATTCCATGCATGTGCAAAATGAAAGTAATTGACAACTTAAGGACACTCACTCATACAGAACCATATAATCGAATGCACCCTAAATTTGTCTGGTTACCAAGCCATTGGACTCATTCTGAAAGGCATGATAACATCTTAATGATAAGGACTCAGTCTGTTATCATATGTTTGTGTTGCATTCACAGAATTTCCTATTGAATTATAAAAATGTAATTCCAAACTATAGTATAATTTATTAAATTCTTAATTAGTGTTCTTGTAACATAGGCTGATGTCATTATTTTTATGACAAGATTTCCTCATTTTTCTTGAATATGCATACTGTGCCTGCATATCAGGGTATGTTCGTTGTTGTTTGTTCTACTGATTACTTTTTTAAAAACTGCTTAGACCCAGATCTGCTGGATCATTATGCAATGGCAGATCTGGGTCTGTGCGTGTGTTTGCATCTGGACTCAACCTTTAAGGGAGTCTTTTTGATCATAACACATACAAAACTTTAAATTTTAGCAACGTTTAGAAACTGAGTATGATTTTTAAATTAGGAATTATGAGACTGAATTTTTTACACCAGGACTGGACAATTTAGAGTTTGATTACTGTGACGGTCATTTTTTTTCCTCAGCTCATCAAATGTGCAGATTGTGGACAGGACAAGAAACCTGCATATCTGGACATCAATTTGAATACATCCCATAAGGACAGACTGTGTAAACAATGCTATCAGAGAAGGATCGAAAGAAAAGAAACCATCCAGGAAATCAGCGATACAGAAATTAGTTACGGTCGGGACCTGTTGATTCTAAAAAATGTAAGAAATTTGTTTTTTATTGCTTTCTGTTAATAAAATTATCTATACATTAAATCGGTAAACCTGTTGCTATCCAAAAAAGTAACCTTTCACTGGATTTGTCGGATTTAGTACCACTTTTTGCCACATGATTGGCTATACATGGCGGCCAATATGTTTTAGGTGGAGGAGGAACCTGGGAAGACCCCAGGATGAAGCCACCAGCCTATGGGAAGATAATAGCAAGCATTCTCACATACCGATGCAAGTCATGCAGACAGAAGTGGGATGAATGAGTGGTCTGTTAAGGCGAGTGCCTTAGACCAGATAGCCAGCCAGTGACCTACCTATTTGGGCCACAGAAAAAGAAATTAGAAGATGTGCATTACTTAATAATTTTCACAATGTTTACTAATTTTGACAATGTTTAATAATGTTGACAATGTTTAATAATTTTGACAATGTTTAATAATTTTGACAGAAACACAACAGAATATCTATGCTTTGTAATTTCATTCAGCAACTAATTTTCCAAGTCTATCTATATATATATATATATATATATATATATATATATATATATATATATATATATATATATATATATATATATATATATATATATATATATATATATATATATATATATATATATATATATATATATATATATCAGATGTTCAAATGAGTTGAAAATAGCATTTGAGAAGATCCTAAATGCATAATTTATCCCATAATTATATTTTTGCTACTATCAGTGATGTAATACTCTAAAATGGTAGGTCAAAGCTCATGCCAAATGTTACCAATATGATTTTCAAGAAATTAAAATTTGAATTTCAGTTTCAAACATTTATTTATTTATTTTCTTAAATTGAACTTACAAACGTTATCAATTAACATTATTTCTACAGGAATTTTACAATCCCATGAAAACAGCAGGTCTTTTAAAGCCAGAGCAGCTAGACAGCATTTTTCTGAATCTAGATGAATTGATTCATGTCAACACACAATTTACATCCAAACTTAAGGCTGCCATACAGGAAGCCAATCAGAATGAAGATGTGGTAAGTGTAACCTCCCCTGTTTATAAAAACATGGATTCATTCCCTTGTTGGGGTGGCTATACCACTTTACCACCCATTCTTTAATAGTATAATTGTGACACACAAATGGTTCAAAATTGGAGTCATAATGAGGAAATATATGCTGGAAATGTGTGAAGACTTGTTTTTAATTGCAAATTTTAGCTTAAATTATTAATTTTTAATTATAAATATTGAATGACACTTGGATATTTATAATACTCTTGATCTAATTCATCAAGGTTTGTCTTTGTGATCTTACATTAATATGCAGTTAATACATACTAATTACTGTGACCTATACCATACAAATGGTATAAATCTTATTAATTAGCATGTTTGATTAAATGATTTAAATTTTATTTACTTATATATTGCTATTGCATGAAAAGGTATCAGAATTCATTTTTTAATGTGCATCTTAAAACATTAAGCTTTTGCAAAAACATATTTTAGTTGGTACTATATTTTTTTTCTTTGAGAACATGGTTCATGTAAGTCCATGGATTCATTGTCCTTGGGTCTTAAAATTATTGCTCTGTGGTAAATGCAAAAAAGTAAAAAAGAATTAGCACAGGCACAAAAATCACAAACAAAAAGTAACAACTGTGAAAATAAAAAAGTCATAAATGCCATTAAAAAGCAAGCTTTATTAACCACAAAAATCATGAGAATTGCAGCAGCCATGAAAATAAAAAAAAAGTGAAAGCAGCAACAAAAATTATGGCAATCACAAAAATTATGGCAATCACAAAAATTGGTACCTTCGATAGTGAATGCACAGTACTTAGAAATGAAATCTGTAAAACCATTGGCTGAAAATTATCATTATATTATCTTGGTACATTGTATTTCAGGTCTTTAGAGTAGAATTGTGGTAATGAGGTAGTTAGTTAATTAATTTAGAAAAAACATAATCAAGAATTCAAAAAGCAACATTTCATTCTGTCATACATTTCTCCCTTATTGTAATGTTCTCCATGGGAGTCATAGAGCATGCTGTCTAACAATGAGATAACCTAATAATGAGGTACATTATAGAGTATTTCCCTCATGATAATGCTGTCCATTGGAGTCATCCTGCCTTATAGTGATATCACCTTATAATGAAATAAATTATACAGTATTCCCTCATTATAAAACTATCCATGGGAGTCATAGAGTATGCTGTCCAACAGTGAGATAACCTTATAATGAAGTACATTATAGAGTATTTCCCTCATGATAATGTTGTCAATTGGAGTCATCCTGCCTTATAATGATATCACCTTAAAATGAAGAACATGATATATATATATATATATATATATATATATATATATATATATATATATATATATATATATATATATATATATATATATATATATACACACATTGTATATATATTTACTACAACCTGAAATTTTTTTATCCATGATATACGTGCCTTAAAACATGAACTGTGTTATAAAGATGGGCCTTATAATAGGAACCGTGTTATTATGATTGGCTTTATAACAGGAAGGTGTGATTTTGTTTTACCTACTGACAAAAGAGGAAAAAATGAAATGAAATATAATAATCTCATTTTTTATGATGAAGTGATCAATATATACTTACATTCTGATTTTCCTTCTGCTTTTAGGATTTGCAGTTTATCAATATTGGCAGTCTGTTTTTGGAATCTTCAACAATGTTTTTGACTTTCGAGAACTATTGTGTCAACCAGGTAAGATTTATTTTCACTACTTAATTTAAATTTTGCTGTAAGTTTTTTTTCAGCAAGTGACAGGATGACCCAAAATATCTGATGAGTTTTTGAACTGGTAAAAGAAGTTTGTGGTAGTCAGTTTAAAAATATTATAAAATTTTGTACATGTATTTGAAATTTATTTCTTAATTATTCAAAAGAATTTTTCTGAATATTTTGAAATTTTTCCAAAAATTGCATGAACAATAGGCATTTTTTATTTATTCAGATTTTCCATCACATGGCTTGATCAACAGAGCATTTCATCATGATTTCATTTTTTGGGGTATCGCATGAATATTGCTCCTTCTGAATATCTTTTCACTTTGTGGTTTGTTGAACGATGTCAATGAATTCTTACTAGGTGATTTAAAGAATCTTGTACCTTCTTATTTAATGCATAATTTATTACACTTGTGCTATTTCATACAGCATTCATTACAAATGTGCTCATTTCATATAAAATGTATTACACTTGTGCATATTTCATTTAACATTTTCTACACTTGTGCATATTTCATATAACATTTTCTACACTTGTGCATATTTCATATAACATTTTCTACACTTGTGCATATTTCATATAACATTTACTACACTTGTGCATATTTCATATAACATTTTCTACACTTGTGCATATTTCATATAACATTTTCTACACTTGTGCATATTTCATATAACATTTACTACACTTGTGCATATTTCATATAACATTTTCTACACTTGTGCATATTTCATATAACATTTACTACACTTGTGCATATTTCATATAACATTTTCTACACTTGTGCATATTTCATATAACATTTTCTACACTTGTGCATATTTCATATAACATTTTCTACACTTGTGCATATTTCATATAACATTTTCTACACTTGTGCATATTTCATATAACATTTACTACACTTGTGAATATTTTGTACAACATTTATTGTGCATTGTGCTTATTTCATATAAAATTTAGGGCTAATCCATTAAAAATCATGTTAACAAGGAAAGGCACTTTAAAAAAAATATATATATATGCCAGGGTACTCTAATTGCTCAATGAGTTCATATGAAAATGATACACTGTTCAAAATTGCATCAATGGGTGACAACTCCACAATAAGCGTGCCTTGACTGGGTCCCAAGTATATTTTACTGGTACAGCCCTTATTAAATTCATTCTCATTTCATGCAAAATTTATTTCACTTATTGAATAATGTCAATCTTTTGCTGACTGAGTCAATACAGAATTTATTAAACTTGTTTTAAAAGTTTCATAGGACACATGTAATATTTTGAGATCCTTACCATGTGTTACTGGTATACAGTGTTAAAGAATGCTACTTGTAAATACTGTAATATTTTAAGATCCTTACCATGTGTTACCTGTATACAGTGTTAAAGAATGCTATGTGTAAATTCTGTAATATTTTAAGATCCTTACCACATGTTACCTGTATACAGTGTTAAAGAATGCTACTTATAAATACTGCTCACTGAATTAACCATTAGATTTTAATTGTAAGATCAAGCCTCTAACAATCAGTAAAAGGACAGTACATAAATTATATGCCAGATATATATGGAAAAGGGTTGTAAAGCATAAAAATATAAACTCTAGATATGCGTGCAGTTTTGTTCCAAATATGGCTACCTTCGCCAAGTCACATGTGTCAAACCAGTTAAATTGGCCTGGCTATGTAAGAACATATATACTCTCTCTCTCTCTCTCCTCTCTCTCTTTCTCTCTCTCTCTCTCTCTCTCAATATTTATATATATATATATATATATATGAATTATTGTTTATAATTTCAGGAACAAGCCCCCAGATTATTGGAGCAATATGAGAAAGAAAAAGAGTTACTGAGGATTTTTCTGCATGTGTCACAAAATGAGAATATCCTGCTGCGCAGAATGCACCTAAAATCATTCCTTATGGTGCCGGTACAGAGAATTATGAAGTAGGGACAATGAATTTTATATGCCCACCATATATTATGCTACAGTGTTCATCTATCCGTCAATACATCCGTCTGTCCATTGTTTGCTACTGCATAAAGTTCTAGACTACCAACCTTGACAAAACTTTGGAAAAAACTGACACATGGTGCAAGAACTAACATGTAAATTTTGAAGGCAAAATGACAAAGTTCAAGGATATAATGACGTTTTAAAAGAAAAGGGTTTCTGTATAGTATTAGTTTAGACCACATACCGTGACCAAATTTTGTGGACATCGTACACATGTAGTTGAAAACCATGGGGGAGGGGTCAAAGGTCATTTTTACTCTGATTAAAGCAAACTGAGTTTCTGCATGATAATTTTAGTTCAAGACCACAATTACTTTCATTTAACTCTATGGATGACTTGCACTTTGGGTAAGAAAAAATCTAGCCATTGTTGTCAAGGCTGAGAGGTCAAAGTCTTTGTGGCCCAATGAAGAAAAATGGTTTCCTTTCAATAGACCATGACGACACCTTGCACTTAGGATATGGAAAAGCTTTAAGTTTGATGTCAAAGGTCAAGATCATAGAAGGTCAAGAAGGAGAAATGTGATTTCTTCTAGACCACATTCTTTGACCAAATTTAGTGGATTTTTTGCAGCTTTAGTATGGAAGAAGGTTTTTTACCTTAGGGTCAGAGGGACAAAAAGTCAAAATCATTGTGACTAAATAAGTTTTGAATAGTTTAATTTATTTTGAGAGTATCAGCTTTCATTATTTTATGATAAATTATACATTCATCATTACTTCATTATTCACTAGATCTATAAATTTTTGGATTTCTATCAGCCATGAAATCAATCAAATCTGGTATTCCATGAAAATAGGGAATTCAAAGCAAGTTACTGTGCAGGGTTTACTTGTTAAATGTTTTGTTTAAAATGTATACTATTTGCTGTTTCTGCAAAACATATTTTTCTCTAGCATAAAAAACATGAAATTTTATGAACCAGCCACCCTTGTCATAAGATACAAACTTTTGTGCCACAACTGATCAATGGACCATTACTTAATCTTGTCTTTATATATATAAATATATAGATATAAAATATTTTAATGTGGATTCCTCCCCCCTTAGGTATCCCCTGCTGTTGGACAGACTGTACAAGGCCACTCCACCAAGCCATAATGACAAAGAGGAAATCAGAGAGGCCAAAGACAAGATTGAGGATATCTTGGGGCATATCAATGCAGTATGTGTTTTTTAAATACACTTCTAATTTTTCTTTTGCAGGTAACTGTGTCTTTGTGGTTAGCAATCGATCTGTTTAACTTACATGGTCAAGTAGAGTGCTGTATGAATAAAGCTGAACTTAATTTTGGGACCATTTCATACCATATCATGTTGAAACTGAATTTGAAATTATATTTGGGAGCAGTGATAGCACAGTTGTTAGCAAGATTAAGGTCAAATTTTGTTATGTTGCCCAGATCATCGAAAATGATTTCTGGTCAGAACATTTGTAGTTCCACTTCATATGCACAGTGTAGCCTTTCATGTCTTGCTGAACACCAACAACCTTTTTCTGCCACATTACCTTAGCAACTGTACTAGATTTGCATAACCTTAGTAACTGTACTAGATATGCATAACCTTAGCAACTCTACTACATATGCATAACCTTAGCAACTCTACTAGATACACATAACCTCAACAACTCTACTAAACTCTACTAGATACACATAACCTTAGCAACTCTACTACATATGCATAACCTTAGCAACTCTACTAGATACACATAACCTTAGCAACTCTACTAGATACACATAACCTCAACAACTCTACTAAACTCTACTAGATACACATAACCTTAGCAACTCTACTAGATACACATAACCTTAGCAACTCTACTAGACACACATGACCTTAGCAACTCTACTAGATACACATGACCTTAGCAACTCTACTAGATACACATAACCTTAGCAACTCTACTAGATACACATAACCTCAACAACTCTACTAAACTCTACTAGATACACATAACCTTAGCAACTCTACTAGATATACATAACCTTAGCAACTCTACTAGATACACATAACCTTAGCAACTCTACTACATATGCATAACCTTAGCAACTCTACTAGATACACATGACCTTAGCAACTCTACTAGATACACATAACCTTAGCAACTCTACTAGATACACATAACCTCAACAACTCTACTAAACTCTACTAGATACACATAACCTTAGCAACTCTACTAGATACACATAACCTTAGCAACTCTACTAGATACACATAACCTTAGCAACTCTACTAGATACACATAACCTTAGCAACTCTACTAGATACACATGACCTTAGCAACTCTACTAGATACACATAACCTCAACAACTCTACTAAACTCTACTAGATACACATAACCTTAGCAACTCTACTAGATATACATAACCTTAGCAACTCTACTAGATACACATGACCTTAGCAACTCTACTAGATACACATAACCTTAGCAACTCTACTAGATACACATAACCTTAGCAACTCTACTAGATACACATGACCTTAGCAACTCTACTAGATACACATAACCTCAACAACTCTACTAAACTCTACTAGATACACATAACCTTAGCAACTCTACTAGATATACATAACCTTAGCAACTCTACTAGATACACATGACCTTAGCAACTCTACTAGATGCACATAACCTTAGCAACTCTACTAGATACACATAACCTTAGCAACTCTACTAGATATACATAACCTTAGCAACTCTACTAGATACACATGACCTTAGCAACTCTACTAGATACACATAACCTTAGCAACTCTACTAGATACACATAACCTTAGCAACTCTACTAGATACACATAACCTTAGCAACTCTACTAGATACACATAACCTCAACAACTCTACTAGATACACAACCTTAGCAACTCTACTAGATATGCAATACCTTAGCAACTCCACTAGATACACATAACCTTAGCAACTCTACTAGATATACATAACCTTAGCAACTCTACTAGATACACATAACCTCAACAACTCTGCTAGATACACATAACCTCAACAACTCCACTAGATACACATAACCTTAGCAACTCTACTAGATATACATAAATTTAGCAACTCTACTAGATACACATAACCTCAACAACTCTACTAGATACACATAACCTCAACAACTCCACTAGATACACATAACCTTAGCAACTCTACTAGATACACATGACCTTAGCAACTCTACTAGATACACATAACCTTAGCAACTCTGCTAGATACACATAACCTCAACAACTCTACTAAACTCTACTAGATACACATAACCTTAGCAACTCTACTAGATACACATAACCTTAGCAACTCTACTAGATACATATAACCTTAGCAACTCTACTAGATACACATAACCTTAGCAACTCTACTAGATACACATGACCTTAGCAACTCTACTAGATACACATAACCTTAGCAACTCTACTACATATGCATAACCTTAGCAACTCTACTAGATACACATAACCTTAGCAACTCTACTAGATACACATAACCTCAACAACTCTACTAAACTCTACTAGATACACATAACCTTAGCAACTCTACTAGATACACATAACCTTAGCAACTCTACTAGATACACATAACCTTAGCAACTCTACTAGATACACATAACCTTAGCAACTCAACTAGATGCACATAACCTTAGCAACTCTACTAGATACGCCAATGAGTAAGAAAGAAAACAATCCTTGGTTTCATTTAACCCCATACATTTACTTTGTCTCCCCAGTTTTCATGTTCAAAATGGATTATAAATTATGTATAACTCAAAGAGAACTAAACAATCTTATTAGAACCCAAACCCTTACAGTTAAACTGACCCCTTAGAATGGTTGTAAGAATAATTCCCAAAGGAAAGTGGCAAAGATTTCTCAACTTTGTTCTTCCTTTTTTTTATAAATAACTTTGACAGTTATATAGTAATCTCATAATAGTTGAGCATTTGGTTATCCTCTTAAATTTTTCAGAAAACAAAGAGTATCAGTGGTGGGGTTTTGAAGCTGGGCCAGAAGGGAAGGTCAAGTCTGAAGCACTACAGTTTGACAGAAAAAATGGAAATCAATCGTGTTGCCCTGGAGGTTCTTGGATGGAATCGGAAAGATGTTTGCGAGATCATCACAAGTCATCTGCAAATGACACAGGCCCAAGACCATACATGGGCATCCAAAAAATGCAAAAACCTCAAGTTCTCCTCTGTGCATGGAATCCTTTTCACCTTAGGGGAGGTAATTATCACATTTAAGCCTGCTCAGCGAAGTTGGCAAAACTTTATAGTAATCATGTACTTACATATATACATATATTATCTGAACATCCATCAATATTTAGGTTTCCAAACCATAGCTTTACTGAGAATTTTTGGATTTTAACATGATGCTGATTTATATTGACAAAGAACTTGAAGGAGTTCAATTTCCAGCCTTCCTTGTCCCCATTTAGAGGAGTTATGGCTGCTGATAGTCTATCCACCTAACTTTGTTTCAGTGGCACAACTAGGAATTATTGGATTTCAACCTTTAAGACCATGAATGAGTCTGATTTTCTGCTCTCCACCTTAGAAGAGTTATGGCCCCTGATAGTCCTCCATCCATCAGACTTAGGTTTCTGCAGCTTTACATTTCTTAGAATTGTTTTGATTTGACCAAATTTGGCATGCAGCATGATGTTGAAGACACCTCAGATAAGTCTAACTTCTAGTGTTTCTCATTATTTGTGTATCTCAATGTTACTCATTATTAGTGTACCTCAGTGTTCCTTATTATCAGTATATCTTGGTGTTCCTCATTACCAGTATACCTCATTATCATTTAGACAAGGTATGACCCATGTTTGTGCATTCTCATAACTTTGGTTTGCATAGTATAATTGTGCAGTGAAACGTTGGATTTCAGCATCACGCACCTTTTTATCAGTGAAACGTTGAAGAAGTCTGATATCCAGCATTACACAATCATCACGTGGAGGAGTTGTGTCTCCTGATTGACCAAGTCAAAACTTTTGTTTCCCAACATAAAGATGATGGTAGTGAGCAGGTCGGTTTGAAATGCACCCATCACTAGGATCTATAATTCATCAAATAATGTTTAGTTATATTAGTGTTATAAATTCAGACATTAAATAATTTATGCTATACTGACATAACATATGGGGCCCCGCGTGGCTGAGTGGTCTAAAAAAGCGCTCTCCTTTATGGATCACTGCCATCTCACCTCTGTCTGCATGGGTTCGAGTCTAGGATTCTGCCAATTTGGGTATGTGAGAAAGCTTGCCAGTAGCTTCTCTTGGGTTGGTGGTTTTTCCTGGGTTCTTTCTCCACCATTAATACTGGCTGCCATGCATAGCATATTGTGTGCTGAAAAATGGCATTAAACCCCACTACAACAATGAAATAACATCTAACAAATCCTTGACTTTTGGGACAACAATAATTTCCAATTCACATGTTCTAGAATCTAAAGATTTTAATTTGCATAAATTTCCTAATTCCTTTGATAAAATCTCATCATTCTTGGCAAAAATCATTATTTAGCTAAAACTGTTCACTCTTTGAAATTCAAGCCTGTATTTTTTTACCTATTTTTTTTCAAGGTCACTGACATACAAAATTTGTGATAGGATTTTGATTAAATTTGTTTCATTTACTTATGGAATTTGTTCGTACTTGGATGAATGATTTTGAACTTGATACAGTGCATTCTGCAACATGCTTGACCCTTAGACCATGAAGTAAAGGTTATAGTAATGAGAAATTTGCATTAAGATTTTGGTTAACAATTTTTCTTTTGCTTATATTTACTAAACCCCTTGGTTGATTATCCGTATACTTTGGATGAGTAATTATAAAAATTAAAATAATTGTGTAACACACTTGCTCACCTCTATGATTTTGGGGACAGTGCCAGTCAGAAAAAAATTGCTTTAACATTTTGGTTCAAGTTTTCATTTATTTATATTTCCTAAACCCTATGGTAGATTTTCTTCATGTTTTCAAGGAATCGTTACAAAACTAATACAAGTCATTCTGCAACATGCTTTCTCAACCATTTTGACCTTGAAGTCAAGGTCACATGTTTTACAGCAATGCTTT
Organism: Sinohyriopsis cumingii; assembly: GCA_028554795.2. Taxonomy (NCBI): domain Eukaryota; kingdom Metazoa; phylum Mollusca; class Bivalvia; order Unionida; family Unionidae; genus Sinohyriopsis; species Sinohyriopsis cumingii. Next base: position 84,540,977 of record CM068833.1, read on the forward strand.
GACCTTGGGCTTGACACATAGATACTGGCCTTCTTGCTGCAGATTGTAGTGTATCCACACCATAAGTTCCAATGTCCTGCATAATAATAAGTAACAGAATAACTCACATGTGATACAAAACCATGTGCACAAAAATGGCTACAGTCGATTACCACCAGAATTCAGTAATCTTAAAGACTCTGTGGATATCTTTACCTTGACAGTATTGGTCTATGCTTAAATAAGAAGTGGATAGCAAATAATACAAAAACTGGTACAGAGAATGTTTCCCTTTTATGTTGAAATTTTACTCCTGATTACAATTGGGTTCTGAAAATTGCAACTCAGAACTCACTTGGCAGTTCTTGACTGAGTTGGAAACCAAGCCGACATTTTCCCACTGGAGCATTTTCTTAAGCGCATCAATAAATTTGATTTAATGATACTTAATATCAGGGTGAGTTATCCTTTTAAGATGACTTATAAGTTAGATTGTTTGAAGGATATTATGCTATTTCATCTCCACATTATCATATGAAGGACTGATATATGTACAATGATAAATGCTATTTTGTGCTTTTAAGTTTTATATCTTTTAGGGAAGTTATTTTCTTTATAGTACTTTGCAGAACAATGGGTTTTGATTGAGACAGTCAGAAAGAAACAGAAAAAAACACATCATAAGTGCAATGGACATGAATTTTGCAGCAGTTTGAAATGAAATCTTCTGAGTTAAAACTTAGTTCGGTTCATATTAGCATTGATTTGACTGGTTTTCTTTCCTTCTCAAATAGCAATCAAGCAATGACAACAACAAGAACATAATGTTCCCAAGAAAAAGTCCAGTCAAGCAAGCTGCAGTTATCCTGATCAAAGAAAAGAATGGAAAATATCAGGCAGTAAGGGTAGGTAACCTCAAATTCATTATTTTGGAATTGTTTAAAAATAATAAAGTCTATATTCAGCTATTTAATAATTTCATATCCATGTTTGAAAAATTAACTTGGTCATGGCCCACAATTCTTGCAGGTGTAAAGATAAAAGTGCTCCAGTTAAATTACCATCTAGAATAAATTAACAACAAAACCCTTTAATCTCAACCAAAAGGAAAGTAATTTTTTTTTACCTGATTAACAAAATGGTGTTGATAGTGGTGTATGTTAGACAATGTTTCATTGGTAAACTTTACGAGAAGTGGTATGTTTGAATAAATTTGTGGTACAAAGTTAAAAGACTCAAAGATGTGCTAAATAGACTTGTCCCAGTCAAAGGTAAACTGGACAATTAACTCAGTCTTAACCATAATAGTGGACTCTCACAATAAATGAAGCTAGGCATGTAAGAAACTATTATCCTAAACAATTAATTGGGAAAAAAATGTAGATTTCAGAGAAACAAAATTGTGTTATAAACTGTGAGAAAAAGAGGTATTTTATAAAGGCAATATAAAAACATACAGGTACTTCAAAAGTATGGGAGTACCTATAGGAACTGAATCAAAGAAAACATTGTATTGTTATTACTGAGTTAATACAAGTCATCAGTACAAAATCAGAAATGGAATATTAGTAGTAAAGATGCTGACACCAAATCATTTATGACCCTAACTGAATGGTACAGTGATATTAATCCGTTTTGTGAAATGGCTGTCATTCTATCTGAATAAGTTTGCTTCTACTCTGGCATTGGATTTTGAAATGTACATTTACTTCAGGAACTAATTATCTCATATATACTTTATTATATACAAAGAATACGACCATTCAGGTTGTTTCTTACTAAGAAAAGAAAACCAGTATGTCTGAAAACAAAGATTTCCAGCATCATTAATGTCTCAATCCATTTCAGGAGTCATTGTATTGTTATTACTGAGTTTATACAAGTCATCAGTACAAAAACAGAAATGGAATATTAGTAGTAAAGATGCTGACATGAAATCATTTTCCAGCATCATTAATGTCTCAATCCATTTCAGGAGCCATTCATGCTGGAGAAATGTATTGTGACTGTGGACCCAGATTATGATGAAGTTTTTGAGCTGTTGGAGTGGAACAGAGACCCCTACTTGCTTAAGGTAAATAGATATGCAGTACCCCAGTTAGCAAGTGCAATATTATTGTACCACTTTGCAAAAGAATTTATTGAAGTTATGGCCCCTGTTTCTCTTGGAACTTTGCTCTTCCGTTACATCATGATGGGGAAGGTCATCTGTGTCAAATTGACATTTATCTATTTCAGTTATTTCTGACCTACGTTCTCAACAAAACACTCAAAGGAATGCATTCCTTATACTCTGCTGTTGTTATAACTAACATGGAACAGGATATCAGTTCTGTTTGGAGAACCCAGTTGTATCAGATTTTCATTTATGATAAAAATGGCAAGATAAAAAATATATAACATTATGTAAGTAAAACTTTTTGGAAAATATATTTTGCTAAATTTGAAATCAAGTATTTTAACAATATGAGAAAATTGTATATTTCTGCCTCAAATGAATTGAAGTTATTGCAAAACATAGCTTTCATATATTAGGCTTACCAAAATTTGATTTTTGTACTAATGCATTTTTTACATTGCTTTTTACAGGCAGGCACACCAAAAGAAACAAACATGTGGTCACAGCATTTGAAACAACTAATTCAAGATCTAGGATGTTGGCGACGACGTCGAAATGCATTGCCAAACATTCTTCTACACGTAAATCCAGAGTGAAGACACTCGTCAGCGGACATTGGAACCTCATCTATAATGTCATGGACATAAAGTCATCTGGCCAGGAGAGATAACTCTGTTCATTTAGCAGAGGTATTTCTTGCATACCCTCACAGCCATAAAGGGCATTTATTCCAAATGAAGTGCCTGCATTTGGTTTACATCCCATCTCATCCCAAGTTGAAACTGATTGATATCAGTGGACACATTGCTGGAGGACAAACATTTAACCAGCAACATTGTAGAAGTGAAGCTGCAGAAAATGTGCTGAGTCCAGTTAAAAGTTGCCTCAGCACATCAGACATTTGAATTGTTCACGGTCAACAGTATCAAGAGAATATCAGAAAGAGATTTATGCAGTTAAGAAAATAACAGAAATTTTCAATCTAGGTTGAAATTAATGCATGTGTAATGATATGGAAACTTGCACCTGTATAATGACCAAACTGCATACGTTTTTCATTATAACATGTTTGTTTGCCATATGTGGTTGCCTAGTACGAGGATCTATGTAAAGCACATGAAAATTTGTGCTCAAGAACATTTGTCACACCATCTGATTGGCTTCATTATGAATGCTATAATTAGAATCTTTACTGGATTGTAAATTAAGGAAACAAATGTATGTGAAATACTGAAAATAATGTGCCATAAAACAACAACACAGAGGTAGGGAAGTATATTTTTATGTCTTATATTGATCACATCTTATTTAGAGATGGTGATGCCAGAATATCATCAAGAAATTCTTTGTACGGTACATTTACGTTTGTTTTTTTTTTTCTTTGAATGTCCACCTTGGTCACTGGTGCAATCTTCTACCTTTGTAGATTATGTGTGGTGTCAAATGCATTTTGCAGTGTTATATGGAATTGAAGCTGAATAAGGAAGCAACAGTGTTATTGCATCAAGCATTAGCCAACTGCATGTACTGCAAACTTCTCTGCTGATAAGGCCATATACAGGACTATATATGAGAGTGGTCAAGTAACCTGAAAAAGTCTCAATAAACAGGCTTATCTCATTGTTATATATCAAGCACACACACACAAATCCAACAATCTTTTCGATAGAGTAGGAACGATGGAGAATATGAGTCAACCACTGAAATCACAAAATTTTGTCATTTTCGCAGTGCTCCTTGTACCTGAGAGCATCCGACAGAACCAAGCTCAATTCTCATGAGACTTAATTGATGAAGAGACTAACAATCAGATGTATGATAAAATTGTATACAGATTTACATTTTGACAAGCAAAGAACTTTTTGATACTCTATTTAATTCTGTTTATGATTCAGTAGCATCCATTTGTGATGTTCACATCTTTCTTTAGCTATGGTAAATAATAAAACTAACAGTTCAGCCACTCGGCTACTATTATGACATCGTGCTGCAGGCTTGCCCAAACCTGCTTATATCTGACTCAGTGGAGCTTTTTATGTATACATCTAATCAATGTGATACACATGGGAGATAATCATGTCCAGTCAAGGGCTGTTCACTCCTTTACTGCAGTTTGCTTAAATTTGATGATGTGGTTTCTAAAGTGAATAGTCTGAGAATAGATTTCCCTTGCACATTTAGGCACACCTTCCCAGCCAATTATTTCAGCCACCCATTGAGGCACTTATATGGAATAAACAAAATGAGAAACAGAAGTAATTTTGGACCCAACTACCCTGGCATATGTTTTTGTTTTTTTGTTTTGTTTTTTTTAAAACTGCCATCCCTAGTGTTATAATGGAACAGCCCTTAGTGTGAAGTGAGACATATTGCTCACCTATTGTATTGGTTCAAGTTTCTCATTTGCATATATGTCCTCAGCTCCATCATAGGTTTCCTTTATGCTTGGAATGAGGCAAAGATAATTTATTGTGTGACATGCTCACTCACATCTTTTACCATGGGGTCAAGGCCAGTCATAGAAAATTGGCAGAAGGGATTTGATTAACTCCTTGATAGATTCTGATCATGCAATTTATTCTGCAGCATGCTTGCTCAGTCATATGGCCTTAGAGTCATTGGTCACAGTCATATAAAATCTGCGTTAAGGTCTTGTGTTAAGTTTTTTTTCTTTGCTTATATTTCCTAAATGCTTTGATGGATTTTCTACAAACCTGGGATAAATAGCTGAGGCAGTTTCTTTTCTAGGATCCTTACTGCACCATTTGACCTTGTGGTCAAGGTCACAGATTTGACAGCAATATTTTGATCATGTGCTTGGCATGTAGATAATATCCTTCTTGTAATTACAACAAGTTTAATATTCAGTTTACTACAGTAGAATACAAAACTGAGCAATAAATTTGTTCCTGTTTGGATTCATTAAATTGTTAATTATAAGTTTTTAAATGTTGAACATTGCCTTCCAAGAGTCTTGTTAATATTGTTGATAGTTAAATACTAACTAATGGATTAAAATAACTCATGAAATAGTTCCAAAGGATGTCTTTATTTGTGATACTTATAGGTTTTATACAAAAATTACTGGTTAATTGGTTTTTGTGCTCAATATTTTTTGTTTGCCAGCTAGAATTTTGTCATTCAGAAATTCAAAAAGTCAAACTCTTTTCAGTTGTTATTTATTACATTTAATTATTTATTATATTTAATTATTTATTATATTTAGTTATTTGTTATATTTAGTTATTTATTATATTTAGTTATTTATTACATTTAATTATTTATTATATTTAAAGCCTGATTCAGTCGTAATTGCAATATAAAATCTTGTACTCATCTGTCATTTGTACTATTATTTTTTGTTCAAGACATATTCCACAGGTGATGATGTAGAATTGTTTTGTTTTCATCCATTTCAACAGTGGAGAAATGAGAGAACAAACAAGATTTACAAAACTAAACAAGACTAGTGACTGTTTTTAGTATTAAATAACAAGTCAACCTGTCCCAAGCAGCCAACTCTGGAAAGGGTTCTTGAAGACAGGTGCATGCTTAACTGGGTTTCATTTTTTTTATTGCCCACTACAAGGGAGAGCATAATCTTGTGTTATGACATTATGTGTGTCAGTTTGCCTATTTTTTCTTCACATACAGTAAGTTCAGTTTTCCAAAATCTAACTTACCCAAACTTTGTGGATGGCTTACACTTTTGGTAAAAAAAGAAATTGGTTGGGGGGGGGGGCAAACATCAAGGTCACTATATTTTAAGGAAGAAAAATGGTTTCCACATAATATCATCAGTCCATCACACACATGGACCAAATTTTGTACCTGGCTTGCTTTTGGGATAACAAAAATTGTATTGGATTTGGGGGTCATGGTCACTATGATTGAAAGATGAAAAATGATCTCTGCTCAATAACTTTCATTGACTACACTTTTTTGAGTACTTGCACCTGAATGAAGAGTGAAGTCTTTTCATTTTGAGATCTAAAAGGTCAAAGGATTGAAAAATAAAAATGGTTTTGAACTTGATTTTGTACTTTTATCAAAGATGGCTTACACTTTTGATTAAATAGAAGCCTATTTAGTTTGGAGTCATAGGGACAAGGTCACTGACTGACAGAAGAGAACAAATTTATTTGTATAATATCTATAGTTCTAGACCACATCACTTGACAGTTAAGGTCAGCAAGAGGCAAGTCAATATTTAGGTCAAAGGTCAGGGTCATTGTGAATTGTAGGAAACTGTTCCTGCAGAGATTGTTTGTTCTTAGGTATATTTTGTGACAAAATCATATGTATGGCTTGCACTTAAGGTAAGAAAGAACCATATAGATCCTCGAGTCTGAAGGTAAGAAAGAACCATATAGATCCTTGAGTTTGAAGGTTCATGGTCATGATAAATGTAATAAGAAAATAACGATTTCTGCGCGTAAAGTTTAGTTCAAGACCATATTTAAGTCAAAGCTACTCACCATTGGTCAATAATCTCCAGAGTCAAATGTGCCTTACTAGTGACTATTAAACATGGGGTGGGTGTATAACGTACCATTCACATATTGCTACATTTTGTTTATAGTAAAGACTTTGAAAAATTGTCCATTTTAGAGAGGTAGCCTTTAAGGCAGGTTGTCTGTATAATGTTATTCTTTAATGTATATCAGTTAAACCATTCCATTGTTATTCGTTATTGTTTATTTGTGTTTTGTGTGATGAGGAACCTTACCTTTTTAAAAGTTCTTCTATTTATTTGTTACATATGATTGAAGGTATCTGTGATATTTGATGTGGTACAAGTCACTGAATTTCAGATGTATATATTTCTACTTTACACCATTTTTCAGAATTCAAGGAAATTTTCATAATTTTCATGTTTTATTCTCACATTAAGGATGGTTATATTTTTCCTATCATTTGCCAAACAAAAATATGCCATCTTAAAATATGATCACAAGTTGTTTCTTGTTGATACATATTGTCTTGTATGTGTTTATAATTAATTAGATAATATGATAAGAATGGTTCAGTTATCCAATAAAAGTGAGAAGTGAATTAATGTTCATTTTGCTTTTTAGAATATCATTCAATTTTTATATTTCTAATGAAAATATAATTCTTTATTGTCATTAGATTCTCATTGAGTAGTTTGTTTTTATTGTTTCCATATGAATTTAAACAATTGCTTAAGAGTATGTATTTAATAACTTAATTTATTGCAGACTTTTGAATAAATTAAAATAAATAAAATATGAAAAATTAATTATGTCTTTGTTGTGGGTTTTATCATTTTGTTTGTTTGTAAATTCCTACTAGATTACTGAATTCAGAGGCAAATGAAGTAGAGAAGACAAAAAGTGAGGACATTAATAGTCTGTCAAAGGCAGATCAAATAAAAGATAGTATAAAATTCCTAAAATACAGGTCAAAGCCCATTAAACTAACTGCAGACACTCAAAACATCCAACATTGTCTTAGGTGGTTCACCATGATAAGTTATTTCTAGTTCATTCCACACAGCATCACAAATGATATCGCCGTGTGGTCTAAAGCGCTTTCCATTACGGATCACTGCCATCTCATCTCTGTCTGCGTGGGTTCGAGTCTCGGATTCAGCCAATGTGGGTATGTGAGAAAGCTTGCCAGTAGCTTCTCGTGGGTCGGTGGTTCTTTCCGGAGTTTTCCCAGGTTCTTCCTCCACCATTAATACTGGCCGCCATGTATAGCCGGTCGTGTGCTGAAAAATGGCGTTAAACAATACAACAACAACAAATGATATCCCCTCTGATTCTCACTGAATTTTCATGTCAGCATCTCTAAATGTTGCTAAAGTTACCAAATTTGCTTCATGCGAGAACAATTCAAACATAATTTATATCGACATATAATGCAACACCATTCATTCGATACATGCTGAAAGAGACTGGTCTGTGTACACGTAATCTGCCATGTTCAACTTGAGATTTGGAAGAGTTTATTTTTGATACTGCAAAGAAATCAAAGGGGAGGTAACTACATAATGGCTGAATATAGCCAAATAGGAAAGCTAATCACTCTTTAATAAACAAACTGATTTTTCCATTGGTCATGGGCCGCCTTGTTTTAGCATGTAATTAATGAGATGTGTTATGATCAATGTCACTTTAAACAGTGTTGAAATACTTTGTGCATGAATTGAATTAATTAATTTTTACTAGATTTAATAACACTAACCTGAAAATTCAATGAGACACAGATGCAATCCTGCATGGAATGAACTTTAGATGAGATCAGGAGCTGAGTTCACATTAAATATTTCTGTCCATTCACACCATCATTGGTACTGCATCCTAAGTTAATCATGGTGCTTATAAAAAGGTGTCTAATATCACCGTTGTAAAGATTTCAAGAACTCTGTCTGGGATGAAATATATCTGACATTATATATACATATTCAGTTCTAAGCAGTCAAGTTCAAGTCCAACCACTTCAGTGGCCTATTGGTTAGAGCATCCATGGAGGTCACAGATTCGTACCGTGGTCGAGTCATACCAAAGACTTATAAAAATGGTACGAACAGCTGCCTTGCTAGGCACTCAGCATTAAGAGGTTAGTACTAGGACTGGTCAGCCTGGTGTCAGGATAATATGACTTGGTGGGACATCATGCTACATGTCTGCTGTATGATGCCCCAGTGCTAGACAAAACTATAAACTGCCATACTGCAGACATCATAGCGATATGACTGAAAAATTGTTAAAGCTACATTAAAAATCCAAATCACACACATTACCCCCAAGTCAAACTACACACAACATACATGCTGATCTGATATTGCATAATGCATTAGCAGATTAGGGTCTATGTTGCCTATCCTACTGATTACTCCTAACAAACTGCATTGACCCAGATCCACCAGAACATTATGCAATTATCTGGGTCTGTGCAGTTTGCAGTTGAATTTGACTTATACACATGTACATGTATATATGGTACATTTTTTAAATACAATTTAGCCAAAATTAGTTTGCACAACTGAATTTCATGATGTACAAATATGACCAAATTTACAGGCAGAATAATCACATCTTTATGGACATATCTTATCATCTGCAAATGATTACTATTTCTGTCAATATTATTCAAATGAGGTTAACCTAAAAGATGGCAGACAACTCTGAACCAAGGAAGGTATGTCTAATTGACACTTTAAATTTTACACAATCACAGGAACCAGCTACAGTGAAAACGAAGTCTTGAAGGACCACCCCCTTCTGCCAACAAAAAGTCTCTCAGGGAAGGTTGTCTCTCATTAGAGGTCATCACACGGCACAAAACAGCTGAGACCCCAGTCATGAGAAAAACTGGTCTTTCATGACAGGTGGTGTTGCCAAACAGTGGTCTTTCAAGACCTGTTTTATCTGCGTAAAATATCTTGATATTTGCAGGGGAAGAGTGAAGTTGCTTAAAGTGTTAAGATCACTGTCAACATAAGTACTGTGAGAACCACATTACCTGCCAGTCCCATGTTTAACAGTTTTCTATGTAGCCATTAGTAGGGCACGGTTTACTCTACAGATATTGAGCAATGGGTCTCAGTAACCTAGATCTCTGATGAAGTTATGCAGACTTAACTAAAGTTACTGTACAGAAAACCCTATTCTCGTTAGATTATCATTACCATAACCTCTGACCTTTCAATGACAGAAGGCAGGATGTCCACAAAGGTCATTCAAGGAACTAACTTTGCACCAAAAAAAACCAATTTTTCTTTTAGCCACAATGATCCTGACCTTTGACCTTTTGACCCAAAAATCAATAGGCCTCTTACATACCAGAGATGCAAGTCCTCTACAAACATTAGCCAAGGTACACGGTCTGCAACTCAAGTTATTATGATAACCCAATATGCAAGTCATCAACAAACTTTTGGTAAAAGTGACAAAAATGTTTTGGGTATAAAAATATAGTACCTTTCTTGCAAATAGACTGATATGTGAATTATTCATAATACTGTAGTACTGTATCAATTTGTTTCTTAAGTTTGTTATAACATAATTATTTATTTTGTAAAAAATACTTCTTTGTTTATATTACTGTCAATATTATGCAAATTAAAATTATATAAGTTTGGTTACAGTGGCAAATTCTTGTTAAGCAATTGTACAAGGGGACATAATTCAAATTTAACTCTTAAGTTTTTTTTTGTTTTTTTTAATAAATGTAACATATTTTGGCATTTAATAATGGATAATGACAGATAAATAAAAAACTTTGAAATTTAAAAGATTATTTACCATCTTCATTATTTTATCATTTCAAAATATATTATAACTAAATGCATTATACATAATAAGAAAAAGTAATAAAATTCTTATCTCTGTTTATTCATAAAGTACTACTTTAGTTTTCAATAGGGATATTTGTATCTTTATTATCCAGTTTTATGTATTTTTAAGTATCTAAATGTATCTTATACTATATATGCATTTTTCATGCCAGTTCTGCATTCAACATCATAACAAGAATGTATGAGAATGATTTTAAGATATGACATAACCCTGTTTGTCATACTGTTGATATCACTGATTGCAGAGAAACAGAATGTATTTAATGAGGTAAACAATATTGAATTGAGTCCAAGGAAGCAATAAAGTGAAACCTGTTTACTTTGTAATATATATATGTGGAACTGGGGTGTATCTCTATGAAATCATGACAACCAAACTATGTATGAAACATAATTCAAGATTTTTAATTGGTAATGTAGGCCACCAGCCCCCAATACAATAATATATATAAAGACAGTATCAATCACCTGTATCTCTATGAAGTCATGACAACCAAAATATGTATGAAACATAATTCAAGATTTTTAATTGGTAATCTAGGCCACCAGCCCATAAATACAATAATATATATAAAGACAGTATCTATCACCTGAAAAGCACATATACGTACAGTGTGACCCTGCTATAACATGGTAGTTGGGAGCCATACGACCTGACCGTGTTATAGACCAAACCGTGTTATAAGCAACCAGGTCAGTTAGCTGAAGAAAATTATGCATGTACCCCAAAACGTTGTGGGGGGGGGTAGGGGTAATAAATGCAGGCGGTAAAACAGGTGCTTCATCGGCACAGTTACCATCTTAAATCAATGCATATTAAATGAGAAATACACCTGTAGTGAAACAGAATGCATATATAAAAGTTTACTTTATTTAGAGAACCATGAACTGGTACATATACATGAATACTGTTTATATATGCATGTCTAATGTATAGGACGAATAGATTATCAACACCGTGTACTCACCCATGAATCTCATCATATACAATAAATCCATGATACTAGTGATTCCATTGAAAATATGCACACACAGATTTAAAATATTAAAATAATTTTGTCACTGGTCATATTGGTCTGAAATCAGTAAAAAAAACTTACACAATCACTTAACGAATGACAAAGCACATTTACTTTTCAGTACATCCGAAGTCGGTAAAAGGTAGTTTGCGTTTTAAGCTGCCATTGGTATAGTTCATAAGCATAATATTTTCACTGCACAATTAACGTGTTCCAGTCACGTTGGAAAAAGCAAAAATTCATCACATTCCATTACTTTTATTTATTTTTGGTAGTGACTTCCTTTGAAAAAAAGTTTTTGTTTTTATTGAAGATTGTAGTTGGCTTTCTTTGATGAAGGGTGCATGCATTATTGAAGTCACTGCTAAAGGCCAACTTTTGGAGAACCAAACAAATGCCCTTTTCTTATTGTGGTGGCAACATCAAATAATTGTATTGTATGATTGAGACTGATTTTTTTTTTTCCATTTGCTGAGCACGTTTTCATAAGTCAGTGCTTCAAAGGTAATGTTTCCTTTGAAATTTCAACAAACTATTTTATCTGGGTACATTTTTAAAAAGGAATTGGCCATCGTTTGGACTAGGCTAGGTACTGTTCCTAACTGCCTATTGAATGAACCAATAAATAAGATGTTGTTTTTTTTTACATTTGTGGTAGCAGGGTGATGCTGCCTTCCACGCATGCGTCAGAAATTTAACAAAGGGTCAATGGATGATAGAGACATAGGTGTTCTGGTCTGATGGCAGGGATTATTACAGAAAATGTGAGTGTTCTGAAGGATTTAATTCTGAGTGATAATAAGAGGAATTTTACTTACCATCCACATACAAATGTCAGTCTTTGTAAATATATTTTTTACTAGCAAGCAGCCGAAAAAAGATCGATTATGAGATAATGCCTCATCGGGTTGATTTCCATTACTAGAAATGTCAACAACAAAAAAGCGGATATCTCACAACATACAGTACTCATGCTAGATGCCAAGATAAGCGGATTATGATAATAATGCACTGTTTAGATGGTTTATCAGTATGGACAAAGAATTTGTTTATGTAACAAAAGATAAATTGCAGTGCATTTTATATCCATTTGCAGCTTCCTGTCATGGGGCCTCTGAATTTCTCCACTCCAAACCAATGGTTGTATATAAAAGTTTAAACAGCCAACAATGTCGCCCAAAAAAAATCGCCAGATAGTATATTTTCCTGCCAATAAGGAATAAAAATCCAAGTTTGCAACATTGGTGAAGCCATACACGATCCCAGAATAAACTTTGTATACGTTTTTTTCTGTACTTTTAAGAAGAAAAAACTACTTTTTCATGTACGAGAAAAATATAAATAAAATTTCAGGAGCCACACCACGATCGTCTTGTAATATTCATGCCCAATCTCTTCCCCAAAATGGTAATAAACCTTTTACGTTTTTTCGTACTTTTAAGAAAGAATATTCTTTCATGTATGAGAAAAATACATGTATATGAAATTTTGCGAACCACACCACAACCGTGTTATATCCGAATTTGTGTTATAATGGAGCATGCTATAGCAGGGTCACACTGTATTGTGCTGATATTAAATACTGAATGTATTTTCTTGTTGATGAAGCAAATGGTATATAAACAAAGATGATCTGAATAACAAAAAGGTTTTGTGTTGACATAAAGCCATATAATTTTTCTGCTGATAGATTTTTATACCAAGGTTTGTCTAAATACTTTTTTCTTAGATCTGATGTTTACAAATAAAAATGAATGAATTGAACTTCTACAAACAAAAGATTACTGCAATAACCTAAATTAAACAAATGATATGAATTAGTAACACCATCATGTGTACCAATCTCTATAAAACATTTATGACTAGAACAGACAAATCTCAGAAGAACCAAAAATAGGTAATCCTATGGCTTGGTACTTCTCAAATTTAATAATGTTTTCTAATTTTGATAACACCTGCATCATAGCTAAATAATAACTACCCTACATAAGATGCCCATCTAACACATCCATTACCATATAATGATTTAAGCGTTTTGTAGCATTTTGCTGGGTAACTCTTCTATCCATATGCAACAATTTACACCAATATTTAACACACCTAAGAGTAATATGAAAGACAAGCCACATTCTCTAAGGGCAATGTAATCATTCACATTACATTAGATACATATTGTTTACAGAAACAGCTCTGAACAGTTTAAAGAATTTTGAATAAGTGTCACCAATTTCAGAACCATACTATAATATAGGTTCTACCATAATATCAAATATTTTAAAGGCATCAACACAACTAATTTCCTTTGGTAATAAAAAAACAGCCATAACAGATTTTATAATCTGAGCTACTAATGTTTCTTTAGCATCCACTAAATATAAATTTAGGAGTCAACACAAAACACATATATTAATGAAATGGTATAAAGTTGTGCCCTAATTCAATACCACTTTCATAATTCCTTAAAGTTCCTCCAATGCAAAACAACAATTATTTTTTATCTTGTCCAAGTTATCTACCATTCCACTAGTATTACAGAAACGTGTGTAACCGTTGTTGCAATGCCGTCACTATATCGGTGCAATAAGCCAAATCATCAGCAAATACAATGATAAAAAATAAGGACATTTTGTGAATAAAAACACTACCAAAATTTCACTCGGTAGTCATAATAAATCGTTTATAAACAAAGAAAATAATAGTGGATTCAAAACACAACCTTGTCTAGTCCCCAGTGTACAGTCAAAGCATTTGATTAAGCATTCACTTGACTTTATACATAACCACAAGTCAGAGCACAATGAACTTAAAATGGTTAAAAATTTCCCATTGATAACTTCTGAAGCAAGATACATTCCACAACTTAAGGTGTTTGATCTTGTCAAACGCTTTTGAAAAATCTACATAAAAACAGTAAATGCTGCCCCTGTCTTTGATATAGTGAGTGTAGTGTCAATAGAATGTGCCTTTTTGAAGACAGAAAATAGTTACTTTAATTTTCCTTTGCACTAAAATTTAAATTCAATGGACAATTTATGTTCTGCAGAAACGTTATCTCTGACTGCACATATGAGCTAATAATGTCTTGTTCAATTCCCAAATTTTTCTAACTGGATTGTTTAACATCACTTGCACATATAAAATGTCTGTATTGTATAATATATTAAAGGTCAATGGCCACATATATTGTACAAATGTGTGATATTATTATCGTCAAAAAAATAGTGGTTATGTATGCACAACATGAAAATGTTTAATTAGAGTTAAAAATCCGCTTTTTTAAATGAAAAACTTATTCAGCAATCTTCGTAAACAAACAGTAGTTTCTGCATGGCAAAAATGGATATGATGTACATTTATCCCTTCTATTCAACCTAGACATTCAAGTGTTTAATTTCCCCACATAAATGTATATGTGATATATCTTACAATCGTGCTTTTCTACAGCAAATGTGGTGCACTGTGTTGCATATGGATGTAACTAAAAGAGTGATGACTGGACAAAAGGGTTCTTTCTTTTTCTAAAAGACCCTGTTTACCAGAAAGCATGTGGATTGAAGCTATGGGATCGTATAGGGTGAGGGATGGGAAAGTTGTACCATTTATGCTGGATTATAGTAAATTTCGCCCAAAATACAATTTTGCCCAACTTGGGCTGAAATTAAGAAATTCTGCCTAACTTGAAAGAAAATTCAGCTAATAGTTTTAACAACTTCAAAGAACAAGTAGATACTATGTCTATATATATATAATTTAAGAAGGATAAAATGTTTTTAACAATTTTTATAGGTTGTAAAACAGAAAATGTTTTAGAAAAAAAAATGAACAGGAATCTTGATATTCTTTAAAAGAAAATAATCATACATTCGTAACGTAGATACATATGAGACAAAACACAAACTGACATATCTTGCTCATTCTAGTTAAAATATTTATATATTTAATTTGTATGCTTACAAAATATATGAATCTGCACAATGACATTCTCAATTTGAGTCTTTCGGTCAAATTATCAAGATTCATTTATAAAACAATAATACTTAACATGTAATATTCCACAGAATACACATACATTTTTCTAAGGGTAGCATACATGAGATATTATAACAAATATATCTAAGTTTAGACTTCAGGTTGTAACACTGCTGCATATAACACACTCGATTATACATGACAGCGACAGAGAGAGAATAATGCTGAGCATTTTGAGTGTTTATTTGCAGCAATATGAAATTCTTACCAGTTAATTTTATTGTTTGTTTTTATTTTTCAAGTTGATGTCTTAGTTTGTGTGCATAAAACAGAAAGCATGTCATTACTAGTCAATATCATCAATCATATCTGCTCCACTATTCCATACAAATAAGAAAATGAAATAATTTTGTGTTGAATCTGTACACTTCTCCACTGCTGGGTACAAAAAAATAGATAAACAAAACACTTATTTGAAAATAAAATGATAGAAACTAACCTTGAACTGTTATCATTTATTCCTTCTTTTTTCATCATCCAAATTTATTTAAAAAGATAATATATCCACGAACTACATTTATGTAGTGGATGCTGGCTGGCATATGCATCTTTACTGTAGTGTGTATCGCTCAGGTCAGATAATAAAATTGTAAAAGATACGAGAATATCACCCGATGGCTTGAAGGCACCCGCTATTCACACATTATAAGTGTTTTTATAAAGTCTGCCAAAATAAGGAAGCCAGCTTTGGTTCCTTTGGATTTTTTTAAGTGTGCTGATTATTTATTTTTTTACAAAGTCAGCCGAAACAAGCACTGATTTCTTTTTATCTGTATTAACGGGAATTTAAAAAATAAATTGAAACAATGAATAGTTTTGAAAGCGACACAATCTAGTGCATCGTGCATGTACATCGATATAAGGCAGAACAGTAAATTAGTTTTCAATAGTTTCATCTAAATGTTCCCTATCCATAGTTTATAGTGTTTTATTTTTCAACAACAAGAAACATGTACTTTGTCTTGTGGGGATAAACGTATGTCATTTTCGGTTGGCATATGCTATAGGTGAGAAATCGTAGCTAACAGGAAGTAACAGCTTTGTATACTTCTATTTCAAGCAATTAAATTATTATTTCTTCTTTACACTTGATAATTTTTTAATTCTTTTTGTGCAAGTGTAACTACTTTTAATCATAGAAAGCAAATTGGATGTGAATGTTGGAGTATGGCCAGTGAATTTTTACCTGTATGTGAAATTCAAAAAATTAGGTACAATAATGATTTAAAAATGATATGAGACATTAGATACAGATATAAAAGTACTGAAATACAGTTCTATAAGGACAAATTCTAAATTTTACCATGAGAAATATGCAGTCAATTTAGTGGAGTTGAGCAGAATTTGCATGCCATGTGACTAATGGTTTTTCTTTGTTGTTAAAAATAGATAAATATTTCGTGACTTTCATTTGCAGAATTTTTGTGGTGATTAGTATCACAATATTTGAATATTTAAACATTTCTGAAAGAAAAGATATTTTTGTTTATATCTTCTTGCTGCATTTATGGAAGTAAACTTAACCAGTGAAAATGCATCAGTACAGTATATTTAGTGCAAAGTCACATTCCAATGATAATCATGGGCAAGAAGTATGATTTATTTGATAGTACTGATTATCTCATTTGGTTATGTCATGTCAGGCATCAAATGTTCTCATTATACAGTAATGGGATCAGTATCAAAAGGCCTCATTACGCAGTAAAGAGTCTGAATCAAAAGGTCACATGCAATAAAGGAGTTGGTGTCAAAAGGACTCATCATGCAGTAAAGAGTCTGGAATCAAAAGGTCACATGCAATAAAGGAGTTGGTGTCAAAAGACATCATCATGCAGTAAAGAGTTTGGAATCAAAAGGTCACATGCAATAAAGGAGTTGGTGTCAAAAGACATCATCATGCAGTAAAGAGTCTGAATCAAAAGGTCACATGCAGTAAAGGAGTTGGTGTCAAAAGGCCTCATCATGCAGTAAAGAGTTTGGAATCAAAAGGTCACATGCAATAAAGGAGTTGGTGTCAAAAGGTATCATCATGCAGTAAAGAGTTTGGAATCAAAAGGTCACATGCAGTAAAGGAGTTGGTGTCAAAAGGCCTCATCATGCAGTAAAGAGTTTGGAATCAAAAGGTCACATGCAGTAAAGGAGTTGGTGTCAAAAGACATCATCATGCAGTAAAGAGTTTGGAATCAAAAGGTCACATGCAATAAAGGAGTTGGTGTCAAATGGTATCATCATGCAGTAAAGAGTTTGGAATCAAAAGGTCACATGCAGTAAAGGAGTTGGTGTCAAAAGGCCTCATCATGCAGTAAAGAGTCTGAATCAAAAGGTCACATGCAGTAAAGGAGTTGGTGTCAAAAGGCATCATCATGCAGTAAAGAGTTTGGAATCAAAAGGTCACATGCAATAAAGGAGTTGGTGTCAAAAGGTATCATCATGCAGTAAAGAGTTTGGAATCAAAAGGTCACATGCAGTAAAGGAGTTGGTGTCAAAAGACATCATCATGCAGTAAAGAGTTTGGAATCAAAAGGTCACATGCAGTAAAGGAGTTGGTGTCAAAAGGCATCATCAAGCAGTAAAGAGTTTGGAATCAAAAGGTCACATGCAGTAAAGGAGTTGGTGTCAAAAGGCATCATCAAGCAGTAAAGAGTTTGGAATCAAAAGGTCACATGCAGTAAAGGAGTTAGTGTCAAAAGACATCATCATGCAGTAAAGAGTTTGGAATCAAAAGGTCACATGCAATAAAGGTGTTGGTGTCAAAAGGTATCATCATGCAGTAAAGAGTTTGGAATCAAAAGGTCACATGCAATAAAGGAGTTGGTGTCAAAAGGCATCATCATGCAGTAAAGAGTTTGGAATCAAAAGGTCACATGCAATAAAGGAGTTGGTGTCAAAATGCCTTATCATGCAGTAAAGAGTTTGGAATTAAAAGGTCACATGCAGTAAAGGAGTTGGTGTCAAAAGGCCTCTTTATGCAGTGAAGGAGTGGCTGTCAAAATGCCTGACGATGCTGTAAAGGAGTTGGTGTCAAAAGGTGTCATTATGCAGTACTGAAATAAGATTTATTTCCATTTCTGATTATCTGTGTCATATCTAATAGAAACAAAACAAAAAACAGGATAACGTTTAAATGAAACGACCATTATCATACACTCTCACTTGTAAGTCCAACTGCAAACTGCATTGAACCAGATTTGCAGATGCATAATATGCAAGAAGACCTGGGTCTGCACAGTTTGTCGGGTTTAATAAGAAAAACAAACAACACAGACCCTGATCTATCAGTGCAATAAGTGACAACAGATCAGGGTCAATGTTATTTATAGCTGGACTTGACTTGTAAGTCAAGACATATAGCAATTACAATTCTGGTTGCATTTTCTTTTGCACTGTGCTGAAATATTTAACTCAATAAATTACTTTCTGCATCTAGTAACAATTTCATTCCTCATATGATATAAAATTTGTTTTGATAAGGAGAAAGGTTGGAAAACTGATTGTAACAAGTACATGTTCTGAATTTTTAGCAGTTTCCAACTTTGAACTGCACACATTTTCCTGAATTCTTGTAATGCCTTTTAATTCATGATGTGCTTAACTGTAGCTTGCTCATATTTTAATAAGCATCAAGAAAAATACTGGTAGCTTGTACAAATAAATTTTCTAGATCTTCGAGTATTGCCCAGGCAGTATTTTAAGAACTCCCAGTTCTGAAAATCTTGCAACCTGCCACTGTAAGCTGCTTACTAGGCAATATCTATTTTTCATCCCTTCAAATGCTTCAAGATTCAAATTTCTTCCATGGACATTTAATATTTATCACAATCCCTTCATCTGTTGCATAAGCTCCTCAAGACTCTGATCAGTCTTCTCCACTGTTGTACCTGAATCATTCTGTAATTAAAAAAACAACAAAAAACCAAAGGATGAACTCCAAACGATTTCAAGTATAAAATGTAATGAATCTTGCAGCTTGTAACCTAAAAGTATATGAGTTTTTTCAGTGCAAATAAGGACTACACATTACACATAGGTTTTAGCTTTTGAATTATATTTGACTTCTATTACTATTTAAATACAGTCTAGTACATATACTGGAAAAATACTACAACAAAGAAAAATTCTAACTGCAAACCTCGACAAACAAAGAGCTCAGTTATTTGTATCAGGAAAAAGAAAGCATATCTTTGTCAGAAATATAATTTATAGCAGACAATGGCATAAGCAGAAATTCTTAATTTAAAGGCAGACTAGTGAAAAAATGCTCTTGATAGGAAATAATCATTACGAGCTTCACCTATACCATCTAACAATTTTAGTCCATCTTTCATCATAAAAAATTAAAAAGCACTAAGGCATCAAATATGGGAACCTAAACCTTAACATAAAATGTTTGATAAAATCTGGGCCAGCCTGGCATACGTACCTTTGATGACTGCGCTGGTTTGGTATAAGCAAATTTAACTCCCTCAGTCAGATGTGGTGTGTCTCCTTCTGCTAAACGCAACTCTTCTTCTGTTGTCTCGGATACCAATTCTATACCTACAATAGTGAAACGGAAATTCCATACTGTGCATATCCAAATTTTTAACTAGAAATGTGCTCATAAAATGTGGACTCCCCAGCACAAAGCTTGAAATGACCTAAATGCAAGACAAGTATAGTACTATTTTTCCCCAACTACTGCTGTTGCAGTTAAGCATAAAAATTGATCCACTCAGTAAAGTTGAGGGACATGGGTCAAAATACTCACAACTTTATTGACTTCCTATATGATATTGTGAAAGGAAACAAGTTAAACAAAATACAAAATGAATGCCTGCCATTTTGTGAGTAAGTAAATTCTATTTTAAAATAATTTGTTCACCTCAGACGAACTCTTATCCTATCAATGTTCACATGAACTCAAACATTTTAGCAAACATGAGTACAGATAGCTCTGTTGAACTTTTGCTGACAACTGCACCACATCTTCAGTGCTCGTGAGACAACAAATAATTCTCATCTTCCATCACAATGAAAACATGGAGTCTCTGTACATTCTTCTCATGCTGCACCATGCCAACAGTAAGCTACCAAAGAATCTCTGCAGTTCAGGGGGAAGTTTCCAAACTTGCCATTGTGGGAATGGTGTCACTGTTTGTATGAATGGTGTCACTGTTGTGTGAATAGTGTCAATGTTGTGTGAATAGTGTCAATATTGTGTGAATGGTATCACTCAGTAGCCAATCAGAAGACACATACTACTAGTTTCTAGCGTACGATACTGGCTTGCCAATTTAGACTCGGTCTATACAATATTAGGGTTTTGAAAGTGGAAAGTTGCTTATGACCACAAATAAGAATGAAGCTCACATAGCCCCTTTATCATGTGTCACCATAAACAAAAATGAAGCTCACATACCCCAATCATTGTCATCATGTGTCACTGCTTCTTCCTTCTTTTCCTCCACAACTTGCTTTGGCTTGGCTGCTTCCCGTTTCTGCAGAAAACCATATTAATTTGTAATTATCATTGTTGAATCTGGCTTACAGGGTTCGTCTGTAATTAATGTTACCAAACCTTGTCTACAGTGTTCATTTGTAATTAATGTTACTGAACTTTGCTCCGAGTGTTCATTTGTGATTGAGATTAACGAACATTGGCTAAAGAGCTGTGACTGTAACAAACATTTTTGAACTTTGCTACAGTTTTCGTTGGTAATTAATGTTACCAAACTTTACCTACAGTGTTCGTTGGTAATTAATGTTACCAAACTTTACCTACAGTGTTCGTTGGTAATTAACGTTACCAAACTTTACCTACCATGTTCGTTGGTAATCAATGTTACCAAACTTTACCTACCGTATTCGTTGGTAATTAATGTTACCAAACTTTACCTACCATGTTCGTTGGTAATTAATGTTACCAAACTTTACCTACAGTGTTCATTGGTAATTAACGTTACCAAACTTTACCTACAGTGTTCACTGGTAATTAATGTTACCAAACTTTACCTACAGTGTTCACTGGTAATTAATGTTACCAAACTTTACCTACAGTGTTCTTTGGACCCATACAATGTTCATTGGTAATTAATATTACCAAACTTTACCTAAAGTGTTCGTTGGTAGTTAATGTTACCAAACTTTACCTACAGTGTTTGTTGGTAATTAATGTTACCAAACTTTACCTAAAGTGTTCGTTGGCAATTAATTTTACCAAACTTTACTAACAGTGTTTGTTGGTAATTAATGTTACCAAACTTTACCTACAGTGTTCACTGGTAATTAATGTTACCAAACTTTACCTACAGTGTTCTTTGGACCCATACAATCTAGTCTGAGAGAAGAAACTTTACACTTAAGTAGTTTAATTTAGTGCAGTCAAACCTATCAACAGCACTCACCCATGGGATAAAGTCAAACTGACATTTGTACACGGGTGATTTCTGTATGCAGATTTACCTTTCAAACTGTTTTTAAACAAATACTGCATGCACCTAAAGCAATTATTATTATTATTATTATTATTACTATTATTATTATCATTATTCTTATTATTATAATATTAACAGATTTAATTTAGATTTAATTTAGTGCACTATTCAACAAAATAATGAAATACATGGCTTGTGTATATGTTGTTCTTCCCCAAAGTCATGTTTCACACTAGATTACTGTATACAGCTCTCCATAATCCATCTCATAATTTGATAATTACTAATGCTTTAAAAAAAAACACCACTCACTGATCTCTGTAATGTGCACCATGAGACAACATTAAGATCCCCATCTAACTAACAGCTTACTAAAACTTCTGAAACAGAGGCTTTGGAACAGGTGTTCACACTTAATAAAACATCTGGATTAACCATTTGCTCAGGTCACCAAGATCAGAAGAACTGAGTTGTGTGAGAGGCTTGTGATGAACAGGAAATGTAAAGAAGCATCATGTGAATGTAGTTTCTAACACATAAACCGGACTTCAACATGTCTTTACAGAAGAGTTTTGTAAATAATGAATGACCCCTGACCCTAATGAAAGGGATAATTTGTATCTCTCCTCACAGATTAACTTTTTCATCAGATATTACAAAATTTAGATTTCAAGCCAAACATATAACACTGTCACAAAGGGCAACTCTCATTTCTGCTGGATATGTCAGACTACTTTTGCCGACATCCATCTAATTAACTGCTTTTACCCAACCTCACTAATAATTATAAAACAAAAACTCACTTTCAAATTTGACATATTGACACATACGAGTTCCATTGACACTATGATAAATGAGACAAGAAATGTTCACTCTTCAACGCAGAAGCCATTCCTTTATCTAAACAATGCCTTCTTCATCACACAAAAGTTTAATCTGCATGCACTTCAGTGGCTACTTACAGCCGAGACAAGGCACCATTTGGTTAGGAAACATCTGACTGCTCACTGCAGAAAGCAGGTTACTATATATAACTACTGTACAGACAATTTGCCAGGGGAAACTAAGATGTCCATTTAAACCAGGTTACTGCTATATAAAGGTGGCCATTGGGACAGGTATGATAGGAATATAAATCCAATCAGAGTACTGTCACATTAAGGGCCTATAAATCCAATCAGAGTACTGTCACATTAAGGGCCTATAAATCCAATCATATTACTGTCACAGGAAGTACCTATAAATCCAATCATATTACTGTTATAGTAAGGGCCAATGAATCCAATCATATTACTGTCACAGGAAGGGCCTATAATTCCAAATCATATACTGTTATAGTAAGGGCTTATAAATCCAATCATATTACTGTTTTAGTAAGGCCCTTTAAATCCAATCAGATTACTATAACAGAAAAGGCCTATCAATCAAAACATATTACTGTCAGAGTAAATACCTATAAATCTGATCAAATTACTGTTACAGTAAGGGCCTATAAATACAATTTGATCATCTACAGCGGGATAAAAATATGAAAGCAAAACTGTATTTGCCAAAGCAGCAGAGGGGGGGGAACAGACCAAAACAGTTTTACAAGTAACCCCTTCTAGGAAACTATTCCTCGATAGAGGGCTTATTTCGACGAAATAAACCCTTCTATTCAGATCATAGAATAAAAAAAAATGTCCCCAAAAATTCGGAGAGTCTCTCCTCGAGAAATTTTTCGAATTTCCAGGGGAAAATGCAATACATTTCCGCTGGCAACTTGGTTTACTTCAATAAATCTGAAACAGTTTCCGTGGCGGGGTCGTCATTGAAAAATCCATGATCGGACCAGCCCCCTCTGCTGCTCTGGGAAAACATTTTTATGTTAACCATACAATGTATCAAGTCCAATACGGTATCTTGTTCTGGGATCGTGTAAATTTATTGTCACAAATCCGTGAGGTTTTCTTTGAGCATGACTGAAGAAATTTTTAAATTTATTTAAATCCATATCGCCACCACACCAGGTTTGATGAATATTTCTCAGCGTATGAACATCAACTCCATTAAACACAGCAAGAAGATTACAGTTATCCCTGATTACTTTTGGTATTTGTGTGTAACGTTGAGTAACATAAATGACATCGGTGTTTTTATGACGACCCCGGGAAAATATTCTTGCAGGATTTTTTTGCTTGTCCAGCATCACATCATCATACACTACTAGGTTATTTATTTCCCCGTTAAGGTCTTCCACGGACGGAGCTTCTTCAATATCAGTTATAAATTCAACAACATCCTCGCCGTCTTCACTCAGCGCTTTTGCACTCTCATTAAAATCTTTTATAACATCATAACAACGTTGATCATCCACAGACGGAGCTATCAAGTATAGTTTGTCCCATTTCATCCACTTCATTATCATGTTCAGTAGCAGTTGCGTTTTACCTGATCCTGACGGTCCTATGATGATCATTCTGATAGAATTTGGTAGCACGGAATTATGCTTGACTGGTTCTTTCCTTCGCGTCGCAGAAAAATCAGTGATCTCCATTTGTATATAAGGAATAATAATTATGGATTTATATTGTGTGAAGTGTAAGGCACGAACCCCTACAAACGACATAACAACCATTACAACAAAAAATAACAGACAAGCACTTTCTGGTAAGTGTGCGCGATGTGGCACAAAAAAATTTAGATTTCAAAAAAAAAGCCTGACAAAGTCAGCGGAGGTGACATTGCAGCAACCCTCGGACGACTTCCAGGTACCCCTTGGGCTAAATATCCCGGAGAAAAGCATCTCCCAGGATACAATTACTGCGGTCCAGGGACACGACTAGATATCAGACTTGATGAACAGTCTAAACCAAAACCGGGAGAGTATCCGATAAACGCTATCGACGCAGCGTGTCACATACATGATGTTGCTTATCGAAGTAAAGATCTACAAGACAGGCATATCGCGGATGTGAAATTAATTCATGCACTAAGCGCCATAAAAAATAAATCATTTAAGGAGTCACTCGCTAATTGGTTAGTAAGATCAGCGATGAAATCTAAATTAGCATTAGGCGCTGGATAATTAATAAAAATGCAAGCGATTTATTATTCCCCAATTGGATACTGGAGAGGTAACTCAGCAATTAATAAACTCGCCAACGCGGCATCAGTAACACGCGAGGTTGCTAAAAAATGGCTGTCAAAACAAGCAATATGGCAAATCTACTTACCACCACCTCGACAAATCAACTTTGCACATTTTGATGTTAGTACCCCCAATGAAGTTCATCAGGCTGACATACTATTCCTGCCTCATGATACTGTCCGTAGAAAAACATACAAATACGCGCTAACAGTAGTTGATGTTGCTAGTAGATACAAAGAAGCAGAACCGTTAGCGACTAAAACAGCCGCTGAAGTTGCCTCTGCGTTTAAACGAATTTATCAGCGAGGACCTCTAAGCTGGCCCCGATTATTACAAGTTGATCCTGGTAAAGAATTTCAGGGCGCGGTATCATCACTGACAAAGCAGCATAACGTTGTTATACGACGAGGGCATACTGAAATTCATCGGGATCAGGCAATTGTTGAGCGATTTAATAGAACACTCGCTGAGAGATTATTCGGATACCAGTACGCGAGGGAATTCATTTACGATACGAGATCTCGTGAATGGGTTGCAAGACTGCCAAACGTGATAGCCGCGCTGAATAATGAAATTACCAGAACAACAAACATGAGACCTGTAAATGCAATCACAAAAAAATATATACCCCCCGTCAGTGAACGCGGACATGTTTCAACGCAGCCAGGTACGCTAGCGTCCCCACTGCTGGGTAATGTCACCGTTAGGTATTTATACGAACCCGGCGAACTCGAAGGAGGAAAAAAAAGGGCAACTGATCCTATATGGAGCGTTACAACACACAAGATATCTAGCATAACCAGATCAACTGGGAGAAACGCAATCTACAGATTAGATTCAACTGCTCCTCAGCGTGGATTTACACGCGAGCAACTTCTGGTGATTCCCACGGATACACAATTACCACCCCGATCACTTAAATAACTGCAGCAGCACCTCTGCGTCGATTACACTCAAGACAGGTCAGCATTACATTTTCACGCGTATGACCGCGATTACTATCTATTCTATCTACGGTAAATTGCCTTGGATTATTTTTCGAATACTGCCACAGCAATAAACAATTACAACTCGCGCAGTGATTATTCTGCTGTTGTTGTAATTGTATAATAAATGCTTCGTCGAGATCAAACTCGTTACCATTTTTTTTGTCGCTCTGTTTGTAACCGGCTAATTTCTTTCTTATTGTATCATCAGCGATTGATCTGTTGATGCTGTCGTTGACAACATCATCTAATACAATTCTTTGTAACTGAGCTATCCTTCTTACTCTTGACACGGCTAAATAAACTAAATTTGACCACTCGATGCGATCATCAACAATCCAAACTGTTGTATCTGAAATAGTTAGTCCCTGCGAACTGTGGATGGTCATAGCGTATCCTAGCGTCCACGGGGATTTGCTCATTTTCAGTGCCTGTTCGACAGCATCAACATCAACGATAACAATATCATTTAATACTAAATTCTGTTTCTCCGGACCCGACGCAGATACGCGCGTTGGAATATCAACATCAATATTCTGCAATCGCGTATCAGCTGGTCTATAACACAACGGGACGCCCAACATGGGAAATTTCTTCTGATGTAACTGAAATAACCGCTGCTGAAGTGTGTCCCTGACTATCTTTCTACTTGCCACTATGAGATCACTTGGTTTCCACATTTCCCAAAAGTCGCTCAGCGAAGTCTCTGGAATTATTTCACGCATTATCTCACACTGGACTTTATTGGTTTGTAGCCTGATCAGTGTCTTAAACTCTTTCAGCGTTTCATCGAGTGCTCTAACATCGTTAGTTATTTCCTCATAATAATCTACAAAAGTTTTCAGCCACTCGTGCGGAGATTCACCTGTAAATGGCGGTGGTTGACCATGATCGCCGCACATCACCACTGCGGTATTTTTCTTTAGCAACCAATCCAGAAACTGTTTTAATATATCTAACGGCACAGTGTCTATCTCATCCCAGATGATTTTCTCGGGAATATATTTCGTTCCCATTCGTTCAGGTGTCCACGTGCCGCCGCTGTATTTGAAAAAACTGTGATACGTGCACGCGTTAACATCCCGTTGTCTCATCTCCCTGGCAAGTCTGTGTGTGGGAGTCAGCACGACCAAGTCAGAACCGCGAAATAATTCAATCGCCCGAGTTGTTTTACCAGAACCACCAGGACCGTTTAGATAAACTGTTTTGTGTCTTGTAACAGGATCGTGCACCGGCGGAGACAACGAAACCGTCGAAGACATTTCTGCGCTGCGATACTCATCCACGATTTCAACGTCAGCTGATTCACAATATCCTTGTAACATTTCATTCTTTATTCTCCACGAGCCCCACGATGGATCATCCGATATAACATTATCCAACACCGCTAAGTGTTTTTTATCAATATAAAATGAATCCGTTGCAACTCTCACTGCGACAACAGGGAATCTATTAATCATCGACAACAAATTTATGGATACATAAGCTAGCATCGAAGATCTCAAATGTGTGTACTGAGATGATTCTCCGTCGATATAACTAAAAACAGTCCCTAGTTTTTCCCCGTTTGACAGAAACACATCTTCGCGGTTACAGAACATGTTGTTCGTGGCTGCATCAGCGACAACAAGATCCAATTCAGTCTTGTCCATGATTAATCGACTGTGATGTTGTTTATGATCATACGCTCCACCTTGAGTGAATTTCCCTATTATTCTTCGTCCTAGATCTTTTGCTGTGCTTTCGTCATTTCTGAGTTTGTTTTTAAGTACTTCAGGAGCTTCCTTGATGATAGCGTCGATAGAAGTTTCTGGATGTTCTCGTGACCAATCTTCGATGACTTCTTCTAACGTTGGAGTTGGCAACCAAACTTCGGTTTGACGACAATAACATATAATCGCTTCGCTGACCGTCAGTGACAACAGTATTCGACTGTCAAGCATGTATCGCAATAACACTATCGGTGCCCATCGCTTCTCAACGAAATGTCTGCCAAACCAAACATAACACACAGGATGTAAATCCTTAGCGAATTTAAACGACGACACACAAGCAAATCCGGTCAAGTCAAAATCAGGCAATGGTCCGTTTACAGCAACTCTTGTCATCGAGTTTGTAACGTGGCCAAACCGTTTAAAATATTCGCTGCATTCTCCACGCCCAAGGAAACTTCCTGGATAACACGCCGTCATGTCCACGGATATCATACCGCGGTAATCATATCGAGTATTCCACAAACCGCCGTGTCCGTATTCGACACAGCTCTGTTGGATATCCCCAAGAAAACTTTTCGGAGTTGGTCTCCATGAATTTCGTTCCCGGGCTACATGTGCGGCAACACCCGGGACAGTAAAACAGTGTGTCAGTAACGTATCAATGTCCGTCGCATGATATTTTTCTGCGAGTTTTTTCATTTCGTGCTGTAACGCCATTGTTCTGCATATTTCCCCGTCGGGTCTCACAAACTGATCATATTCTCCATCTTCGCTACTTCTGAATAACCACACAGACACCGGATCGGTTTTACTTATCTGATAAATAAAATCAAACATGGAGTGCCTCGCACTCTCCCCGTTAGCGGTTCCGCTCGGCAATTCCGGATAATACTTCACAACACGGTCTCGCGGGAATATCCTAACCGAGTCAGTCCAGGCGTGACTGTTATGATCGATAATAGTTATTGGTGCTCCACGGGAATCATATTTACACGCATACAATACCGTACCGGTTAACGATGAAACCGTTATAGGAAATTTTAGCAATCGCTCTAGCTCAGCAACATCATTTATTGACGCTCCTTTATCCGCTACTCGTGTCGCCCACGCTGTTATTTTAGTTTGTCTTAGCGGTGTTAGGCCGTTTCCTCGCATTGCATTTTTAAAATGTTCCATTACTCTCTCAGCTACACAATTCATCTTTGACTCTGTCAACGGCGACACCTTCATCGGTTTGAGTTTATCAACGCGTGGTTTCTTCATCGGATAAATTCCATAAATGACTGCGGTCACAGGATACGCTCTGGCATAATATGGTATATCAATCCCAACAAGTACTCCCGGGTTTGAGTCTTTACTTAACAGAACGGTTTTTCCACGAACCCCCTTGGCATCAAGAACAGGGTCTAGTTTGTCTCTGATAATCCACTTTCCGCCGTCGACTCCAACAATAAATTTTATCTGTATGAAATATCTTCTATCGTCGAGATACCCAATTATGTTACGCGCGATTGTATCGTTCATGGTAGCATCAATGATACGGCCACGAGAACCCCTTGGGGTTCCAGAAATGCCCGCGTCGGGGATAATTTTATACGAAGACCACGTGTGTGCGGCACCATCACGACGAAACTCTTCTTTGGCGTTCTTGATAACACCAATTACCGTTGCTAACTCTCTTCGTCGTGGATCAGCGGTTAACCGGTCAAGATCGAATCGAGAACCTGATACAGGTTTTATTCTGGATAGTCTTTCAAATTCCTCCATATTATAATTAAGACAAGTATTTAAATAGACAAAAATATTATATATAATGAACGGAAACTCAAAGAGTTTCTCATGCAAGTGGATTAAACTTAATTCATCAGCGCCGTGTAGCAGACGTTGCAGAGGCGAATACTGTGGACAACATGCTCAACAGGTCCGCGGGGGAAGTCTAGGACCGATACCGTGTATCAGATGCGGCATTGGAGTACGAGGAAAAACGCAATTATGTTCAGCGTGTGGTGGAAAACGCTATCGAGAACTAAAACGGTATTATGATAAAAAAAATCCAGACTCGAACACTCTCTCGGAGCGTGATTACATAAATAAGTTTTCAGACAAATTATGAATTAGACAAATGATTTGCTTATAGTATAATGAATCAAGAATTTGTTCCACATCCAACTATTCCAAATTATGAGGCAAACCGAGATGGCATAGTACGACACTGCACGCGAAGACGACCAGTTGGTGGAGTTGATAATGGTGGTTATTTAAGATTTACTGCCACGTGCTCAAAGAGGTATTTATGTCATCGTTTCGTCTATGAATGTTTCTTTGGAGTGATCCCTAAGGGTTTTGTCATTGATCACATTAACGGTAACATACTTGATAACTCTATAAACAATCTTCGCGTGGTCACTCAGAGCAAGAACTGCCTACTGGGTAACACAGGGCGTTGTAAAACAGTTGCAAGAAAAGCTATTAAATCTATAAACGCAATTACAGGTGAAGAAATTGTATTCCAGTCAATAAACGCCGCCGGTAGGTATTTCGGTATTTGTCCACCTGTTGTACAGCGTGTCGCAACCGGGATCTACAAAACAGCATTTTCCAAGAAGCTCAAACAGAAGATTTCATTCTGTTATATCATTGACACAAACAACGATATAATATAAGACCTGTAAATGCAATCACAAAAAAAAATCCTAACAAAGAACAGTAACCGGAAGAGTACCGGGTAGAAACACAAAGTGTTTCCAGTGATAACCGCTTATCTACGTGTGTGTTTTTGTTATCGTTGAAAACTCAAAGAGTTTCTCGTGCTAGCATCGCTCAGTAAAGTATTTCTGTGGAAGTCCAAGGGACTTCTCAGAAACGCTAGCGTTTCCCAATTTAAAAATATGAAAATATATAATAATATGAATCACGAAAACATAAATACCATACTTGTTGAAATTAAAGAATTACAACAGCGAGGTTTTAATATTTTACTAGACACTGAAACAATTATGTCAGATTTTGAATCCCTGAATGAGCTATCAACGAAGAAGAACAATCTCCCTGCGTGTTATAGGTTCATTAAAAATATACAGAATCACGTTTACAAATCACTTGCCACGGTAACGTCCAATCAGGTATCTGAATTTATTCCACTATGTCGTGCAGTTGAGAAGATTCGTCTTGGATTGTCACACGAGTATGAGACTCGAAAATTAATTAACACCAGGGTGAGACTGTTGCGAGGTTATATAAAGGACGCGGAAATGCCTACATGTACTAGTATTTGTGACGCCCAAGTATAAATGCACGAGTCAAAAAGACTTCTCACGGTAAAAAAAAAGTGTATTATTTTTTTTTGTATTTCCAATTTCAGAGTGTGTGAAACGCATAGCGTTTTCCACTCAAAGAGTTTTCGAAATGTTTTACATTTTCAGGATTTGCTTGAGCGCTTCAGCATCAATACAACAATGAGAATAGTTCATGATCTGTTCTCGTTGACACCAAGCTGTGATCATATGATTTTGCTGTAACTGCGTCAATTGTGACCGCGTCA
This sequence comes from Sinohyriopsis cumingii, assembly GCA_028554795.2. Classification (NCBI taxonomy): domain Eukaryota; kingdom Metazoa; phylum Mollusca; class Bivalvia; order Unionida; family Unionidae; genus Sinohyriopsis; species Sinohyriopsis cumingii. The sequence goes on from CM068833.1 coordinate 84,572,237, forward strand.
ACAAGAAGTCTTCGTCGCCGTACACGTCAACGATTATTTTAACGGGGAAATACTGTTCCGGGGACTGAATCTTTGAGTTTCCAGAAACGCTAGCGTTTCCAAATGCGGTTTTTATTGCCTCGTGAAGAATTTGCTTATCATGAATATGAACTCGTGTGTGAATGTATTCATACATTATACACAACTGTTTTTTTTTTAATTGTGAAACGCTATGCGTGGAAACTCTTCGAGTTTCAGGACTTCACCAGTAAGTTTATACTGACGGTCTCGCCACGCAGGTCCAACAAATTCCCCCGTTGGTCGGCAAGTTTGAAATTTATCGTTGACAACCACGGATTATTACACCGTAGATAGACGGGATTGATTGGTTCTTGCACAATCAGAAACCCGGGCGGATCTTTTGGTGTGAACGTGTACAGGATAAACCCCTGTTGGGCCGTAGTATTATCTGATGCGCTGTAGCTACCGTCGATGACGTCACATACAAGATTGACCGCAATAACATCTGTGATATTTACGATCCCGACGGAGATGTGTCTGCCGTCCGCGGTAGTACTGTTGTCGTGTCTTAAAATAACAGGTTGTGGTTTTGTTCGCGTGTACGCGGCAAGAATATCTTCGAAAGATTCATCGATGAGATCCTGGACTGATTTTCGTAGCGTGCGCGCGTTATATCCGGGAAGTGTAAATTCTGAAATCTTCTCCACGGGAATACCAAATTGGGATGCAAAATTCGATCTTTTTTCGTTTCCGTAATCGCCCTTGAGATTCAGTAGATGCTGAATTATTTTTTGATTTATAATTTCCATCGCGGATGCGAGTTTGTTTAGTTTTTCTATGGCTGTGATAATTTTATCGCGAGAACTGCTTGTAGAAACGCTAGCGTTTCCAGTTCCAGGACTTGTTAAATCAGAAATATAATCTTGAAAATATACTTGCAACAGTTCTAGCTGTTGTTTATGTGCTTGTTTGATCGGATTAAAAAAATGAGCTTCTATATCTTCTGGCTGGTATTGACGGTATTCCCCGCCCGTGAAAGCTGCCTCTATTATATCTACGGGAATTCTAGGTGATGTTGAAAACCAGGCTTCTCCGGATATTAATTTATCTGCAAATAATAAATAATCCCCGACGAGGTCGTGTGGGTCTTGCTTAACGGTCTCGAAATCTGATTTTTGGGGTGGTGGTGGGCCCGGTTCAGGTTCGGGTCGTTTTTGTGGCCATCCTAATACGGACCTGATTGAGCTTTTATAAATATCCACGGCGTATCCCGGTGTTGAGATTTCAATGACCGTAGACAGCGTTGGCTCGTGCGCGGTCACAGATATTCTGGCTTCCTTGCCGGTGATTCGTTTTATTTGGCGTTGTATCTCATTGTTGATTTCTTCGATCTGATAACTCCCAGTGGGTAGCGTAATTGTATCCCATTCAAGTTCACGTTGTGGGTCCGCGCTGGGTCTCCCGAACACAAACGAATTATTCGGCTGCAAACCACCAAATGATGCCGACCTGATATTGGGCCAGCTGTGATACACACTAAGCTTTGCCAACGCGATTTCGCTCACACGAATTGGAGTTCGAAAATTAATACCGAATTGTGGTGTCGTCGAGGACACTGAGATCATTGTGGTCCTTACCGGTGTTGTGTTTGTGACTATTTGTTGAAGCAGTTCTTGTGACATTATTTATTTGTTTAGTTTTCAAATAGTCATTGTACGCATCTGACATTAGTTTGAATTCAGAATCTGATATCAACGCAGCGTCGCTGGATTGCGCGTCTAACGATGATGATATCAGCGATGATAATTTCTGATATGCGGTTGTGGCTGTATTTAATTTTGTCGTGTAATCGTGTAATTTTGTGTTAGCACACGAGGATATTTTTTTTGCTATGATGCCGAAAACTCCTGCTGTTGCTGTAGCAGCGGAAACAGAGATCGTGGCAGCGACTACTGCAGTCACTGGAGTGACCGCTGATAGTATTACTCCCGCGGATGCAACAACGGCGGATACTGAATAAACCATAACGTCTAACACTGTTATGCGTCTGCGGTATTTTTTTACTTTTTGACTGGTTACTTCGATGACAGTTTTTAACTCAGATTGCCACTCACGGACTTGATTGTATCGATATTGTTGAGCATCTGGAAATCCTTCGAATTTCAACGTTGACATTTATTTAAAAATCGCTGGCGATTTCAATTACTGGTAATTTTCAATTACGTAACCAATTGAGGCGTTGCAGCGACGAATTCCAAACACCACCAGTAAGATGTTGATGTTAAAGTATCGTCCTCGGCTTCAAGCATAAATGTTTCCTCGGTTCCGCTGTTTAGTATTACAGTGCAAACCGGGGAATACCTATCGGTGGAGGGTCTCCAAGGATATGTTGTGAAGATTTCAAATTTAGCGGCTGAAAACACAGACAACCTGTAAACACCGGTGGCTGTTGCTGTATATTTGATAGTGCTATTTTGTCGGGACCATGTTGCGAATCCCGATGATACCGTGAATACGATGTTGGTGATATGCCCGGGAGTAACTCCAGTGGGAACTTTAATCAAACTGGTTTTGTTAACGATATCAGGAATACCCGATACGATATCCTGCTGTGTTTGTTTGATCGTGTTAATGTTGGTCTTGATATCAGCGAGGTTTACACCGACGACTGGAGGAGTCCCAAAAAACTTATCCACGGACTCATCAGTTTTTGCGAAGTTTCTTTGGAGTCTTTTAAACCCGTTCACGTGAACATCATACTCTGACCGCAGCGTATTTAGTTTACCGTTGACGATGTCCACATATTGTTTGTTTGACGCATCCTGGTCGGATTCGGGATTCGCTAACGCGGTTATTTTGTTGCCGCTCATGCTGAGTTCGCCGGTCATTACGTCGCCGGCTTTTGTTACTCTGTCGATGATTAGGCCAGCAACGAGTTGGTACTGCGTGTCGACGTATTGTTTATTTGCGGCATCTTCGAGACCTTCCGGATTTTTTAGAACGGTTATTTTGTTGCCGTTCATGCTGAGTTCGCCGGTCATTACGTCGCCGGTTTTTTTCACACATTTATCAACACCTTTATCAATACTGTCTTTGATGCTTGCGATTGATATGTTCGAGTCCTTGATCCGGCCGCCATCACTAAATGCAACGAAGTTATCCTTGGTAGCTCCAAGAACTCTGCGAATTATATCATTCCACTTAATGTTGCTCGTTCTTAGTTTTCCTTGCCTGTCTTGGAAAATAGCAACTTCATCTGGGTCAACTCCGGCTAGATTCAAAAGATTTTCGACTTCATCTCGGGTCGCATATTTTGAGAGATCAGCATCTGTGCTTGGTTTACCTCTTCGTGTGAAAGGTCTTCCGTAAATATCCACCATTATTCTTATTGCTGTTTTTCAAATGCTAGCATGAAAATGCTAAGCATTTCTCGATGCGGTATATTCATACACTACTTTATGAGGAGGAGTTGCTGAATTTCTTGAGATTGCATCAAGAACATTTAAAACCTCGTTTCCGCAAATGGGCGGATCAACTAATGTTTGTGTTGGTAACGTCGACTGCCACACTGGAACATTAAAAAATCTGCTGTTGAGAGTGCGAGGCACTCCGCGGACATACCTGAGAAACTCAACTGGCGGTGCTAAACCGTACGAATCAAAATAGATAATTCCACGTGGATCGATCGCGTAAGCAACCCAGTGAGTTCCCGGACCATCTTTGTTGTCGAGATTGATAATGCCAGTTTCTGGATTATTCGGCCGCGTCGGTAATTGATCTCGCATAAATACGCCTCTGAAATGTTTTATACGCAATTTTTTAACAGCATCGAGTAAATCAAAATTAGAAGCTGGAAGCTTCAACATCGGGGACACTTTGTGTTTCAGCGTTAGAAATTTTTTGGATACCATGATGGTGGAGTTCCTGGTAGTCTTAGACCGCGTCCCTTTTTTTTCTTGTATCCTTTTCCCGTTGCCTTTTTTAGTGCCATTCCAGCTGCAGTTCCAACTGCACCGAGTGCTGCGGCTTTTGCTACGGCTGGTGCTGCCGCGGCAATCAACGCCGGTATTGCTGCGAGAAGAGGAAATATTCCACCGGTTTTAGTCATGTCCTTGATAGCTGCAGCAGAGAAATCAAGTCGGACACCGGTTTTTGCTGTTAGTGCCTTATTAAAATGTTTAATCTGAGTATTAGTCAACGACAGCTTGTTTGGACCACCAACAAGTTGATCTCGTTTTAACGTTATTGATGTCCCGCACGTGCTTGCGTTCTTCGATTGCAATTTCTTTGTCTGACCGGAAGTCAAGGTGAGGTTAACGTGACTGTATGACATTATATTTCAGAAACTAATCTAATTGTTACATATTTTCTACTGGAGCGTCAATAACTCTCATTCGACCACCAACACCTTCAAGCAGCATGGCTTTATCGGAGAGTATAACCGCGACAACTCTGTAGGGAGGAACAGCAGCAGTTATACGAGCTCGGAAATGTAGGTCGACAACAGATTGTTTAACCAGATCAAGATGTTCCAGCGAAAAGTAGTAAATGGGATACAATTCCACAAAATCTCGCTGTGATATTTGCAGGCCAGTGTCCACATTAAGGTCGCGCCCCATAAATGACATTAGACGATGATACGCGCGTGCGACACGATGACGTTCAAAATCTATTAATATATCCTCAGATGGCTCCTGATGCCCATTTATTCTCAACGAAACTTCAGAAACTCCAAATGTATCAAATACCATTGGATTTCTTGTCTGTGCACCTATTCTAGCACGGTCTTGAAATGCAACAAAAATATGTCGTGGTGCTGATACTCCTTGTTGCGATGATATATGCCATGTAAACAACCCGTTATGATCACCTTGAATAGCGTCTGTGGTTGTTGTTTTCCAGGATAGCAGTGATTTACCATCCGTGTTCATAAAAGACAACAGTCGTTGTTCTTCGGTGATTGACGGAGACAACACTGGCATCCACAAACACAGTTTAGTTAGTACTATTTGACCAGCGTCAACGGCAGCATCTCGCCAGATAGCGTCATTATCATCAGGTTTTCGCACAAGTACAACTGTGTGTTTGGCACCGAATATGACCTTTTGAACATCTCTGCAGAATCCAAAGATGTGAGACAATGGAATCACACTTGAGAACTCTTCATTTAAACTTAACATCGATCTACGTGTTGCAAACCCCAAATTAAAATTTTCGTTCATCGATGCAACTTCGGTACCGGCACCATTCATTGTTACATTCCTGTTATCGGGGTGGTCGACTATATCCTTTGCAAACATCATTGATGGTCCGGCTGATCTGGTGTAATCATCCGAGTATCTCGCCAACCCGAGAATTGTTGTGGCAACGTCGACGTTGTCATGAATTGTTTCAAGTTCCTTTCCATCTATCATATAAATAGCGGATTTAAATAACGCCATGATCCCATTGTTAACAAATCCAATTCGATCGCCGACAGCGTAGGTGGTGTTATCATTCTTTAAAAAATTACCTTCAACTTCGATGAAGGCCTCAGCGGGCAAGAAGTATCTACTTGTATCCTGGACCTGTAGTTCAATTCTTCCCTGTTGGTTAGGATTACGTGCTTCATAAGAATAATATTGAAAATCACGTACAGAATCATCTTTAAGTACTGGTTTGGACATATCAAATGCATCATTGGATTTTCGCACAAACATTATTATTATTCGTGATGGTCTAATTAAAATGTTATTGTCACCGGAAACCACTACCAGCTATCAAATTAGCAGTTACACTATCTTGCAACGCTTTGGAGGTAATTCCCGCTGTTGCGATCTCAGCTAATTTCTGATTTACGGCCTTATTTACTACGCTACTAACATTTGCCGGCATAGCTTCAGTGGATGGTAGTTTTACTGGCGCCAACCTCTTGACTGGGGTTTTTTTTTGTATCAGCTGTGCTAGTCGATCCTTGATTATTTGAAATGTTTTCCCGGCAAGACTACCAATAGTGCCAATGGCTTTATCCTTGACAACATCAGCGGCTTTCATCGCGAATTGTTTTGCTAACGGTCCAGCTTTCGGAGCGATTCTTGTGACTAAATCCCTAACAACATCACCGACTCCATCTCCGTAAACAACCTCGTATACTGGTAATCGTGAGTTTACTACTCTGACACTTCTTGGTCTGCGAAAAGAATCATGTAGTATCATTTTATTTAATTATTGTTTCTCTAACTAAATTTATTAGTCGCTGTAGTAACCATCCGCGAGTTCATCAATGAGTCCCCGGTAGATGCCGATATCCATGATGCCACGCTGAAATAGTCTCTGACAGATATTTGCGGCTTCATTTATAATTTCCGGAGAGTTGTTTCCGGCACGTCTTCCTCCGATGAGAACTTCCAACCGTGATACGTCATTGACGATGCTATCAGGGCAAATAAAATTATTTCCCAGACCACTACCAGTAGCGGCTGGTGCGTCGTGAAATTCTTCCTCTGGAGATTGCGGTCGAGGAGTATCATCACCAGGATCTCCTTCTTTACCTAGGAAAAGTAATTTCTCCTGTTGTTTAGTTTCTATATCTTTTAATATTTTTTCTTCTTGTTTCCATTTTTCTTCTGCTTTTCGCTTTATTTCACTTACCACCTGCCTCCTTTTCTCTTTAGATGGTTTTTGCGGTGAAGAAGATTGCTGTTGTTCTATTTGTTGCAGAGATGGAGGAAGTTGATACCCGGCGAGTTGTTTTTGTCCTAGTTGTTTTATTTGCTCGTCATAAAGTCTTATTACTTCTTTATTAAGACTTATATAATCTAAATCATCATCTCTAGCTTGCCTTTTGTTTGTATATATTCGATATATCCATTTGATAAGATTATCATCAGTTACTTTTTCATGGGGGGGTTTTAAAATACTAGATTTTTTAAATATACTAATTAATACTTTTTTAGGTAATTCTTCCCCTTTAGTATTTCTAATATCTTCGATAAAACCTTCCTTAAATTTTTTAATCAATTCTACGTTTTCTTTTACTGGTTTTGGTTCTTCTCCCACATCGGCGACGTCAGTACCCTCAAGTATTTTTTCACCGACAGGTGGAAGTTGAGCCGCAGCTATACCAGTTGGAAGATCTCGTAAAATCTTCTTTGTCTGTTTAGTTCTTCTTGCTATTTTTTCAGCCTGCGTCGCAGTTTGTTTTGATACCGGAAGAAGATCTTCTTTGATGACAGTTGTAACCCGTTCAGTAGCTGCAGTGACGGGTTTAAATAATTCCTCCGCGGATTCTGCAAAGACTTCCCGTGCTTGCTGTCTTAATTGTAATTTTTGTCTGACACTATCACGGACAGGAAGAAATTTCTGAATTGCTTCGAGATGTTCTCGAGCTAATCTAGTAGTAAGTGCTTCTCCGATATTTGCCATTATTTATTTGTCAATGATTTAATTCCGCTAACATAAAAATGTTTTTCCTTGGAAACTCATTTCCCAGAGCAGCAGAGGGGGCTGGTCCGATCATGGATTTTTCAATGACGACCCCGCCACGGAAACTGTTTCAGATTTATTGAAGTAAACCAAGTTGCCAGCGGAAATGTATTGCATTTTCCCCTGGAAATTCGAAAAATTTCTCGAGGAGAGACTCTCCGAATTTTTTGGGACATTTTTTTTTATTCTATGATCTGAATAGAAGGGTTTATTTCGTCGAAATAAGCCCTCTATCGAGGAATAGTTTCCTAGAAGGGGTTACTTGTAAAACTGTTTTGGTCTGTTCCCCCCCTCTGCTGCTGCCAAAGCTAACCGGTTTCATGCTATCTTATTAACAAGCTATACAGGATGTACATCATAAGGACAGACATTACCAAATAAGGAGGGGAGGGGGCATAAATATCATGTGATATGAAATGAGTTTGCAGTTACAAATGTAGCTAAACCCATGGATGTCATCCATACCTGCATTCTGTTAGGTGTCATGCACCGAAAACAGTTTTTACAGTGAGATTCAAATATATTTACACAGATGGCACAAGTTCTAACAATCTGTACAAATTAAGTTTCTTGACAGTTAATATCTCAGCATAAAGTATTTTTGAGCTGAATGAAACTGGAAAACCTATTAATCACCGACCTTTGATATGTGACCTTTCACCTCTACAGGACTAGAAAGATCATAAAATGATCCACTATCCATCATTGAAATCTTCATGAAACAGTGGAAAACTCCAGGCTTTTCCTTCATAATTTATACAGAAATCTGGGAAAGCGAAAGAGAATTTTACTTTCATATCTAAATGTTCAGCTAGTCCCCTTCCTGCCCTTGGAAGCATCACATAGATCCAGGGCTGGATAACGTCATGATAACGCATCCACTTTTCATCTGTCTATTTCAAGTGGTTTTATACAATCATGCTAACCAAGTTTGTCAACCAATCAGTCTGAGTCAGAAATTTTTTCAATATTGGGAAAACTGATTTAGTACCAAATTGAATTTCATTTGTGTACATAAAGTAGTTTTGCATTATTCTGCTAATGGATGGACACAGAAACATACAGCTGAAGTGATTTAAGTATCTCCACAGTTTGTTAAGCCTGATTTAATAGATTTTAGGAAAGATATTCAATCACAATGATGTTTAACCATATCAATCAGTGCTATTAGTCATGAGCAACCAGCATGCTTTTTGTTCCAGCTTACCCATCCACCAACAAGACCTGAACCTTGACCATGGGTCATTATCAAATCCATTTCATATAGTACAGTTATACATTTCATATAGAACAGTTATACATTTCATATAGTACAGTTATACATTTCATATAGTACAGTTATACATTTCATATAGTACAGTTATACATTTCATACAGTACAGTTATACATTTCATACAGTACAGTTATACATTTCATATAGTACAGTTCTACATTTCATATAGTACAGTTATACATTTCATACAGTACAGTTATACATTTCATAGTACAGTTATACATTTCATATAGTACAGTTATACATTTCATACAGTACAGTTATACATTTCATACAGTACAGTTATACATTTCATATAGTACAGTTATACATTTCATATAGTACAGTTATATAGTACAGTTATACATTTCATATAGTACAGTTATACATTTATTCTCAAAGCTATCAATTTCCATAGTTTTGTGAAATTTTCTACTACTTCCACAGAAGAATCATGATTTATTTGATCTTATATGATTCACAGTAACCATGAAATCTGCAAAAAAAATTACCTCATGAATCTTATGCATTCACACCATCACCTGTGTGTTTGGCTATGACTGAATATATAAAGTTTGGTGAAAAAATGTTCAAAACTGTCACTGTCTTATACATTTTTAAGGTAGTTTTTAAAATTGTTTATAAAAAAAATAAGAAAAATTACCTGAAACTCTGCCTGTTGTTGTCTACAGTAGTTGTCATCACACTGTGGATTTGGTTTCATGACCATCGTGGGGAAAAAGTCTTCCAAGGCGTTGTAACCCAGGTAATATGTCACATTACCAAAACGTAGTAAATACCTCAAAATAACAAAAAAGTAACAACTTAATCTGGGTTTGAAAAATTTTCAAAAGCATTGTTGCAACTGGGCAGCACCACTGACAAAAATGGTTGCACAGCAAGATCTTGCTGACTGACTAAAACGATTTAAGGATATTCTAATTTAATTACTAGATTATTTAAAATTTAGCACTGTTATTCTTATAAATTATGTGAAAATAAAGTACCAAAGTAACTATTTTCCATCCATCACTTCATACAGAAAGCCCATTTTATTGATTTTGCATCATGGCATACATAACCCCAAATTTATTTTAAACTCTTGCCTTTAAAAGAGGGTTGTTGATCTGGGTTTTGACTATGGGTCAAATGATTACACAACTTTAATTTTGAGTTGCCCTAAGATACTGGGCATTTGATTGATAAAATCTCCATGTAGTATTTCAATCTAATTATTTGTAGATCTAATTCCCTTATTTTCTCCATTAAGCTGTAACATGCATCAGATTTTTAAAGTATTCTTTGAAATGGATCATAACAGTGAAACAAATTACACTCATCAGCTATAAGACTTTTAAAAGTAACATCTACGTTTCTCTATTACATCACAGTTAATATTCTTGTGTATTTTAGCTATCCATCTTCAAAGATACAATATGACTAGATTGAATTGAATGTTTTCAACTACTCGAAACAGTTCTAGTTTAAGATAAAAAAGAATGCAGATAAAAACTATAATCTGAGAACAAAAAAGGAAAAAAACCTGCGACAAGAACTTACTTCAAAGTATTTTGTACAAGGAATCCAGCCACAACTGCCATAGTGGTGGGTAAGCTGGCAGCACAGACACCTTCCCTCTTCAAGGTTTTCTCATCTGTGTGGGTAGCTACAACAAGGGGTGGGGCACACTGTAAGAAGAAATTGTGTGTGTGCATGTGTGATTTGGATTTTTTATGTAAATGTGTCACCAGAGAAAATCTTGGACTTTTTAAAATAATAAAGTTTATATTTAAAAGAAGCATAATCAAGAATTGTACAATGTTTTACCTTTATTATCTATACCTTCAAAAGCATTTGAATATTTTTGCCATTTATCTTGTAAGAGTACAACTTTTGTTTTATTTGGAAGGTTTTTCTTCCATATGATGTAGGCCATCTTACCATTACATTTTTAGAATCTAAGGACATCTTCTTTGTAGAATCAACATAGCATCGCAGTGACACAATATTTAAATTATTACATCATCAATATGACATCGCTTGCCACCTAAATGTATCCTGAGGATTTGAACTCTCAGTGACCATGAAATAATTGCTACAAAAAAAAACTTTGATAGAAAATGATTAACTGAATATAAACTCCACACATATGTATTATCATTAGAAATTAAATATTCCCAATTACATTTTTACTTTCCAAATGTGAAAGCTGTAATTTGATTGGTGAATTTAAAATTCAAGTGAACACATCCTTGTTCACCTTTTTTACCAGAGATCTCGATTTTAACCAAACTGTACCTTGTCATAATACTGACATGCAGGCTTTGTGTTGCAAAAAAACTGATATGATGTCAACAGCTGTATTGTAACACAAATGTTCACTCATCAACATAAACTTTCTTATTGATAATAAGTCTGATCATTACACAGTGCAAATGCAGCTGAGGAAAATACATACCAAACAATAATACTTTGTGTGATTTTGGATCACCTGAATCCTGAATATGTCAAAATATTATTTTTTTTCAAGATGTTAGGCACTCCAATATTTACAAACAGGTGCTAAATTGCCGGTACTGTGTTGGCATGCCATTAAACCCCATAAATACATGCACTGTTCCATCAATTCAGGCCGACGTAGAAGACTTGAGTATCTAATAACACGCAGGCATACTTAACATAAACCGTGATCAAAATTAGAAAATGATAGCTTGATATATCAACTGTTTATCATTAGAAACACCAGTTAGTGTGCTGCTATTTGAAAATGACAAAAAAAAACCCCACCTACTTTGATAAGAAATCATATATTTAATAAAACTTTCTTTAACAGAGATACTGTATCAATAAATACAATGAAATATGAAGCAATGACAGTTTTGGAAAATGCCTACTGGTAGCAACACTGTAAGAAATAAATACCAAATAAAATCTTAAAGTTATAATTTGATAATTTAAGATGGTTTCAATGTAATCATATAAATGAGTCTCAGACCTGCCAAAATTGAAAAAAAAAAGAACAAAATCAGGAGTTTGCCATCAAATCACCATTTAAAATAGGAGGCAGGTTAGAAAATCATGACTAAATAAACGGTATTGCTGTTCCATAAAAGATAGTTTGGTTTGGTATTTCACAGAACAGCAACGCGGTTTGATTAGTGACAAGACAACTGAAGTAAACTGCCTGATATAAGGCTACACAACAGAAGTGCATTCTGGCTGATCCAATGGTAGCATTCAAACCTGCACCCTATCAGTCACAAGTTCTGCATGCAACACCACAGCTCCTGTCTCCATTTGTCGCCTTTTGCAACATGTGAGAGGGAGTGCAAGATCTATTTTAGATGTGTGAGCCAGCAAGGGGACTGTTTTCATTTTTTCAAATGCAAAAATGGTTAAATTGTCATGGAGATGACTGCAAAAGCTTCAGTGGGAACCTAATTAAGCACTCCCTTTATGGTTAACCTCCCACATCCAAGGCAGTAAATACAGTAGTACAAATAGAAAGTGTAGTAAATATGGTAGTACAAATAGAAAGTGTAGTAAATATGGTAGTACAAATAGAAAGTGTAGTAAATATGGTTGTACAAATAGAAAGTGTAGTAAAAAATATGGTAGTACAAGTAGAAAGTGTAGTAAATATGGTAGTACAAATAGAAAGTGTAGTAAATATGGTAGTACAAATAGAAAGTGTAGTAAATATGGTAGTACAAATAGAAAGTGTAGTAAATATGGTAGTACAAATAGAAAGTGTATTAAATACAGTAGTACAAATAGAAAGTGAGGTAATAATGGTAGTACAAATAGAAAGTGTATTAAATACAGTAGTACAAATAGAAAGTGTAGTAAATATGGTAGTACAAATAGAAAGTGTAGTAAATATGGTAGTACAAATAGAAAGTGTAGTAAATATGGTAGTACAAATAGAAAGTGTAGTAAAAAATACAGTAGTACAAATAGAAAGTGTAGTAAATATGGTAGTACAAATAGAAAGTGTAGTAAATATGGTAGTACAAATAGAAAGTGTAGTAAATATGGTAGTACAAATAGAAAGTGTAGTAAATATGGTAGTACAAATAGAAAGTGTAGTAAATATGGTAGTACAAATAGAAAATGTATTAAATACAGTAGTACAAATAGAAAGTGAGGTAAAAATGGTAGTATAAATAGAAAGTGTATTAAATACAGTAGTACAAATAGAAAGTGTAGTAAATATGGTAGTACAAATAGAAAGTGTAGTAAAAATGGTAGTACAAATAGAAAGTGTAGTAAATATGGTAGTACAAATAGAAAGTGTATTAAATACAGTAGTACAAATAGAAAGTGAGGTAAAAATGGTAGTACAAATAGAAAGTGTATTAAATACAGTAGTACAAATAGAAAGTGAGGTAAATACAGTAGTATATATAGAAAGTGTAATAAATATGGTAGTACAAATAGAAAATGTAGTAAATATGGTAGTACAAATAGAAAAGTAAGGGTTATTTTCAATATAATCATAATGTAAAACACTAATTTTTCTATGGATTTTAAATCAAATTTCATAAAAATGTCCCATGAGTCAAACCCGAAACCCATTTTTGCATCACCCACATCAATAAAGCTGCCATTGTTTTATACCACTCATGAATGATGTTGTTGTTGTTGTTGTTGTAGGGTTTAACATAATTTTTCAGCACAAGACAGGCTATACATGGCAGCCAGTATTAATGGTGGAGGAAGAACCTGGGAAATCCCCGGAAAGAACCACCGACCCATGAGAAGCTACTGGCAAGCTTTCTCACATACCCACATAGGCTGAATCCAAGACTCGAACTCAAGCAGACAGAGGTGAGATAGGAGTGATCCGTAACAGTGAGCACTTTAGACCACTTGGCCACTCGGGGCCCCTCCCATGAATGAAGTAATATATATGCAAGGAAACAAGATCAGATTGTCAATAAATACAACGAAGTGGAATAACAGCAGACTGTAGGACAGAGAGGTGTACAATAATATCAGATTGCAAGACAGAAAGGTGTCTAATAATATCAGATTGAAGACAGAAAGGTGTCCAATAATATCAGATTGTGAGATGGAGAGGTGTCCAATAATATCAGATTGCAAGATGGAGAGGTATCCAATAATATCAGATTGCAAGACAGAGGTGTCCAATAATATCAGATTGAAGACAGAAAGGTGTCCAATAATATCAGATATCAAGACAGAGTGGTTTCCAATAATATCAGATTGCAAGACAGAGAGGTGTCCAATATTATTAGATTGCAAGACAGAGAAGTGTCCAGTAATAATCTAAGGAAAAACCAAATCTCAATGGATCTTCCATTTAAACATAATACTTAGTACACAGGGAAGGCATATTTTCAAAAATATATGCTGGGGTAATCTAATTACTCGGGTCAAATGAAAGTGATATCAAATTCTAAATTGCATCTAAAAGTGCCTACTTCAGAATAAATTAGCCTTTCCTGTGTCACATGTATGTTTTACTGGAACAGCCCTGAATAATTTAATAAATTATTGTATGATTCCATGTTTTGGGGTGATACAAGCATAAATATGAAATCAACAGATGATAAACTTTCCTTAGCTATGTATTTCCTTCCAAAATCAACAGAAAAAGAGGCCTTCAATCAATCAAAACATATCAATCATTAAGATTAATTCGAAAAAGAACATGCAAAATTAACTCTTGTTCACGGTTACAAAAGCAAACCACAAACATATGGTCAAGTTTTAATTAATTGTACTTATCAAAATAATCTCTAAGCCCATTACGTTAGAAACTATCTTTTAAACATAGTATAATTTTTATTGATGTTATAGAATCGACACACAAATTTTGTTATTAAATAATAATTATCAATAATAATTTATGGTACTGTCATTCACATAAGTAGAAAATATCTTCATAGATAAATAAAATATGGGGAGATTATTTTAAAAGAATTTTATCGGGTTTGACATTTTAAATGTCTATTTAGTCTGTAACTTACTGCAAAACACGAGGTCTCTCCTGGAATGATGAACTGTATGTGACCAGATACCGCATTCTCACTCACGCCCGATTCGATCCACTTCTGTCCAAGCTCATTACAGGCCTAAATATCAGGGACATGCAGCAAAAATGAAAAAGCAAAATAAAACAAAATTTATTTGGGTTCTGTTTAAGACAATGTCTGACCTGCAAATTATTAAAAAATTTATTACTGTCAATATACATGTTTATCTGTGAAACAAGTTAAAACCACATTATATATTCTGATAAATACAAGCAAGAAAATCAAATGCCTGAAATAAGAGACAATACTAAGAATGTAATTTAGGGATCAAGACCATAATAAGAGGCTTTTATTGCCTCTGTGTACAACAATACAAAATATGACACAAACAATAACTAGAAAATGATTTATGGAAGATTAAATGATGCAGCACAGTGCCTGAGATCAGACCGTACTGCCAAGATTAACAATGTGGATGGATGGAGAAAGGTAATGGTATAGACCCCAACCACATTTGAGGCAAAGTATTAAAAATATTGATATAAATGTCTTACAGTATTTATGGCCATCCTTGCTTCAAAGTTGTCTACACAGCTGAGAACAAGATCAACAGGTGTGCACTCTTTGAGACCACCTTTGCTAAAAGATGAAAATGAAATACATATCAGTTATCCCCCTTGAAGAACCTCTCACTATAAAGAAATACATATCAACTATCCCCATTGAAGAACCTCACACTATAAAGAAATACAAGGTCATTATGCTTCAAACAAAGAAGAATACTTGAAATGAAAGATAACAAAATTTCTCTGTTGCTATAACATCTGTTTTTAATGAGGTTAACACCTGGATGTGGACACTTAAAAATAAAACATACAGAAACAATTTTAGATTTTCTGTGATCTTCTCTATGCAACCTATTGCATAATCATTTTCTTTACAAAGTAAACTATGAACAAAACAATTTCAACTATTGTTATGACTGTAAGATCATAAACTAAGTAACAGAAAGAAGCAAAACAAACAAGTCTGTAGAACTTAAATAATTTAATTATCAAAGTTTTAAAATGAAAATTTGAAAGGAACTTACAGTATTATGAACTTAATCCAAAATAATCTTAAAATGTTCTACTAAAGTCCCAAAGAATCGAATGTTCAAAATGAACTTCAGGTTCTCAAATGTACAGGTCTACCAACAGTCTTTATATATCAAAATGGCATTGTCGAGAACTCATTTGACTAGTTCATAATAGTCTTCAGATAAGTTAGTCCAAATAGTACTTTGTAATTCCAATGAATAATCCAAACAAATGTTTCTTGTCAAATACTATCTAAACACAACTACATCTTGAGACATACTGCAACAAGAACATAAGAAATCCAGCATACATGTATAAACACTTGGCAAAGTCCCACCTTGTAAATGAACCCACCTGACATAACCCATCCAATGGGAAATAATTTAATTCATCTTCTAAGAACCCACCAGGCCCCATCAACCAATGAGAAATTACCACAAACTTGTCAACAGGTGTTATTATTGTTGTTGTTGTTGTTGTTGTTGTGGGGTTTAACGCCATTTTTCAGCACACGATAGGCTATACATGGCGGCCAGTATTAATGGTGGAGGAAGAACCCGGAAAACTCCGGAAAGAACCACCGACCCACGAGAAGCTACTGGCAAGCTTTCTCACATGCCCACATTGGCTGAATCTTAGACTCGAACCGCCGCAGACAGAGGTGAGATGGCAGTGATCCGTAACGAAGAGCGCTTTAGACCACTCGGCCACTCGGGGCCCCGGTGTTATTATTAATATTATTATTAATGACCGTAAATACCTACATCAACAACTATTTACAGATCCTATTAAATCTACACTCTTAATATCTTAAAATAGAATTTTATACACATTTACAAAAATTAGCCATCTAATATATTGATTATAGATGATCATTACAATTCAGTCATGAAATTTTTTTACCCATAACACCGATACAGTCATGTACAGAGAGTTTAAAAAGATATAGATATACGTAACATAATAAAGTTTTTTCATTCAATCAAATATAACATAATATGAATTTAATAAATGATT
Source organism: Sinohyriopsis cumingii (assembly GCA_028554795.2). NCBI lineage: Eukaryota > Metazoa > Mollusca > Bivalvia > Unionida > Unionidae > Sinohyriopsis > Sinohyriopsis cumingii. The sequence goes on from CM068833.1 coordinate 84,589,052, forward strand.
TAACTAATGTAAATTAATCTACATTAACAGAATTAAACAACATGTTTAAAAACAATTTCAGTTATAGTATGACATGACTTTTACTGCTAATATGAAACAAAACAGTATCAGACATGCAGAGGCATATATGAATAAACTGATGGAAGAGACAGGTTCTGCTGAACTGTGAATGCTTGATGTGTTCTCCAGCAGAAATGATGATCTGAATCAAACACTTAAAAATACTGTTATGACTCTATGGTTTTGAACTTAGCAACAAAAAGAAGCAAAACCAAAAAGTTTGGTAAAATCAAAAAATAACTTAATTCTTTAAGTTATACAATGAAAAATTAAGAGGAACCTATCAGTATTGTGCATTAAATCCCAAATAATCCTAAAAGTTCTATCACAAGTCCAAAATGAATTCCAATCTTGAATGTGCTGATGTACTAACAGTCTTGATGTATCACAATGATCTAATCCAGAATGTCTTTGAATGAATTCACAATAATCCTAAAATAGTACATCCAGTCAATTAGCGCTATTTTCCTTAGAATGAATGATTTAAATAATTCCTTGTGAATTATATCTAAACACAACAGGAAATAACTCCATAGACCAATCTTACGATTGTAATGAACACTTTTTTTTACCTCTACCGTACTTAAAAACTTAAAGCACAAAAAGATGACCAGGATGTGGGTCATAAGTGAATTTTCAGAAATTTCTAAGGTCAAAAGGCCATGTCAACATATTTACAAATTACCATTATCTTGAATTACAATCTACAATAATGGACTAAAGCTAGCTATCTAGTTTACAAATGATCATTAGCTTAAACTACAACCCACAATCATGGATAAAAGTTAAGCACACAACACATACATACAGAACAATACGATTAAGTGTACTCTATAATCATGTATGCACTCATACAACAAATAATGATTATCAAAGTATTCTTTTAAAATCAAAGTATTCTTTTTAAAAAGGGGGCCCCGAGTGGCCGAGTGGTCTAAAGTGCTCTCCGTTACGGATCACTGCCATCTCACCTCTGTTTGCGTGGGTTCGAGTCTCGGATTCAGCCAATGTGGGTATGTGAGAAAGCTTGCCAGTAGCTTCTCGTGGGTCGGTGGTTCTTTCTGGGGTTTTCCCGGGTTCTTCCTCCACCATTAATACTGGCCGCCATGTATAGCCTATCGTGTGCTGAAAATTGGCGTTAAACCCAACAACAACAACAACAACAACAATTCTTTTAAAAAAAAGCATTTTCATACCTGATTCTATCCATAAAATGTTGAAAGTTGTCGACTGTCGTAATGTTGTAGTTGTGTATTTCAAACTCAACATCTGGATTAATTTCTCTAAGAAAAAAAAGAACGGAAAGATTACAATTCATGTCCTTACAGAGTTAATATCGGAAATTTTAGTAATAAACCCACTTAGTGCAAGAAAGGATAAAGTTCTCACCATTGATTGATCAATTACCACTTTTTTATGTTATGAAGCATACCACACAGGATGACACCACAATTTAATTATCAGCCATGTGTGTGTGTAATTTGGAACTTTTAACATAGCTTTTACAATTTTTCCAGTCATATCACTATGATGTCTGCAGTGTGGCAGTTTATAGAGAAGTCCAGCATGGGGGCATCATGCTGCAGACATGTAGCATGATGTCGAACCCAGTCACATTATCCTGACACCAGGCCGACCAGTCCTAACACTAACCACTTAAAGCTGAGCATCAAGCAAGGCAGCTGCTAGTACCATTTTTTATAAAGTCTTTGGTATGACTCGGCCAAGGTTAAAACCTGCCACCTCCCACATCCAAAGTAGATGCTCTAACCACTTAGGCCAACATAGCGGTCAATTATCAGTGGTAATAATATTATGATCTGGATATGTAATGAAGAAACCTTACTGGATGACATGAAAACATAATAATCAATGGCAATAACATTATGATCTATATATGTAATGTTGAGACCTTCTTGGATAATCATTTATGAAAAACATTTAAGTCTTAAGTACAATGAACTGATTGCCAGAAACTTAATCTTACTTTTTCAAGCATGAAATAAGACCGCATGCAGTTTCAAACTGCATGCATAGAATTTTGTACATATATCAGTAACAATTACACCATTTAGACATAATGTGCACATTGGTTTTAGAGTTTTGATCTATCCCCTGCAGGTAGGTGAAATCAGTCCTTCATATATAAATATATATATATATATATATATATATATATATATATATATATATATATATATATATATATATATATATAAAAATAAATAAATAATGTTATTTCATGTCAGTTTTAAATAATCCAACCAAATATATTGCTGTAAAATAAAAAAATGAATGTGCCTGACAAGGAGCACAAATCTGTCCAAAATGGAGAAGATGTGGCTAAAGTTAAAATGCAAGTCTATGAGGCAATGATCATATCAGAAAGGATGCCAAATGGAATTTGAACTTTGTTGGTTAAAAACAACATCCAAATGAAGAAAGGAGGTTAAATGTCATGGGTCAAAATACTACACAGAATGGAGTTGTCAGAACAAAACCTATAAAAGGCATATCTAGGTTTATAACAATACACACACCTAATTGCATCAGAATACATTGAACGGTTCCAGAGCTATTATGGTTACAATGAACTGTTATAGCATAAATTTAAATTGATAGGAAAAGGGCAATAACTCCATCAAAATGGTGCTGGATATGAAAAGTCTTTCAAAATATACATCCACCTGTAATAGGCAATTTGCTTAACAAATGGCATCTAATTATATGGAAGGGTTTCAGAACTTTGGTAACTACAAGAAGTGTGAACAGATGGACAGATAAACACATGAAGGAATGGAAGGAAAAGACAATTACCATAGGGCTCAAGAATACTGCCCTCATAATGACTGAAGATTGGAGACAGCCATGTTTCACCTATGCTTCACAGGTAACATATGCAGGGCATAGATTCAAAGAAACAACATTTGCTACTTACTTAAGAGTTTTCTCAGCTGCCTCCACTTTGCTGAGCCCTGCCTGATGTGGTTGGTAGAACAGACGATTCATATTTGCTAACTCCACCTTGTCATAATCAAACAAGAGCAGCTGAAATAAAACAAGAACTATTTCTCATTTAGCTTTACAAAGACACAGGATTACATATCTGACATAAAACAGCTTGACAAAACTGACCTGGTATGGTAGAAAAATTCTTTGAGCTGATACTACATCCATAGAAGTTATAATTGTGCACATGCTTTACACATGCTTGTTATGAATTAGATTCTCCTCCATGTCAAGCATTAAAAAATAAATGCATGGCACTTTAGCTATTTTATAAGCAGACTGGGTCACTGTCAATAATCCAGTGATAGGTCAGACTGTTAGAGAAAACAGTTCATGCTATCACTGTGAATAATCCAATAGGTGAAAGCACTGGATAACCTATTCATGCTATAGGCAAAGATGCAAACTTGAATACATTTTCACTATACCTATTGCGTAAATGGTCTAAGTAGCTGTAAATAATCTAATGATAGGATAAAGTGCTAGATAACTTTGTCCTGCTATCACTGTCAAGGACTAAATGAAAGGTAAAACTGGTAGATAACTTGTTAATTCTATAAAAAGTATAATGTACATTAATGACTAAACTTACACTTTGAAAATATCTCTCCTCCATTTTACAATCTCACTTATATCTTTGTTTTTCTATGATTATATAAAATAATGAAAGCAAAAATTGTGCATGCCTGAACACCCAATTAAATAACAAAATTATATGAACAAAATATAACATGATATATAATCACCTTTCCTATGCCACATCTTGTAAGCATCTCTGCTGCAACACTCCCTACTCCGCCTACACCCACAACTGCAACAGCAAAGTCACGGATTCTCTGTAAGCAAAAGGAATGTTAAAGAGCAAGACTCTGCAAAATATAGAGCGATTGGCAAATCAAAGATCTGAAATTTCCTTAAAGAAGTGTGACTTTGAAACAGACAATTTAAAAGGAAAAGCAGAAAGAAACATGTTCAATCAACTTCTAAACGTTTAAAATATTTTTTATATTCATTTTCATTTCTTGATTTTTTTAGTACTACTTTTGCCTGTAGACAATTGACATTGTGACTGTTACACTGAAAACGGATAGAAGTACGTTCTCTTGAAGAATCTTCCTAATTTTGCTTTCAGATATCACAACAGACATGTGATGAACAGCTGAATCATATTCTTTGCCTTTAAACTTAATAAGTAAATAGAAAAGTGTTTATTTAACTGAACAACCCAGCATGTCATCTATAGTTGCAATCCCATCTCATGCATAACCTGAAAAGTCCCACTCAGAGTCTGTCAACCTAACACTTTCCTATGCATAAAACCAACTGAATGTGGTATCAAGTGGTACTTTGAACCCTCTATCATGCACTAACTTGTCCCAATAAACCATTTCCCAAAATCTCAATCTTCTTTAACCAACCTCATAATTGTCCACTATTCCCATTCTCTAACAACCTCATAATTGTCCACTATTCCCATTCTCTTTAACCAACCTCACAATTGTCCACTATTCCCATTCTCTTTAACCAACCTCATATTGTCCACTATTCCCATTCTCTTTAACCAACCTCATAATTGTCCACTATTCCCATTCTCTTTAACCAACCTCATAATTGTCCACTATTCCCATTCTCTTTAACCAACCTCATATTGTTCACTATTCCCATTCTCTTTAACCAACCTCATAACTGTCCCCATTCCCATTCTCTTTAACCAACCTCATAACTGTCCACTATTCCCATTCTCTTTAACCAACCTCATAATTGTCCACTATTCCCATTCTCTTCAGTGCCATCAGTCGACTGAAAAGTCAAGACATATTAGCTTATTACTGTGAAATCTGAATAATATGTCTGAAGAAAAAAAAACACATACTGAATGTAAATGCATATGAAAGCCAAATATGTGTAAATCAAAACTTAAAGAAAGTTAGAAATAAATATACTCCTCTGATCAGGGTTGATTAAATCAAATAATCCAAATGTCCTCGACTATTCATTTCTCAAGTCAGACAAATAAAATATTCCAAGATATTAGTCCAGGACAGGTGCTTTCTTCCTATGTTAAGAAAACCCCATTGCTCCAGTGGCCTAAGTAGTTAGAACATCCGCCTCAGACATGGGAGGTCAATGGTTCAAACCGCAGCTGAGTCATACCAAAGACTTATGAAAATTGCACTAGTAGCTACTTTGCATGGCACTTAGTGTTAAGAGGTTAGTATTAAGACTGGTTGGCCTGGTGTCAGAATAATGTGACTGGGTGGGACATCATGCTAATTGTCTGTGGCATGATGCCCCAGTGCTAAACATCACTATAAACTGCCACACTGCAGGTATCATAGTGATATGATTGAAAAAAATTTAACTTTACATTTCAAATCCAATCCTCACACATGTATGTTACAACAAGTCAGGAAAACTCCCATTTTTATGCTTTTAATCATTTTATCTGGCCACTCATGCCCTCCAGGCATACTGAATGCTTGAATCAACCTCTCTTCATTTATTCCTTCACATCATGTATTACTAGAGAAAGTGGTAATTGAATACTGTCACATGTTCATGGGTTCTACACAAAGACAGAGAGTGAAGCATCAGCAAGGCCAGCCTAACTTACATAGCAAACTCTATAGATAACAAGCAAAATAAAGTAAGTAAACTCTATTTCCAAGCATTTTGAAAACGACTCCCTCAGTAACATGTACCTCTGTAACATGTACCATGATAACTCAAGAGCCTGATTATAACACAGGGACAGGCATGGATCCCATTTTTTATACTAGAAAACACCAAAGCAATTGGCCCCTATTTGTTGACCATGAAGAAATTTATGATCAAAATTGGTAACTGAAACGTCTGATATGTGGATGTCACTCACTTTAAAAAACAGTAGACAGAACCCAGAAATTAGGATTAGCATTATGAAATTCTCAGCCTTTAATACAAAGTCATACATTCAGTCCTACTGTATGGAGACCTGGAGAACCACCAAGTCGACTGTAATGGGTTCAGACCTTCATCAACAGCTGCCTAAGAAGAATTCTTCAGATCCGCTGGCCAGACACCATCAGCAACACCAACCTGTGGCAGAGAACCTCCCAGTTTCCAATAGAGGACGAGATCAAGAAGAGAAGGTGGGCTTGGATAGGATACACCCTACGTAAGCCGCCAACCAACATTACCAGACAGGCATTGTAATGGAACCCTCAAGGCAAGTGTAGAAGGGGACGACCAAGAAACACCTGGCAACGCGACCTTGAGGCAGACATCACTAAGATAGGTCACACCTGGAGTCAGCTTGAAGGGATGGCACAGGACAGAAACCTCTGGCGATCTTTTGTGGGCGGCCTATATACCCTGGCAGGGGTGATGGGCAAAACTAACTAACTATACATTCTGTTAAATTTCTTTCCACATAACATTCCTAGTACACTGTAAAATATTCAACATAATTTTGATTCAAGAAAATGTCAATGTTGTTGTTGCTGATGTTGGGAGGTTTAATGTCATTTTTCAGCACAAGATAGGCTATACATGGCGGCCAGTATTAATGGTGGTGGAAAAACCTGGGAAAACCAAGGAAAGAACCACTGACCCACGAGAAGCTACTGGCAAGTTTTCTCACATACCCACATAGGCAGAAACTCAGACTCAAACCCATGCAGAGAAAATAATAATGTCTACTGAAGGCAGCATTTTTTATAAATAAATACCAGCTAAATATGTCTTACCAAATGAAATTCTGCTTTTAGCTCAGTTTAAATAATCATCAGAAATGCAATGAGCCCTGTTGTATTCAAAGACAAAATATATCAATCTACCATCGTAGGTAGCATTTCTGTGAGGACCTAATTAAGTGCCAATGGTGTTTGGACTTGAAGTATTTGTTGTACTGCAGGCCTGCTTTGTATTATAATTACATATCTGTATCAATTCAAATAAAGAAAGTGGAATAAAAGAAAAGTTAAAATGCATGCAAATCCTACCTGAGAACGAGCCTGTCTCACAGTCATGTACCAGATCAACTCATATTAACTGATTAAATATTGGGTAAGTAATATAATTAAACTACATGTAACTTAAATTAGCTAATTTATTCACAAATTTGAATCAAGATATCATAGCAACCAAGCAAAATGAGTACTTGGTGAAATAAAAAGCTTCATTTTACAGATAAGTTCATCGTGGAGGGGCAAGTTTCAGAGTTTGTAGTTAACACAAAATTCCTGAATTAGCACTAGAGATTCCTCATGGATGAGAAGTTTGACTATAAATTGCAATTAAATCATGGCATCAATATTTTACTACTAGAATAATAAAGTACAAATCAAGTTTTGACCTTGTAGGCTCGTTAGTATTTTTTATTAAAAAGGAATCTTGTTTTGTTGTGAATCAACAACAGCAAAAAGCGGTGGTGTAATACATGTAACATATATAAGACATAAAATTATTTCCTGCGCATTGTAATTTGGAGTAAATTCTCCCCAACTGTGCATAGAATTCATGTTCATTTACTCCCAAATCAAAACACAATCCAAGTGAATAAAAACAACAAAAATGCAAGTACATTGTTTCAATGTCACACATCCTTGTTCCTAAAAACTGAGTAGTAAATTAAAGATTGGACCCTTGCAAAGGGGTTAAGTCATATTTATAGCTCTGTAGGATGGAACTAACTAGCATACATCACAAAAGCAGCCTAGAAGATTATACCTCTTAAGATGGCAACTGGTTTCTTTTACAACTACATATCTGTTGACTGGAAAATTATGAAAAAGTTCATATTAAAAAAAATGGATTTGGCTATTTTCTTCAATGTTTGTTTTGAACTCGCTGCCAAAAACACACATGATATACCAAAATTCACAATTTCTGGTGCATTGTTAGTGGAGATTGTGCAGCATTAATATATCCAAGTATTCCAGTATGTTGTCAGTCATTGCCTCTTCCACCTTAACTGACTTAATTGAAAATTAAATTTGAAGCAAGGTGCATCATTTACAATTTTCAAACATTTTAAAAAGGGGTTTTAGTTTGCTCATGTTAAAAATATATGTACCGATTAAAGGGTCTCTGAGTGGAAGCTCATCATTACTGATCACTGTCATCTCACCTCTATCTGTGTGGGTTCAAGTCTCGAGTTCGGCCAATGTGGGTATGTGAGAAAGCTTGCCCAAAGCTTCTCGTGGGTCAGTGGTTCTTTCCAGGATTTTCCCTGGCTCTTCCTCCACCATTTAAACAGGCGGCCATGTATAGTCTATCTTGTGCTGAAAATGTCATTAAAACCCTACAACAACAACAGCATGGCCAATTAAGGGGATCAAATGTAATTTGAAGATTTCATCATTCTTTAACTCACCTTGAAACGAGTGCTGAAATTATCATGAGGCTAGTACTAATATTAGTACCCTTACTCCTACAGCCACAACAAATCAAGTTGAGGCTATGACATCGTAGCTATTATGAGGCCAGATACACAAGATTCGTTGCATCTGTTTTGCATAAATACCCATAATCACATGGTATGGCACATAAAAAGACTTGTTCTTATCTCAGGTCTAATGTTAATTTTCTAAAGCATGTTAGAGTTATCCACACCTGCTTGAACATAGCTAACATGTCACCATATGGTACCACACAATTATTGTAAACTCTCACTGTCCATTCGAATCAATGTAATGTCAATTTTACCAATAAATATTTTGCAGGTACACTAAATAACAAATAACTACTCTCTTAAATACCTGTATGGATTGGAATCGACAACTTCAGAACTCATGTGGGCAATTTTTTGTCGGCCTCTCTCATTTTTTGAGCGCTCTTTTTCAAGCTCTGCTTCGAGCACTTTTATTCTTTTCTCGAGTTCAGCTGCTGAGGACATGTTGCTTTTAATGGAAATTGACAACAAATGTTCTCTAATTTGAGTAAATTTTCTTCGAATCAATGCCGAATCTCGAGCCGAATGTCAGTGTTTACTTTTAGCCTACTGTCAAACGTGGAGCGGAAGTATATGTGAATTTTTAAATAGTTCTAGTAGAACTTCAAACAGTTGCGGAATAATTGCAATAACTTGTCCTGTAACCCGGAACACTTGTGAAATGGTGCCACTTAAGCAATATTTCTAAAATAACGAGAGAAAGACATAAGAAACTGACAAACCTCTTTATGTTTTAATCTACAATATACATTCTACTAAATGTTATTAACATTTGTTCCTGTAGACTATTTGTGCGCCCCGCCCCCAACCCCAACTGGCCGTATACCACTCTTTCACCATGCGAAATTTCAACTATTGTCCCCATAACCGGTATTTCAGCAGTGGCATAATATGAACAAACTTGAACTCTTGGGTTCGACAGCTGTATCGATGATCCAAAATTTTCAACAAGGAATGTCCGACGTACTTAAATGATTATATAGTAACAGATTCTTCTAACTCTTTTTAGATTTAAAAACACCTCCAAGGCTTGGAGATCTCAAGGTAAGAACATCTATGTATGGGTAATAACAATTTCGGTATGTGGCAGGTAAACTCTGGAACTGTCTCTATAATAATTTTCTGTACATTCATGTAAGGATTAAAGAAATATGCGGGGGTTGTAACGTCTTCAATTTCACGACTGTCGCAAGCTTCCAATATGCTTCAAATTATATATAGCTATAAAGTCATGGAAAAGCTATAATTTACTGTCTTGGAAATACTACTGCGGCTATGTGTTTGATGTCTAAATATTTCCGCAGGCTAGTGTTAAACTCTTGCGCAAAGTTACCGTGACCGAAGACCGGAAACTTGAGTCGGCGAAGGCGACCACTCGCATAACTGAACAAAGGACTGTCGTATCACACCGATGTGTTACAGCTTAGTCCCAAGATCAGCCCGCGGGTTGAACGAGGCGTGTTCTTATCCGTAACCACGTTTACAGACAGCGAGAGGGACATTGTCCACTAATTTTGATTGGATCAGTCCACAGGGATGTCCAATCAAACATTGAAATAGAGGACGTGTCTACAATTCGACTCGAATTATACCTTCTAACTAGTAAGCAACAAAATTAGTCTCGCCTAGGAAGATTCTTGAGCAACATATTGTTACTTCTCGGAAGCCACTCGTACTTTGGAAAAGTGAGACTAGCTGAAACAGCCGAAGTAGACGAGTAATGAATGGGGATACCGTAGGGACAATGGGACTTACCATTAAAAACATGAGAGTTGTACCCTGGGGACTGTGTAAAATTTAACATTAGAGAAAAAAATTTGTACCCTAGGGACAATGGGAATTTAAGATGGGACTATAGTTCGGGTCTGTCTAGGGACAAGGGAAATTAACATGGGAAATTGAAACAGGGAGGGTCTCTATTTTTTTATTTAAAAAAATAAAATAAAAAAAATAAAAAAGGGGTAGGCAATTGAAAGTCAAGATCTTTTCGAGACCTATGAGTGGCCCTGAAAAGAGCCTTTGTGTTTATGTTAATATACCCTTAACATAAAGGGCATCTGTGACATCTTCTTCTTAAGCTTCGCCTAACTGTAGGGCCATAGATTAGTACTCTTTTGAGGCATCCTTGCCTCTCCACATAGACTCTTCGTATCCATAGGCTGGTGTCGGTCCTATGGACAACTGTCCACTTGGATCGGACATACATTGGTATGTCCGTCCGGAACATCACGGATGATACAAGCGTTGAAGATTGCACGTCGGTCCACATGTTGAGGCGCCGAGAACAGATGAAGGAATGCAGCAAACAGCACTTATTTATAGGGAGAGGAAAAATTGAAACGGATTGAGTTCGTTGACCAATCCAAACACGCGTTACAAAATTCAGTCAGCCCACATCCAATCCGAAGAGAGCAGTCTGTGACGTCATGTGGTCTATATAGATTCGCTAGCGCCTGTGCGCAGTCAATTCATGCGACAGTTTTTTCAACATGACGGAAACTCAGAAAACGATAAAATGGGGTGCACCAGCAGTGGAGACCGCCCAAGGGAACCCGGACTTACTTTCAGAAGAGGTGAATTGGGATTTTGTGGATTTTCTTACCTCGCAAGAATTTGTTCCGGACCCTTCTCCTTCATTACCGCAAGTGGAGAATTTTAGACAGAGACAGAAAGAAGAATTGGACAAATTTATACAACAGCAAAAGGAAGCAGAACAAGCTTTTCTCCTACAGCAACAGCAGCAAGAAGAAGAGGTAAGAAAAAAAAACAAGAAGAAGAAGCAGCAGCAAAGAAACAAGGGTGTGAAAATCAAACGGTCACGGTACTGTTAGACATTTTAGCGGAGTTAAGAAGTTTGAAACAAATGTATCAGACTTCTTTATTACGACCGAAGAGAATACGACCTTCCCGAGCTAAACACTCCAACCCTGTGACTAAGCCTACCGTGCCACCCTTAGTGATTTCAACCAAATCATCATCATCAACAGTACGCAGTCCAGAAGTAGGCCTTGGCCGTGGCAAAGGCTTAAGGCAGTTAAAGTTGATTGCTTAAACTCACCCCTACACCAAAAAAAGCCCTTTTCAGGGCCACCCACGTCTATCGAAAAGAGATAGACTTTCAATTGCCAACATCCATTCAAACTCAAAAGAAAATAACCATTTTACCCCTTTAGTACGTGTGTATGAGTGTGTGAGTGTACGTTCTTATTTTAAAATCAAAACCCAAAGACACTTACCTTTTTATACCTAATTTATTCTCTTATAAATATTTACAATCCAATTCACAATTCACAATAGAGAATTTTAAAAAGTTTATAAACTTCTTCTGTCTCATTTTTTCACCTCTCTGTTTTTTTCAATTTCTTCACCGTCACAGTCTTTTCCTTCTCTTCCTCCTCACTTTCTTCCCTTCTTCTTTTCTTCTCCTGTTTCTTTTTCTTCCCCTGTCTGTTTTCTTCCTCTTCTTCCTCTGAAGAATCCCTCTCTTCTTCTGACTCCTCTTGTTTATTTTTTGGGCAATCTGGAGACCAATGTCCTTTTTCTTGACAATAATAACAGGTATCTTGACTTTTGTCTTTTCTAGCCCCCCCCTTTTTTTTTGACGGTCTGGACACTCTGAAGACCAATGCCCTTTCTTTTGACAGATATAGCAAGTATCTTGACTTTTATCTCGAAAGGAAGGAGAGTAGTCCGTCGGCTGGTCTGAAGAGAATTTTCGGATGACCCCTCGCAATGTTCTGATGAAACGTTCGAATTGGTTAGTCTCTTCCATCATTGTGCTCGGTTTGAGAGTGAAATTAATAGTGGAAGAACAAGACACACACCCTTTTATATACGCTGGTCTGCTAGGACTATAAATTAGTCCATGGTGTTTAAACTTTAGTCATTTGACGTTTTGCTATCAAGATGAAACGATCCAATTCATTTGAGAAGAAAGAGCAGAAACATGATCTATCGCCTCGTATCAGGGCTGAAGTCTTGGCACAAATTCATGCCAGTGATTTTGAAGAGGACATGAGTGAACCAGAATCCAAACCCTCTAATCAAAGTTCACCACCCTTAGTCAACCCTGAAAAGTACTATTCCATTCGAGAGACGGAAAAACGTCCCTCTAGAAAATTTAGAACCACGGCTTACAAATACACGGTGAAGTTTAAAGATTTCAAGTCCGAAGTACCGTTAGAGAAAGCAGAAGGGTTCATCACCGACATGTGGGATTCTTTGCTCACCACACTCAAGCGACATTGTCAACCCAAAGAAGACGATCGCTTGAGACTTTCCATACAACACGATGGTTTGAAATCCCCTGTTTGGATCGAGTTTAGCAGCCCTGCAGAATTGACCGCTTCCAAAGTCATGGACAAAATTCAACACGTACAACAATCCAATGACCAGTTTGACATCACCGATGGAAAAGCCACACTGGACATGACCCATGTCTCTTCTCCTTAAGGGACTGGACGCAAAAAGATCTTATTGGTGGACGAGCTTCGCAGCACCAAAACAAGTCTCGTCCGAATTAACAACCCTCAAGACCAGATGTGTTTAGCCAGGGCTATCGTGGTGGGACGAATCTATGCCAACAAAAACGACACGGTAGAATGGAAAGAGCCTGGGAGAACATTCGAAAATCGGACCGAGCCAAACTACGAAACGAAGCAGAACTCCTGTTGCAACAAGCCGGCTTGCCCAAAGACACACCCTGTGTCATTCCTGAAATGCACAAATTGCAAGATGTCCTAGCTCCATGCTACACCTTGAAAGTGTACCCGCAAGAATTGCGCGGACCTCTGTTGTTTCGAGGCCAAGACTTTAAGGACGGAAAATACATTCACCTCTATCATCACGATGAACGTTTCGATACCATTACCAGTATCACCGCATTCCTGGGATACGGTTATTACTGTGAGAAATGTGACTATGGTTATAACAATCGAGAACAACACAAGCATTGTGGATCGAAATGCTCAGGATGTTTGGCCTCTCCACCTTGTCTGAGTGAAGGAAAAGAACCAGTGCATTGTTCAACTTGTCTGCGCACGTTTGTCAGCCCTACCTGTTACCAACAACATTTGAAGATACAAGGTTCACAGAAGAAATGTGCTTGTCAACTGCTGCGATTGTGCCCTACGTGTGGACAAGGCATACGTACCAATAGTCCAAGGCACACGTATGTTCAGGAAAGAAAAAATGTTACATTTGTCACCACATCGTGAACTTGGAACACCAATGCCACGTGCAAAAATACCGATCCCAACAAGAGAAAGAAGACGGTCACAAGAAGAAAGGCAATTTCATCTTTTTCGATTTCGAATACATGCAAGAGATCGGCATTCACATTCCTAATTTCTGCGTGGCTCATAGAGCGTGCGAGAAGTGCATTCAAAAACCTATCGTGAGTCATTGCCCTCACTGCAGCAAGATTCCTGGAGGACGTGAAAAAAATCTTTCGGGGACCGAACACGCTAGCCGATTTTGCACAATGGGTCTTAGACCCCATCGACAAGACGTGGAGCCAAGAGGACATCGAACGTTACGGAGATTGTCATCGTCATGCCACGGAGATGGCTCACAATTTCTCCGGATACGATGGACAGTTTCTTTTGAGATACTATACGGAACATGGCACCGAGCGTCCTAAAGTCACTTTGAACGGAGCCAAAATCATTTTCGTGCAAGTAGGACAAGTGCAGTTTAAAGATTCGATGAGCTACTTAGCCATGCCTTTGAGTCGAATGCCTAAAACATTTGGAATGACAGAAATGGCTAACTAGAACTTTCCACACTTTTTCAATACGGAAGCCAATCAACACACCGTTCTACCCCATTTGCCTGAGGCTCATTATTATGACCCTGACAACATGTGTACCGAACAACGAGAAGCTTTCTACGCTTGGTACCAGGCTCACGCCTCGGACCCTTTCGACTTTCAGGAAGAAATGCTAAGGTATTGTCGTTCCGACGTGGACATTTTACGTCGATGCTGTGGAAAATTTCGAGAACTGTTCATGGAACACGGAGGGGTCGATCCTTTGAAAGAAGCTTGCACCATTGCCAAAGCGTGTTCCTTAATGTACCGGCAACGATTCATGCCTGAAAACACCGTGGCTGACATCAGTCCTCAAACGACCAACTATGTCAAAAGTCAATACTCGGTCAAAGCCCTACGCTGGTTACATTACTTGTTCGACAAGGAAGACAAATGGATTCAGCATGCCCGTAACAGAGGGGGCGGCGAAAAGACCATTGGAACACATTCGGTCGATGGCTGGGACTTAGAAAACCTCAAGATCGTGTACGAGTTTAACGGTTGCTTATTTTACGGATGTCCCGTCTGTTACCCTGACCGTGGCACTAAAAATCAGTTTTTACAACGGACCATGGAAGACTTGTACCAGGACACTTGTCAGCGACGCCTAAAGTTAGAACAGCAAGGATACCAAGTGGTGGAAATGTGGGAACACGAATACGATCACCGTTTGAAAACCGATCCCGAGTTTAAACGCCTCGTGGAGTGTTACCAGTTCATGGACCCCCTGAACCCGAGGGATAGTTTGTACGGAGGAAGGACCAATGCCACTTGTTTGCTGTACCAAGCTGACGAAGAGAAAGGAGAAGAAATCAAATACTTGGACATGTGTTTGCTATATCCCTACGTGTGCAAATATTGTCGCTTTCCTGCAGGGCACCCACAATTATTCACGGAACACATCGACCTGAAAAACATTCGACAATACGAAGGCTTGATCAAGTGCAAAGTTTTGCCTCCCACGAACCTATACCATCCCGTGTTACCTCACCATTGCCAAGGCAAACTGATGTTTCCTTTGTGCTGTACTTGTGCCGAAACGTGCAACCAAGATCAACCTTGTCAGCACACCCAGGAAGAACGGGCTTTGACGGGGACGTGGGTCAGCGTAGAATTGTTCCAAGCTATGGACATGGGATACCAACTGTTAGAAGTGTACGAAATTTGCCACTTTCCCAAGACACAACAATACCACAAGGGTGACCCCACGCAGAAAGGCATTTTTGCAGACTACATGGATGCCTTTTTGAAACTGAAGCAAGAAGCCAGTGGCTATCCTTCCTGGTGTCACACTCCCGAAGACCAAAAGACATTCAAAGAGAAATACTGGGCACAAGAAGGCATTACTTTAGATTACATCGAGAAAAACGAAGGCAGGCGATCGTTTGCCAAAGTGATGTTAAATTGCTTGTGGGGCAAAATGGCACAACGACCGTGTTTACCCAAGACGGAATATTTGACAGAACCTTCCCGCTATTTCCAGATGATTCACGACAAAACATAATTCATGAAACACGTGGACGTCGTTCGCGAGAATTTGATCTTGGTCAATTACGAAGAAGATCTGGACTTTGTACAAGACGACCCCTTTGGAAATGTCATCATTACGGCTTACGTGACAGCTCATGCTCGCTTAAAATTGTACGAAGCTTTAGAACTGTTAGGGGAACGTGCCCTGTACTTTGACACGGACAGTTGCATTTACATCCATCACCCGATTCAACATCACCCTGACATCGAAGGAGACCGTTTAGGAGCCTGGACAGACGAGCATCCCGACGCCAAGATTTTAAGTTTCGTAAGTGGTGGTCCTAAAAATTACGGCTACAAATATCGGGACAAACAAGGAGAAGTGCACACGAAGTGTAAAGTGAAAGGATTGACTCTGAATTATCGCACCAGTCGAGTGGTCAACTTTGGGGTATTGAAAGAAGCCTTGCAGTCTATAGAGGATGAACACTTTAAAGTGACCACCTATCAGCCCAACAAGATTGTACGTTTACCCACTCACCACATCGTCAGTCGACCCTTGGAAAAAGTCTATCAAATCGTGTAACAGAAGCGAGTGCGGCTTCCCAACCACTTTACTTTGCCGTATGGACATGTCGGTATAAAACATTGGCTGTAAGAGGATAGCCACCCACCAGAAGTATGACTTCGCCACAGCAAGAATCGAGTGAGAAATCCAGTGAGAATTCCAAGTTCAAACCCTACCATTTTCCGGTCTTCTTACCTGACTATTGTGATTGTTCCCGTCGATTGGAAACGTTTCAAGCATGGCCTACGGATAGGGAAGGATTACCTTCTTCGAATGTTTTAGCTAGAACAGGATTTGTCTACTTGGGACCTGAGTCTGGATTGGGATACGAAGTACAGTGTTTCGCTTGCGGACTGAAGTTACGAATGGATCTATGTATCTATAAAGTTTCAGCTATTTTGGAACTGCTCGATGGTCTCCGCACTGCCCCTACCTTTCTATGGCCTTTCCACCCATTACACTACTGTACAATTATTACGGTACCTTAGAGACGGTACCTTCCAAAACTAGACATAAAAAAGGAACGATGTACAAGCTTGAGACTGCATTGCGACTAGTATAAAAAGGGGCTATGGTCATGATCGATAGTTCATTGTGACTACCAAGACCAAGCGAACAAGATGAATACTTTCAGAGAAACACAAAACAAGTTCAGACAGGCACAATTCAAGTTTGGGGCCTCTGAAGTGGAATGCGATTGTGAGCCTTGCGATGGGTACGATGCTGTACGTTGTGACCTTAGCTATTCCGTAAAGCATCATGGGAACTTTGTTCTCACTACCCCTATCATGGAAAGTGATGCTGTGCGTGTCAAACCCGATGCCGCTCGTCCTCTTGGACACTTTAGTGGGTTTCGTTTTAAAGGTGAATGTCCACCTTCACGTCTACCTCCCTACGGATGTCATCCAGCCCTGAGCAAACTCCTGTCCATGTTACCGAAACGAACCTGTGAAAGACGAATATTCGTTTCCTGTGCGTTTGTCGGAATACTGCGACTTTGAAAATCGTCTTCAATCGTTCAAAGGAAAATGGCCTAAGTATCTGGGAGGACCGACCCCCGAAGAATTAGCCAGAGCCGGATTTTTCTACTTGGGCGAAGGGGATAAAGTCAAGTGCTTCAGTTGCGGTGTGTCACTTCACCACTGGGAACCACAAGATTCGGCCTACCTAGAACATGCTCGTTGGTCACCGAATTGTCATTACTTACCCTTAGTGGGACCGAGACATTGAAGTAACTTACCATGTAGTTGAAGAAGAAACCAAACTGGTTAGGAGTCAAATGTTGGACATCACCAAGACCAGTATTTAAACTTCATTTCAAAAGCGATATTGAATCATTACCTAAAGAACTGCAAGAGAAGATTTACAAAGAAGTTTGGCAGGGGCTTGCCAGAGTGGAATCTCAATGGGTGACTGTAGAACTTTTATGCCGAGAAATTCACAAGAGGAAAGTGAAAAAAGTCAACCAGACCTATTCATGGATACTTTACAAGAGAACATTCGTGCTTTGCCTGTGGAGTTGAGAGAACGCATTTACCGAGAACTGGTCAAAATACAAGTGAAACGTAAAGAACAGTTGCATCCGTTACGTCGCCTGTGTTTGAACCACTGGTACCTGAATGCTATACAAGGACTGATTCAGTTGAAAGTGTTCCATTGGTCAGATATTGATCAACGACCCCCTGGTTTTAAAAAGGATTGGTTTGCTATTGATGATTCTATCTACTACATTGTAAACTTACTGCATCGAATTCCAGAGGAAGAGTTAACGAATTACCAACATCTTCTACACAATGTCAAATTAGTAAAAGAGGAAACTTCTGAACGAATTGTCATGTGTAAATTAGTGATTAAACGATTTAGGTTCGACAATGAATTAAAACCATGTCTGTGCAAACGGTACATTTCTTGTGTCAGAAAGAGGATTTAGTATGACCTATTAATGGATACTTTACAAGAGAACATTCGTGCTTTGCCTGTGGAG
Organism: Sinohyriopsis cumingii; assembly: GCA_028554795.2. Classification (NCBI taxonomy): domain Eukaryota; kingdom Metazoa; phylum Mollusca; class Bivalvia; order Unionida; family Unionidae; genus Sinohyriopsis; species Sinohyriopsis cumingii. The sequence goes on from CM068833.1 coordinate 84,607,386, forward strand.
TTGAGAGAACGCATTTACCGAGAGCTGGTCAAAATACAAGTCAAACGTAAAGAGCAATTGCATCCGTTACGTCAGCAGATGTTTAACCACCTGTACCTGAATGGTATAAAAGGACTGATTCGTCAGAAATTGTTTCAGTGGTCAGACCTTGTTGAACACTTTGAGTTAGTGAATGAACGAAATGTTCATCATTTTGGTTACTTCGAGATTCACCTAGAGCAACGCATTGAGGAAGACGAGTTAAAGGATTACCAACATATTTTACGTGAAATCTGCTTAGCGGAAGAGGAAACTTCGAAACGAACTCAGAAGTGTAGGTTACAGTATGCAAGATTTAGATTCCCCACTGGAGAACGAAGATCTTTTGTTAGAAAGTACCTTTATTGCTTCCGAAACAAAGACACTATAAAATCAGGAATCCATGCCACGGCTCATGTCACAAGTGATTGAACAGATTCCATGGAAATAACTCAATGACCATATTCAAACCGTGGATCATTAACATCAATTATTACAAGAACTGTATCCGTTCAATTTGGGACGACGCATAGTGTGTCTTAGTGACTTGTTTTCTGGGATTTCGTTTACCAGCCGATTCCTTGTGGACTCTTTACGAACAGTACTTACCATCCAAATGTCCTTAAATGGTCACGAAAGACTCCTTTTGCTCAAAGCCTTGCGTTTTCATCTGGATACTTCTCGACCTCAACAGGAAAAAAAGATTCGTCAACTTTTAGCTACCGAAGACGTGTATGACGATGTGTGTGTAGCTTTTGACTTACACCCCCATTGGACAGATGTCCGTGCCTGGAAAAAAGGGGGTTTTGAGGCTTGGACCCAAGAAGTGGCCCAGTATGCACGAGAGTTGTTCAAGGAAAAAAGTTAATTTTCAACCTGTGTTAGTGACAGTGCCAGAAGAAAAACCCGTCACCCAAGACAGGACTGTCGTGAACATGCCTGAAAGACCCTTTTGGGAGGACACTTGTGTGACCTTACCCCCTATAGAACTGGTCAGAACATTACCCAAAACATGTTGTACAGACACTTGTGTTTATTCCACGTTGATGGTTTTCATGTGTCTTTTATCGTTGTACTTAAGCCTTTGGCTTTTATGTATTTTTGTCTTTTGTGTTCATGTTTAAAACATTCAATAAACGTGTCCTGAAAAAGTATATAAACTCTTGTCTTGTCTGTTTTCGTGTCACAAGTGACATTCCTAACACTATGGCTACCTCTACTGTCTCTGCTCCCTCTTCCTCTACTGTCAAAGTCATCGACGAACACTTAGATCGTGCCAGTTGGGAGGCTTTGTATCTTCGCCATCCCTTTAACATGCTCATTGCTGGACCTAGCGGTTCAGGCAAAACCGAATTCGTCAAACGTTTGATCGAACATAAACATCATTTGATCGATCGTCCACCTCAACGCATCGTGTGGTGTTACAAAGAGTGGCAATCGGCGTACAGCCTCTTGCGAGAAAGTCAAGGCGATTCCATTGTGTTTGTGGAAGGCATTCCTAAAGAAGACGACGGCATCGTCTCTGACTCCCGTCAAACCCATTTGGTCATTTTCGACGACATGTTAGGAGAAGACGAAGAAGAAATTAAACTGTGGTTCACGCGCAAAGGGCATCACCGTAATGCCAGTGTCGTTTACATCACCCAAAATTTGTTTCAACAAAGTAAAGCCCATCGCACCATCAGTCTCAATGCGCATTACGTGGTCTTGTTTAAAAGCCCTCGAGATAAATCGCAAGTGCAAGTCTTAGCCAAACAGTTAGGAACACCTTGGCTGACTCAGGCGTACGACGATGCCACTCAAACTCCACACGCTTATTTACTCGTCGATTTGAAACCTACGACCCCCGATGATTTGCGATTTCGTACCCAATTGTTTTACCACTGGTGCCAAGACGGAGGGCCTGTCCTGTACACGTCTCCGTCCTCTACTTAATTTCACTCAACAAAAAAATCTATAAAAACCTCTGACACTTTTCGTCTCTCTCACACAGTTTGAACATGATGTCCCTTCAGTCGCATCTTCCCGTCAAATTGATTCGTGCCTTGTATGGCATCAGTCGAGAAAAAATCCACAAATACGGGCTCGTGTCTTAGAAGCTAGACTCAAAGAAGTCTTACGATGGTTCACGGTGAGAGCATGTCAATTACTGCAAGGGATCATTCAGATTCCTCATCAAACCAAACGCTTTTTTGATCGAAACAAAGTCGCTTTGACCCAACTGGCCGATCCTCGCATCGACACTAAAACCAAAAAACAAATCATTTTGAAACCTGGAGGGAGCGGTACTCTAGGAGGGGTCATCATTCGCTCTCTCTTAAGATGGGATCCTAATGCCCCCAAACTTCTCCCCTAGAAAAAAGTCAAACGAAGCTCCAAGAAGAAAAAGAGCCACGGTGTCAAGGCGAAGTCCCCAAGGAGACCCGTGTCTCCAAGAACCTCTCCAGTGGCGGGACCCTCCTCTTACCACTCACCACCCCGGAAAAAGAAAACCCCCCAGAAAAAGAAACAGAAAAAAGTCCCCAGAAAAAGAAAAGTCCACAGAAGAAAACTAGTCGCAAGAGAGGCACATCGGTCAGGACGCAACCTTACACTCGCAAACCACGACCTGCAACGGGTGTTGAAACAAAGCGGTCGTCACCCTCTTCGATGGCAAACGGACAAAGGCACCGAATTTCTGAACCAAGCGTTCCAAAAAGAATTAAAGAAACGTGACATTCATTTTTTTACCACCGAGAATCCTGAAACCAAAGCCAGCATCGTGGAGCGTTTTCAACGCACTTTGAAAGAAGGCATGTGGAAATATTTTACGCATCACCACACTCTGAAGTACATCGACATCTTACCGCACCTGGTGCAAGCGTACAACCAATCTTACCATCGAAGCATTGGACGTGCCCCGCAAGAGGTGACTCCCGAGAACGAAGTGCTGGTGTTTGAGCGCCTGTTTGGTACGTCCCCGACGAGGGCTGTCCCCAAGAAAAGTGGAGTGTTGCCCGTAGGAGATTGGGTACGCATTGGCAAAACCAAACGCACTTTCGACAAAGGTTACTTACCTAACTGGACGACCGAATTGTTTCGCGTCACTGGACGAGTGCATGGCCGTCATCCTGCCGTCTATAGATTGGAAGACATGAACGGAGAAGTGCTCAAAGGAACGTTTTATTTGCCCGAGTTACAACGTGTCACCAAAAAAGAAGACGACGTGTACGACATCGAAAGCATTCTCGAACGCAGAACCCGTAAAGTAGGCAAACGACGTGTCAAAGAAGTCAAAGTACGTTGGAAAGGATATCCACCCAGTTTTGATTCTTGGATCGACACTTCGCAAGTCATCGACTATAAAAAGAAGTGACCATCATGCCCTTTCACACAGGCACAGCTACTACTGCAACCACTCCTTCACCCAGTTCTTCTCTGCAAGATTTACAAAAACAACCCTTGTGGGTGTGGTGTGGAGAACGTGTGCCTAAAACGCAAATCGTCTTTTTCTGCCAAATCTTCGTGGTGTATTGTGTCATCGGGGCAGCCATTGCCAATCTGAGTTTGCAACAAGGAGACAAAAAATTGTGGACCATTTTATTAAGCAGTTGCATCGGTTACCTGCTTCCCAATCCCTCCCTGAAATTCTCCTCGAACGGGAACCACGGGAACATTGTGTCCAGTGCCAGTGTCAATCACCACTCCAATAATAACCACAACAACAACCCCATTTTAGGCGGAGACACGCCTCTGACGTCCAGTAACCCCTCGGACAGCCACAGGATCAAATTGATTCTCTAAATGTTCTAAGGAATAACCCAGGCTGCGATGATGCAGAAAATACACACAATACTTTCCACACACCAAGGAATCTGTGCCTTGTAATTTCACATTATTGAATCGGGTGATCTGAGCATTTCTTCTCATAAAGTCAATGATATCGTCTTCCAAAGGGGGTAATCCATACGAATCGAAATATTCCACACATCCTTCTTGAGGAAAGTAGACGGCTACCCAGTGGGTTCCTGGGAGATGACTGTCGTCCGTGTTGATCACGTAAGCTTGATGGTCTTTAGGTTTGCGATGAGGGAGTTCATCTTTAGCACAGACGACAGGATTCCAAGAAGCCGTATACGAACTGTGGTTCAAAAGGTAATAAAGTTCCCAGGTATCCATGTTTTTTTTCTTCTTCACAGGTAATAATAAGTCGTTAATTCGATGCTGACTTTTTGCTTGAAAATGTCTGACGAATAAACGGTTATTCGTTCTGTTTCCTCACTCTGATTCAGGAGAGCTTCGATACGATGGATCTCTTGAGTGGTTAATGGTGGACAAGAATGTTCACGCAAGTCTTTATACCACTGATGCAACACGACTTCGTCCGAGATGAGACTCCAAGCTTCGTCCAGATACTCGTCCAATTTGTCTTCTTGACTCAGCATCAGGCATTTATCGTGTTGAATTTGACTGGGATGATCGTTTTGACATCCATAGCAATCTTTCTTGATCAATTCCGTCATTTTTTCGACCAAGTGTTTGGCAAAACAGGAGACTAAATGGGCTTCTTCTTCTGGCCATCTCGACTTCATCATGATAACTTCTTCCACAGTCTCCTCACATTCCATGTCCAAAGTTTCTCCACTAGGTAAAGAGGGATAACAGTCTTCCATGGCTTCTAATAATCTAGAATGACTTCTCTCAAACTGTTGATTTCTATGGTATTATCAAATTCTGCATACAGAATGACGTTCACCGTTTCATCAGGCTTTTCGGTTTGCAAACTGAATTTCCACACGAATCTGGCCGGATCTTATAGGGTGGAAATGTCCCTCGTCGCTGCCTTGGTCTGGAGTGAAATCAAAAGCCCACAAAGCGTAGCCTCCTGCATAATCTTCGTACGTAATACCGTGACTGGTGTTGGTTCCTAACTGACCGGTAGCTTCGTACAGGGACAAGTACGATCTCAAGTAATTCTTCTTCTCAAAGTCAGGTTCGAAGGGTCGGGTACACAAGGTCTTGCCGTCGCGACTGACTTCGATCTTGGACACGCCAAAGTGTTGAAAGTAGAAAGGATTTTTAGTGACAGCTCCGTTGAAGGCTTCATTCTCGACCATACCAACGATTAAACGTTTGGGGTTTGGGTAACTATCCTTGGAACACATCATCTTCGATCATGGATCGTTGCCCCTAGGGAATGGTGAAGGTTTTCACTTCCACGCGTCGTATCGGATACTTCGCGGTCGTTCTGCTCAACGTCTGACTCATGTCGTTTCCCACTTTAGGTAACACTTCCACGCGTCGTACGTAGAGTCTAGCGTCTTGGATTTTGGTTTTGTAATCGTCACTATCAGCCATTAAATGGAAAGCGGTACTGCTACGATTCAGTCTCAGGCGGACATCCACTCCGTTCAGCAAATATTTCTCTTGCAACCACATGTCCAAATGCAAACGATCCATCAGTTCTAAACTTGTGTTGGCTCCCATGATTCTGTTTCTTCGTTCTACAAATCCCTCATTGTATTTTTGTTTTATCAGTTGTAATAGTTTCCAATTCTTCAAACTCGTCAGCTTCGTCAGCTTCCCATACCACACAGGCATTGAGACGAGTGCTCTTGGCGTCTATTCCGTACGTCAAGAGATTTTCCAGGTAGGCACGATAAGGGTAAGTATCCATGCTGCTACTGACTAGTTTGTTATTCAAGTACAAGTCCACTCCACTGAACAAGGAATGCATGAAATTGTTGACAGGAACTACTTTCTCGTCACCGTCTATAGCACCTTAAGTCTTATCTTGAACTTTGACTTTCAAGTACAAGTAACTGCTATTCAGATCGATGTAATCTTCGGGCTGACCTTTGATATCAAACTCGATGGGAGCTGAATCGGCCAAAGAGGAGACGGGATGAAATTCCACCCATTGGGATTTTGCATGGTCATCATGGTGGGGGACATGACAAACAGATCCAGTTCCGACTTGGAACAAGCACAAGACTCCCGGTGCATCATTTTTTTCTCTTTCTCAATAATCGAAAACGTCTAAGTCTCGGACGGTTCTTCTTTTATTTGTCTTTCTAGCTTTAGACGTGTGAAGTCTGGTGAAAGGTTGTTTTCTTCGTCGTCTCTTTCTGTCTTGTCCTTGCTGAATGCCTGACTCGGTAGCGTGCAGAGCATTTATAGGTGTTTCTCGTCGGCTCAAAAGGTCTTTACCCGTTTGCAGCAAGACATTTTTGCCTGCCCTCATGAAGGCTTCTTTAGGATTTTGTTTGTCGATGATGACATTTTGGAGAAATTCTTTGCCTTGTGTCAGTGCGGCATCTTTCAAGGCGTGCAATCCGCGTGTCACCATCGGTTTCAAGACTGGGGCCACCGAACGAAAGGCCGATTTTAGCATATCTCCTAAACAGTGTCCTCGCTGTCAAGCAACCCCTCGGTACACTGGATACATGACTTACGAATCGTGAGAGAACCGTTTTCGAAAATGGAGTTTCACCGTGACTTTTCCTTTGGTGAATGAAATATTTTGTCCCAGATCTCCTTTTATAGCAATGTTGACTGTGTCCAAATAAGACTTGCTGACAGGCAAATAGTGAGGAAGTACAAATTCACGGTGGACGTGATAGGTGTCTCCACCTTCCTGGTCACTGTTCGTGGCACTATCCACTTTGAAAGGAATGACACGCAGTAATGGTACGGAGGTGTGTCCCACCACGTTGTACTCCACCACATCGGAATACACAAAGATCAAATTCAGTCCTTGGTTCAGTTCTACAAGAAATCGAAAAGCTCTGTAAAAATGCATATTGCTGTTGATCTTGGGGCTCAAATTGTTTGCGACCATTTCTGCATGTCCACCCAAAATTTCAAACAAACTACCATTGAACCTGATGGACAACGTTTGGGTATCCTGAAATTTCATCAGTAAGCGACGAGCCACTTTATGGTACTCCAGGGTGACACTTTTTTTGATTCTGTTCAGGGCTTTGCCAAAGGCTGACTCGAACCTGTAAGCGATATTTTTCACCAAATGTTCACCACTAAAATAAAACCCTGGAGGAATTTTCAAGATGTAGATACTGAAGAGTGGATTGTTGGCTGGTCTTGTGTCGCCTGAAAACCCGATTTCATTCATGGATTGTTGCAATTGTTCGTTCATGATTTCGACCTCAAAAGTGTTTTGCTTTTCAGTGATGTTTTTTGATTTGTGTTGGGTGAATCATTTCCACTAAAGCCACTTCCCAATGGGCTTCGTGATCTAACTGGATGGCCTGAGGTAATTTGGCCGTGTAACAGCACAACGTGTTCTTGGGAAACACCTCCATGGAACTGTCACTGGGTAAAGTTAAGTAAAATTGGTTTTGGTGACTCATAATTCCAGAGTTCTGTGGCTGTCCGAGGGGATATTACTGGACGTCAGAGGCGTGTCTCCGTCTAAAATGGGGTTCTGATTGTGGTTGAAGTGGTGACTGGCACTGGCACTGGACACAAGGTTCCCGGGGTTCCCGTTCGAGGAGAATTTCAGGGAGGGATTAGGAAGCAGGTAACCGATGCAACTGCTCAATAAAATGGTCCACAATTGTTTGTCTCCTTGTTGCAAACTCAAATTGGCAATGGCTGCCCCGATGACACAATACACCACGAAGATTTGGCAGAAAAAGACGATTTGCGTTTTAGGCACACGTTCTCCACACCACACCCACAAGGGTTGTTTTTGTAAATCTTGCACAGAAGAACTAGGTGAAGGAGGAGTGGTCGACGTAGCTGCGTCTGCTGTGTGAAAGGGCATGATGGTCACTTCTTTTTATAGTCGATGACTTGCGAAGCGTCGATCCAAGAATCAAAACTGGGTGGATATCCTTTCCAACGTACTTTGACTTCTTTGACACGTCGTTTGCCCACTTTACGGGTTCTGCGTTCGAGAATGCTTTCGATGTCGTACACGTCGTCTTCTTTTTTGGTGACACGTTGTAACTCGGGTAAGTAAAACGTTCCTTTGAGCACTTCTCCGTTCATGTCTTCCAATTTATAGACAGCAGGATGACGGCCATGCACTCGTCCAGTGACGCGAAACAATTCGGTCGTCCAGTTAGGTAAGTAACCTTTGTCGAAAGTGCGTTTGGTTTTGCCAATGCGCACCCAATCTCCTACGGCCAACATTCCACTTTTCTCGGGGACAGCCCTCGTCGGGGACGTACCAAACAGACGCTCAAACACCAACACTTCGTTGTCGGGAGTCACTTCTTGCGGGGCACGTCCGATGCTTCGATGGTAAGATTGGTTGTACGCTTGCACCAGGTGCGGTAAGATGTCGATGTACTTCAGAGTGTGGTGATGTGTAAAATATTTCCACATGCGTTCTTTCAAAGTGCGTTGAAAACGTTCCACGATGCTGGCTTTGGTTTCGGGATTCTCGGTGGTAAAAAAATGAATGTCACGTTTCTTTAATTCTTTTTGGAACGCTTGGTTCAGAAATTCGGTGCCTTTGTCCGTTTGCCATCGAAGAGGGTGACGACCGCTTTGTTTCAACACCCGTTGCAGGGCTCGCACTAACTCGCTGCTCGATTTGGAAGTCAAGGGCACGACCCAGGCAAATTTGGAAAAGACGTCGATGACACAAAACAAATATCTGTAGCCACGATTGTAGCTGGCCAAATGAGAGACATCGGCTAAATCGGCTTGCCATTGATGATCGATGCCTTCCACTCGGGTGCGGCTTCTGGCAAACTTGCGTCGAATGGGTTTGTGTAAAGTGTAGGTAACTTGTTCTTGTAACCATCGTTGCACTTGAGGTAAACGGAGACTTTTCAGTCGCGTTTTGGCAGCACGATACAATTTTTGAACTCCTGCGTAACCTGCAGGATGGGAGGGATCGTAGTAAATGCTGGCTAAGACTTTTTCCATTTTTTTTGTGTTAATAAGACACCCACTCTTGGAGGATGCTACTCTTTTTCTCTTGGGGTATTTTCTTGGATTGCAATGCTTTGCGTGTGCGGCTAGCAATAGGTGTCGAAGAGGAGAAGGATGTCTGAGCGGGGAATATCGGTTCTTGTTTCACTTCTGTCTTCACTTCTGTCTTCACTTTCTTTTTCTCTTGTGAGGAAGAAGGGGTGACCATCATCTTTTTAATCCATCCAATTCTGGAGGTAGGTGGTGTTGTTAACTTGCGTACTTTTTCTGTTGGAGTTTGAAACCCTTCCTCTTCTTCTCCTTTTTCTGTCTTGGTCACGGGTACTGGTGGTACTGGTACTGGTACTGGTGATGGTGCTGGACTTTTCATCAAGGTCTTAAAATCTTTCAGAGTGGGTAGAGTTGTTTCGTCTAAAGCTTTCTGGTGAAAGAGTTGCAGTCGTTGCAAGAGTTGACCGTACTTTTGCGATTTTTCTGTTTCGGACAAATCTTGGCGATCCATCAAGGACTGCAATTCGTGTTGTAACTGGGACATCTCGCTCAAATGGGGATTGGGAGGTAAATGCGGGGTGTGTTGTTCTTGCCACCGATGGTATTCCATCCATCGTTTGTAAGGCACTAAAGCTAGTTTTCGTCCTTCCATGGGGTTGTCAGGGGTCAATTCTGAGATCTTGGAACTTCCGAGGCCTTTTTATCTTGCTCCCACCAGTCCTCCCAACATGGTTCCCAAGACTCCTTTCAGTATGGGGCCTAACAAGAGAGGTAAAATACCTCCACGTTGCACTAACATCTTCTTTTTTTGACGAATGGGAATTTTCTTTTGAACCATTTGGCGAAGAACGTGACGATGTTTGCCTAAGCATTGTTTCTGGTGTTTGGACAAAGGGATCGTGCCTTTCAAAACGTTCAAACAACATTCGCACACGGTATCGATGACCTCTTTGGAGGCTGTTTGAATGAGTTTTTTTCGTAGGGGTGGAGAAGCTTTGGACAGGACAGATAACATGTCCCCATGTTTGGCTAAACGTGGTGGCAGTCCTTTCCTTTTCTTTCCTTGGGGTTTTCTGGAGGGTGACATCTTTGAGTCTTCAGGAGCACCAAAAAACACTGATACCCGACTTGGTCACAGGCCTTTTTTATACTGGAACGCGTCGCCACTGATTGTCTTTACGTCGTATTAGTTTGAGGACAGGCATGACACGTCTTGCAGGGGTACGTAACGGACTAAATCGAGCCAGTTCTTGCTTGGACAAATCCAGTAAACTTTGTAACATGCCCGATCTTTCTTGAACTTTGATTTTGGGAGAAGGTACTTTGTGAGCAGCAGCCACTGCCACTAAATTGGAAGGTCCTGCCACTGGGGAAGTTCTTTTGGGGGTCATCAACGGAGAAGTTCTTGGTGTGATCAACGTCTCCAAGTACTCTTCAGTTCTGGGTGTCATTAACGGAGAAGTGGACAAACGTGAAGCTGCCGGAGACGCAGTCACCGCCGTGGCAGGTCGTGGTTTGCGAGTGTAAGGTTGCGTCCTGGCCGAAGTGCCTCTCTTGCGACTAGTTTTCTGTGGACTTTTCTTTTTCTGAGGGCTTCTTTTCTTTTTCCGGGGTGGTGGTGGTGGTGTCTGGTCAGAGGAGGGTCCTGCCACTGGAGAAGTTCTCCTTGGGGACCTGGTCTTTTTCTTCTTGGGGCTTCGTTGGACTTTTGTCTTGGGTATAACTTTGGGGGCATTAGGATCCCATCTTAAGAGTGAGCGAATGATGACCCCTCCTAGAGTACCGCTCCCTCCAGGTTTCAAAATGATTTGTTTTTTGGTTTGAGTGTCGATGCGGGGATCGGCCAGTTGGACCAAAGCGACTTTGTTTCGATCAAAAAAGCGTTTGGTTTGATGAGGAATCTGAATGATTCCTTGGAGTAATTGACGTGCCGTCACCGTGAACCATCGTAAGACTTCTTTGAGACTAGCTTCTAAGACACGAGCTCGTGTTTGTGGATTTTTTTCTCGACTGATGCCATACAAGGCACGAATCAATTTGACGGGTAGATGCGACTGAAGGGACGTCATGTTCGCACTGTGTGAGACAGACGAAAAAGGGTCTGAGGTTTTTATAGATTTTTTTATGGGGAGTGAAATGAAGTCGAGGACGGAGACGTGTACAGGACAGGCCCTCCGTCTTGGCACCAGTGGTGAAACAAGTGGGTACGAAATCGCAAATACTCGGGAGTCGTAGGTTTCAAATCGACGAGTAAATAGGCGTGTGGCGTTTGAGTGGCATCGTCGTACGCCTGAGTCAGCCAAGGCGTTCCTAACTGTTTGGCTAAGACTTGCACTTGCGATTTATCTCGAGGGCTTTTAAACAAGACCACGTAATGCGCATTGAGACTGATGGTGCCATGGGCTTTACTTTGTTGAAACAAATTTTGGGTGATGTAAACGACACTGGCATTACGGTGATGCCCTTTGCGCGTGAACCACAGTTTAATTTCTTCTTCGTCTTCTCCTAACATGTCGTCAAAAATGACCAAATGGGTTTGACGGGAGTCAGAGACGATGCCGTCGTCTTCTTTAGGAATGCCTTCCACAAACACAATGGAATCGCCTTGACTTTCTCGCAAGAGGCTGTACGCCGATTGCCACTCTTTGTAACACCACACGATCCGTTGAGGGGGCCGATCGATCAAATGATGTTTATGTTCGATCAAACGTTTGACGAATTCGGTTTTGCCAGAACCGCTAGGTCCAGCAATGAGCATGTTAAAGGGATGGCGAAGATACAAAGCCTCCCAACTGGCACGATCTAAGTGTTCGTCGATGACTTTGACAGTAGAGGAAGAGGGAGCAGAGACAGTAGAGGTAGCCATGGTGTGAGGAATGTCACTTGTGACACGAAAAAACAAACAAAACAAGAGTTTATATACTTTTTCAGAACACGTTTATTGAATGTTTTTTTCAAACATGAATACGAAAGACAAAAATACATAAAAGCCAAAGGCTTAAGTACAAGAATAAAAGGCACATGAACGTGGAATAAAAAACAAGTGTCTGTACAACAACCACATGTTTTGGGTAAAGTTCTAACCAGTTCTATAGTAGGGGGTAAGGTCACACAAGTGTCCTCCCGAAAGGGTCTTTCAGGCCTGTCCACGACAGTCCTGTCCTGGGTGACGGGTTCTTCTGGCACCGTCACTAACACAGGTTGAAAAGTAACTTTTTTCCTTGAATAACTCTCGTGCATACTGGGCCACCTCTTGTGTCCAAGCCTCAAAACCCTGGTCTCGGTGATGTCCAACATTTGACTCCTAACCAATATGGTTTCTTCTTCGTCAACGACATGGTAAGTTACTTCAATGAACAATGAACTATTGGTCTTGGACGTTGTCCCTTTTTATATGCTGACCAATATCGATGTGACCGTACGGCAACGTAAAGTGATTGGGAAGTCTCACTCGCTTCTGTTACACGATTTGATAGATTTTTTCCCAGGGGCCGACTGACGATGTGGTGAGTGGGTAAACGTACAATCTTGTTCGGTTGATAAGTGGTCACTTTAAAGTTTCCATCCTCTCCCGATTGCAAGGCTTCTTTCAATACCCCAAAGTTGACCACTCGACTGGTACGATGATTCAGAGTCAGTCCTTTCACTTTGCACGTCGTGTGCACTTCTCCTTGTTTGTCCCGGTATTCGTAGCCGTAATTTTTGGGACCACCACTGACGAAACTTAGAATCTTGTCGTCGGGATGCTCGTCTGTCCAGGCTCCTAAACGGTCTCCTTCGATGTCAGGGTGCTGTTGAATCGGGTGATGGATGTAAATGCAACTGTCCGTGTCAAAGTACAGGACGCGTTCTTCTAACAGTTCTAAAGCTTCGTACAATTTTAAGCGAGCATGAGCCGTCACGTAAGGCGCAATGATGACATTTCCAAAAGGGTCGTCTTGTACAAAGTCCAGATCTTCTTCGTAATTGACCAAGATCAAATCCTCTCGAACGACGTCCACGTGTTTCATGTATTTGGTTTTGTCGTGAATCATCTGGAAATAGCGGGAAGGTTCTGTCAAATATTCAGTCTTGGATAAACACGGTCGTTGTGCCATTTTACCCCACAAGCAATTTAACATCACTTTGGCAAACGATCGCCTGCCTTCGTTGTTTTCGATGTGGTCTAAAGAGATGCCTTCTTGTTCGTAGTATTTCTCTTTGAATTGTATTTGGTCTTCGGGAGTGTGACACCAGGAAGGATAGCCGCTGGCTTCTTGTTTCAGTTTCAAAAAGGCATCCACGTAGTCGGCGAAAATGCGTTTCTGAGTAGGGTCACCCTTGTGGTACTGTTGTGTCTTGGGAAAGTGGCAAATTTCGTACACTTCTAACAGTTGGTATCCCATGTCCAGAGCTTTGAACAATTCCACGCTGACCCAGGTTCCCGTCAAGGCACGTTCTTCCTGGCTGTGATGGCAAGGTTGGTCCTGGTTGCACGTTTCGGCACAAGTACGGCACAAGGGAAACATCAGTTTGCCTTGACAATGGTGAGGTAAGACGGGATGGTATAGGTTCGTGGGAAGCAAAACTTTGCACTTGATCAAGCCTTCGTATTGTCGAATGTTTTTCAGGTCGATGTGTTCTTTCAGCAATGGCGGGTGCCCTACAGGAAAGCGACAATATTTGCACACGTAGGGATACAACGAACACACGTCCAAGTATTTGATTTCTTCTCCTTTCTCTTCGTCAGCTTGGTACAGCAAACAGGTGGCATTGGTCCTTCCTCCGTACAAACTATCCCTCGGGTTCAGCGGGTCCATGAACTGGTAACTTTCCACGAGGCGTTTAAACTCGGGATCGGTTTTCATACGGTGATCGTACTCGTGTTCCCACATTTCCACCACTTGGTATCCTTCCTGTTCTAACTTTAGGCGTCGCTGACAAGTGTCCTGGTACAGGTCTTCCATGGTCCGTTGTAAAAACTGATTTTTAGTGTCACGGTCAGGGTAGCAGACGGGACATCCGTGAAATAAGCAACCGTTAAACTCGTACACGATCTTGGGGTTTTCTAAGTCCCAGCCATCGACCGAATACGTTCCGATGGTCTTTTCGCCTCCTCCGTTGCGGGCATGCTGAATCCATTTGTCTTCCTTGTCGCACAAGTAATGTAACCAGCGTAGGGCTTTGACCGAGTATTGACGTTTGACAAAGTGGGTCGTTTGAGGACTGATGACAGCTACGGTGTTTTCAGGCATGAATCGTTGGCGGTACACTAAGGAACACGCTTTGGCAATGGTGCAAGCTTCTTTCAAAGGATCGACCCCTCCGTGTTCCATGAACAGTTCTCGAAATTTTCCACAGCAACGTCGTAAAATGTCCACGTCGGAACGACAATACTTTAACATTTCTTCCTGAAAGTCGAAGGGGTCCGAGGCGTGAGCCTGGTACCAAGCGTAGAAAGCTTCTCGTTGTTCGGTACGCATGTTGTCGGGGTCGTAATAGTGAGCCTCAGGCAAATGGGGTAGAACGGCATGTTGATTGGCTTCCGTATTGAAAAAGTGTGGAAAGTACCCTTTAGCCATTTCTGTCATTCCAAACGTTTTAGGCATTCGGCTCAAAGGCATGGCCAAGTAACTCATCGAATCTTTAAACTGTACTTGTCCCACTTGCATGAAAATGATTTTGGCTCCGTTCAAAGTCACTTTAGGACGTTCGGTGCCTTGTTCCGTATAGTATCTGAGAAGAAACTGTCCATCGTATCCGGAGAAATTGTGAGCCATCACCGTGGCATGACGATGACAATCTCCGTAACGTTCGATGTCCTCTTGGCTCCACGTCTTGTCGATGGGGTCTAAGACACATTGGGCAAAATCGGCTAAAGTGTTTGGTCCCCGAAAGATTTTTTCACGTCCTCCAGGAATCTTGCTGCAGTGAGGGCAATGACTGAAGATAGGTTCTTGAATGCACTTCTCGCACGCTCGATGAGCCACGCAGAAATTAGGAATGTGAATGCCGGTCTCTTGCATGCATTCGAAATCGAAAAAGATGAAATTGCCTTTCTTCTTGTGACCGTCCTCTTTCTCTGGTGGGGGTTGGTATTTTTGCACGTAGCATTGGTGTTCCAAGTCCACGATGTGGTGACAAATGTGACATTTTTTCTTTCCTCGACATACGTGTGCCTTGGCATTATTGGTAAGTATGCCTTGTCCACAGGTAGGGCACAATCTCAGGAGTTGACAAGCACATTTCTTCTGTTAACCTTGTGTTTTCAAATGTTGTTGGTAACAGGTAGGACTGACAAACGTGCGCAAACAAGTCGAACAAGGCACTGGTCCTTCGCTCAGACAGGGTGGAGAGGCCAAACATCCTGGGCATTTCATTCCACAATGGTTGTGTTGCTCTCGATTGTTATAACCATAGTCACATTTCTCACAATAATAACCGTATCCCAGGAATCCAGTGATACTGGTAATGGTATCGAAATGATCATCGTGATGATAGACATGAATGTATTTTCCGTCCTTAAAATCTTGGCCTCGAAACAACAGAGTTCCACGCATTTCTTGAGGGTGCACTTCAAGGTGTAGCGTGGAGCTAGGGCATCTTGCAATTTTTGCATCTCAGGAATGCCACAGGGTGTGTCTTTGGACAGTCCGGCTTGTTGTAACAGGAGTTCTGCTTCATTTCGTTGTTTGGCTCGGTCGGATTGTTGAATAGTTTTCCAGGTTCTTTTCCATTCTACCGTGTCGTTCTTGTTGGCATAGGTTCGTCCCACCACGATGGCACGGGCTAAACACATTTGGTCTTGAGGGTTGTTAATTCGGACGAGACTCTTTTTGGTGTTGCGAAGGTCGTCCACCAATAACATCTTTTTGCGTCCAGTCCCTTGAGGAGGAGAGACGTGGGCCATTTTCAGTGTGGCTTTACCATTGGTGATGTCAAACTGGTCATTAGATTGTTGCACCTGTTGTATCTTGTCCATGACTTTGGAAGGGGTCAGTTCTGCGGGTCTGCTAAACTCGATCCAAACAGGGGATTTCAAACCGTCGTGATCTATGGATAGTGTCAAGCGATCGTCTTCTTTGGGTTGACATTGTCGCTTGAGTGAGGTGAGCAAAGAATCCCACATCTCGGTGATAAACCCTTCTGCTTTCTCCAATGGTACGTCGGCCTTGAAATCTTTAAACTTCACCGTGTAGGTGTAAGCCGTGGTTCTAAATTTTCTAGAGGAGCGCTTTTCCGTCTCTCGAATGGAATAGTACTTTTCAGGGTTGACTAAGGGTGGTGAACTTGGTTTAGAGGGTTCGGATTCTGGTTCACTCATGTCCTCTTCAAAATCACTGGCATGAATTTGTGCCAAGATTTCAGCCCTGGTACGAGGCGATAGATCACGTTTCTGCCTCTTACTTTCTTCTTCTTCTTCTTTCTTCTCGAATGAATGGGATCGTTTCATCTTGAGTGCAAAACGTCAAATGACTCAAGTTCAAACACCATAGACTAATTTATAGTCATGGCAAACCAGCGTATATAAAAAGGGTGTGTCTTGTCCTTTCACTATTCATTTCACTCTCAAACCGAGGAGAACGATGGAAGAGACTACCCAGATGGAACGTTTCGTCAGAGCTTTGCGAGGGGTCATTAGAAAATTCTGTTCAGACCAGCCGACGGACTACTCTCCTTCATTTCGAGATAAGAGTCAGGATACTTGCTATATCTGTCAGAAGAAAGGGCATTGGTCTTCAGAGTGTCCAGACCGTCAAAAAAGAAAAAAAAACAGGGGCTAAAAAAGACAAAAGTCAAGATACCTGTTATTATTGTAAAGAAAAAGGACATTGGTCTCCAGATTGCCCAAAAAAGAAACAAGAGGAGTCAGAAGAAAAGAAGGATTCTTCAGAAGAAAGAGGGATTCTTCGGAAGAAGAGAGGGATTCTTCGAAAGAAGAGAGGGACTCTTCAGAGGAAGAAGAGGAAGAAAGAAGACAATTCTATTTAAAAGAAGCAAAGAAACAGGAGAAGAAAAGAAGAAGGGAAGAAAATGAGGAAAAAACGGTGAAGAAATTCAAAAAACAGAGAGACTAAACAAGGAGAAAGAAGAAGTCAATGAACTTTTAATTAAAGTGTTCTGTGGTGAATTGTGAATTGGATTGTAAAAAATGGATAAAAGAATACATGAATGATATAAGGTAAGTGTCTTTGAGTTTTGATTTTAAAATAAGAAGCTACACTCACGCACTCATGCACAGACACGTACTATAAGGGTAAAATGGGTGGGGTTTATTTTTGAGTTATTGGCAAATTGAAATTGTATTTCTTTTCGAAAAATGTGGGTGGCCCTGAAAAGGGCCTTTTTGTTTTGGTGTAGGGGTCAGTTTAACCAATCAACTTTAACTGCCTTAAGCCTTTGCCACGGCCAAGGCCTACTTCTGATGATTGGGTTGAAATCACTAAGGGTGGTACGACAGGCTTACTCACAGGGTTGGCGTGTTTAGCTCGGGAAGGTCGTATTCTCTTCGGTCGTGATAAAGAAGTCTGATACATTTGTTTCAGACTTCTTAACTCCGCTAAAATGTCCAACAGTACCGTAGCCGTTTGATTTTCACCCTCTTGTTTCTTTGCTGCTACTTCTTCTTGCTGTTGTTGCTGTTGTTTTTTTCTTACCTCTTCTTGTTGCTGTTGCTGTAGGAGAAAAGCTTGTTCCGCTTCCTTTTGTCGTTGCATAAATTTCTCCAATTCTTCTTTCTGTCTCTGTCTAAAATTCTCCACTTGCGGTAATGAAGAAGGTAACGAAGGTTCCGGAACAAATTCTTGCAAGGTAAGAAAATCCACAAAATCCCAATGTACCTCTTCTGAAAGTAAGTCCGGGTTCCCTTGGGCAGTCTCCCCTGCTGGTGCAGCCCAATGGATCGTTTTCTGAGTTTCCGTCATGTTGAATCACTGTCGCATAGATTGACTGCACACAAGCGCTAGCGAATCTATATAGACCACATGACGTCACAGACTACTCTCTTCGGATTGGATGCGGGCTGACTGAATTTTGTAACGCGTGTTTGGATTGGTGAATGAACTCAATCCGTTTCAATCCTACCTCTACCTATAAATAAGCGCAGTTCAGTGCATTGATTCACTTGTTCTCGTCGCTTCAAGATGTGGACCGATGTGCAATCTTCTACGCTTGTGTCTTCCATGATGTTCCGGACGGACATACCCATGTATGTCCGATCCAAGTGGACCGTTGTCCACAGGACAAACACCAGCCTGTGGATACGTAGGATCTACGTAGAAAGACAAGGATGCCTGAAAAGAGTGCTGATTTACGGACCAACAGTGAGACGTAGCCTAAGGACAAGAAGAAGACCAATGCGGTACCATTTATGTTAATGAATACATTAACATAAACCCAAAGGCCCTTTTCAGGGCCAGCCATATTTCTCGAAAAGAGATAGCCTTTCCATTGCCTACCCCTTTTTAAAAAATTTAAAAAAATAATAATCCCATATTCAATTCCCCTTGACGCTATAAAGTCCCACCCTGTTTAAATTCCTTTGACGCTAAACCGTCCCACGATTTTTCTCCATGTTAATTTCCCTTGTCGCTAATCTGACCCACGATTTTTCTCCATGTTAAATTTCCCTTGACGCTAATCTGTCCCAGGGGTCTCTGTAATGCTAATTCCCATTGACGCTAATGTATCCCACCTTACTACTATTATTTTCTGAGGATGAGGATGAGGGGGGAGGGGTAAACATGTAGTGGTCAGCTATTAATTTCTTCTTTTTTGATGTAGGCCAAAACATGTTGCCCCTATGAGCTGGCGCCCATAGGCATGAAAATATATTTCGATGGAAATAACTAAAAGTAATATTAACACCCATTAGTGTTCGATCTGTCTCTGTCACACACACACACACACACACTTTCAAACTGCTTGTATCCTACATGATGAATACGGTATTTTTTTAATTATTTACAAACACATACATCACCACCTTATAAAAGTGGATTTTATATATATATATATATATATATATATATATATATATATATATATATATATATATATATATATATATATATATATATATATATATATATATAACAGAAAATTAGACATAAACAAAAGCCGCTCCGGTGTCCTAGTGGTTGGAGCGTCCGCCTCGGATGCGGGAGGTCGTGGGTTCGATCCCCGGCTGAGTCATACCAAAGACTTACAAAAATCGTACTAACATCTGCCTCGTTTGGCGCTCAGCATTAAGAGGTTAGTATTAGGACTGGTCGGTCTGGTGTCAGGATAATGTGACAGTGTGGGACATCATGCTACATGTCTGCGGCATGATGCCCAAGTGCTAGACATCACTATAAACTGCCACACTGCATACATCATAGCGATATGACTGAAAAATTGTTAAAGCTAGGTTAAAATTACAACTCACAAGACATAAACATTATCTATTTTTAAGAAAAGTATGACTCATGCTGAGGTTATTTTGCCAATATCACAGAGCTGCTTAAAATTAATGGCATTCTGAAAATTAAAGCGCTTCGCACCTGTACAGGTAAATCGAGTTGTGCCCCTTTTCATGACACAACCCCGTCCTCTGTATGTATGCAAATGAGTTTGTTTATACGTAACATGTTATATTGATGTAGGTTTCATGAATCTTCAGCAGATTTTAGTTTCTTTTTTGGGGCTGGTTGCAACAGGTAGGTTAATAAAATTATACAGGTAATTATAAAGTATATGATTGAATACACCATAAGACGTACGTTAAAGGTATTATTGCGAATCGGAATTCAAAGATGTTGACAAAATGGCGGCTGTCTTGGCCTACCTGTGTAGAAATTGGTGGCGTTTACGTGTACTAAACGTGTTGATATTATTGTCTCATTCTTTTTTCTGCCTATTCTACATGATTTGCCTTGTTTGTTTTTACGTTTGTTTCTCCCCCTGCCGAACTTTCCTGTAGCACAGAAGTAACAATTATCACCAAACACCCACCCACTAGGTCCCGCTCTATGTTCAGATTCTCGACTGGAGTCGCTATTTAGATCAAAGTTTTGTGGCTCAATAACACTTTTCAAAAGTCAGATTGAAGGTTTGTTTGGTAATATTACTGCCCAGAAAATAACTAACGTACAAACTTGGAGCAGGTTTATAAAATCAGGTCGCACTTTGAACAGATCTCGAAACTCGGAGTTGGGTAGGGAGTTGAGGTCACGTGACAGCTAATTGTCTGTAGCGGCGGTCTCCCACAAATATTGGAAAGTCATGTTTGAAAGCTAATTTTCTGCAAGTTTCTGATTATTAAATGACAAACATTTATATTATTAGAGCGGTCAGTCGTCGTTAAATATCAGTTATCACAAGTTTTATGTCGGAACATTCTCTGAAAGGATTGAGTCGATTATTCTGTTTGATGAGCCATGTAACTGTACATGGACCATAGTCATGAAAATAAAACCGAATGTGATTGGTGGATAGCACTTAAATTTGTCGAATCGCATATTACAAATGGGGAACCATCATTACATCGCCAACATGAAGCAGACGAAATGCTGAACATTTCGACATTTGTTTCATTTAATCAGACAGCAAGGTTTTAACTCAGTAGCATTTTTCTGGACTTAAATGTTCGTATTTGCAATGTGAAAAACTTCTTTCCCCTACTCCTATCCTGTCCATTCACCCAGTCCATCACTTTAATTTGTAGAATAAAATGAAACACCACAAATACTCTGACAAACAAAATCGGAAAATTCAGTTCTGTTGCGTGCACACTGGAAATTTGTAAATGAAACCTTGATATATCACTAGTTTTATCTTGTATTTTGTTAAAATTTCTTTCCAAACAGCATTCTTAGTAAACTGTAGGGTGAAACGATTTATCGATATGTTGATGCATCAGTATGTTTGCTGAAACGATACACATATCGATACAGTAGACGGAGAATCGATACAAAATGATACTTACCATATGCATGTTATTTTAGTCTTTGGCAGTCATGAATGATTTGTATTAGTTGCCTTGTTATTCTGTAAAGTTATTATCCATCTGAAACAGCATTTACAGTAACACTCATTTTTATAAGTAAAAACAAAAATTACTATTTGAGAATACCCATTTGCCATCTGCAAATTAAAACAAAGTGACATGGTTCATAATCTGCCCCCCCCATTCCATGCTAATTATCTTAACCCAGAAGTATGTCCAGCATATACTATACATTCCAAACGTATTCCACATGTATAATGCAGTACTTTACTCATCATATAATAACAACTTTCACACAAAGTTTCTACTTTGAATTGTATCTTGACTTGTTTGGTCGATTTGAAAACTATGCTACTGGTTTGTTGCATGGTGAAATATGTTACATAGAATTTGTAATTATTGCTTGTTCCAGTGCAGGTTAAACAATAACCACAAATCAAAACCATTGAAGCTTATTCTCTGCGTGAGAAACAGGAAGTAATGGCAGAGCAACGGAATGTTTGCAGGAAAGTCATTAGATATGTCAAGTACTTATGCAGAGATGCTGTCAGGGTGTACTATTGCATGATTCGCATGAGAATGCCTGCAAATTCGATTAAAGTCCTACTTATGAAAATGTACTTGGCAAAGTATACAATTTTTATTTAATGTTTTATCACAACACCTGTTTTTCAGATAGCAGTTGTTCCACATCTGGGTTCTTCAAGCAGGACATGAATGATTGTGAAATTAAATTTGATTAGTACAATGTGCCCAGGAAAAAGCATTATGGCATAGTTTGAAACCATTCATGAAGAAAGTTTTACAAATGCTTGTTTAAAATATGGGCTACCTAATAAACCCAAGATCTCTGCTTCCTAGCATGGTTCATTATGGTTTCATTCGGCAAATACTTGCTGATGATAATGATGATCATAATCATTTTGAAAGTACATTATTATAAGATTATTGGACCTGTCAAGGTATTCATTGAGGTACAAGTAATTTACAGATCATTGCGTTGTTGTTGTAGGGTTTAATGCCATTTTTCAGCACACAATAGGCTATACATGGCGGCCAATATTAATGCAGGTGGAAGAACCCAGGAGAACACCGGAAAGAACCACAGACCCAGGAGAAGCTACTGGCAAGCTTTCTCACATACCCACATTGGCCGAATCTGAGAATCGATCTCACGTAGACATGTGAGATGATAGTGATCCATAACGGAGAGCGCTTTAGACCACTCGGCCACTCATATTAAATATGAGTCAGATGTGCATGCTGGAGCAGAGTATGCTCAGAATTAATTAACAGATTAATGTTTATACAACTAGAAGTGACATCTGTCAAAGATGTTGATTTCAGTAGAGCTATAAGAAAGTGGAGCAGGAAGAAAGAGAGACATATATTGAACTTTTGATAAATATTGACCTTTGACCATTTCTTCCTCCCTCTCCTTATATCTTTGATGAAGAGGGAGGTCTCCCTTAAGATAAAATCCTGTCATCATCTGTCCCTCAATTGTACAGAGGGAACAAATATGAAATTTCTCTTTTTGATGCAGAGATATTTAATCGGTGAATGAAAGTGCTTACGGAATAAATGAAATAGCATAGAATGAGCTATGGGGCAGATTTCAAACTGTTCAAGTTTATCACCTTGTGTAATTTAAATGAAAATTGTAGAATAAGACTGTGTAGTCAATAGTTTTTCTTCTGCACTAACAAATACAAGTACATGTGGCTGCAGCAGTCTTTTGCATCTGCAGGAAGTAAATTGTGATAGATTTTGTTGGTATTCATCCTCTTTCCCATGCCTAAATTTGTTCTAGATGAGATTTTCTTTGCACAAGGAAACTGCATTATTTCTTCTGTTTTGAAGATAACATCATAATATCTTCCAAGTGTAACAGAGACACAAAATTGGTAATAAGATGTTTTCAAATCATTCATTTTGTACAAAACTAAGGAAGTTAAATGGAGTCACCATTAAATAGCCTAAAACAGATAAAACTCCGCAACCAACAGGTAGTCTGTTTGAGAATTACATATAAATATAATGATAACTATATGTCTGTCTGTAGTCTGCATACAGGAAATAGGATCAAAATGTCAGTATACATAAAAGGGCACCACCTACCTTCAAAACATGGAAAGACCATCAAGTTCATATGTGTATCAATATGTATTGTATCGCAGGTTGCGTATCGTGAATCATATCAATACGTGGCACAGGTGTATCGTTTCACCCCTAGTAAACTGTAAACAATATTGACAGACTGCCGGGGATGGGCAGTATCTGCTAATTAGGTAGACCATGGGTGAATCAACATCCATTTGGAATTGAGCAAGGCATGGCCACCATTGGAATCACAAGTTTAAATCTAGTGTCTTGAAACTAAACATCAGTAGTCGCTAAACCATCTTGCGGGAATTACATAAGGAAGTTATAAGCTACTCCGACGTCATTCGAAATTGGCGGGAAACATTGTTATTCTTGGAATTACAAAGGGGCTTCAGAAAGGAAGCTTTTAGAGACCGGAGGAGCTGTAGGAGACAGAGAAGAGAAATACCCTGGTACAGTTGGTCCTGAGTCTCTGGGAGACAAGAAAAGGAGAGAACGGAAGTGATGAAAGGGTGAAGGACGTGGTTGTTGGACTGAAGGGGTACTGGGTACCAGTCAAGAAATACTACAGATGAGTAGAAACACAGGACAGGAGGAAAATCTATCACACTAAGTCAGACGAGGAAATAGGCCGTCACTTCGTCGAGTGAAAGACGAGTGATAGGGTTTTGAATATTGAATTTCATTTGAGGAAGGAGTATCTGTAATTGAATGGCATTAAATTTGTTGTTTATTTGAATTTCACCTTTTGTGTATTCAGTAATTTAACTGTCGGCATCGCTGACTGGGGGCTCAGAGCTTTGCATCTCTATCACTACTTCAGTTTCTAACAAAAACGAGCCAGGGTGGGTCTTCCGTGATATTTAAAGATAAGACTGGCAGTACCTCACCCCAACCTAAGGTAGTATACGAGACCTTTACATGTTGTATTGCTAATCAGTTAAAAGCAGACCTATTTTGCATGATGACTTTATGTCTTTTATACCAAGACAAATAAGGGGTATAGAATAAAATAAATGTTAGAAGGTATGCAGATCCTACCTGCATAAGAGCTTGCGATTATGGTTCTGTGTCAGGTCAACTCATTTCAGTTGATCAATTGAATGTTGTTAATAATTATTATTGTATAAGTATTATAATTAAACCATCTTAAGTTAGCTTCTGTTGACAAACATGATCAAAGAATTTCATGGCTACCAAGCAAAATGAGTACTTGGTGAATGAAAACCAGTGTTTCACAGATATGGTTCATTAGGGTGAGGTTAGTTCCAGAATTTGTTGGGATCTTACAATTCCTGAATTAGCACTTTGAGATTTCCTTAAGGATGAGAAAAAGCTTTACTATTAATTGCATTTAATATTTTATTAATAGAACAATAATAAAAATTGAGTGTAGACATTGATTGCTTCATGAAATAGATGTTGCAAGTCTTTGGAAAAAAAGAGGGATCGTTTGTTTTGAATCAAGAACAGCAAAAGGGTTTGACATAATACACAATGTTTTAGCATACATGTGATGGTTGTTGAGACCTTTAGTAATTAATGTTGGTTGGTTCTCTTGAACATGAATGTTATATTATTTAAACTAAATAACTGCATCATCAGAAAATCTCTTTATTGACAATTATTCCCAGTGCTGGTGTAAAATAAATATTGAGACAATTAAACATTCCTGTCACCCCACCTTCACCACCATGTTTTCTTGCTATTCAGTAGGGATAGCATTCCCTCAATTTATTTTAGGTCCCTTGGTAACTTAAACCCTTGCTTATTATACATTGTAAGTTTTTGGACCCTGTTGTGCATGAGTTATCAAGGGATAGGTGTAAAAATAATAATGTACATTACATATTATTCAAATTTATGGGATGCTAAATGCCAACTTAATATGAATTAAACCCGTTTCTATGGTAATGACACATCTGTTTATACTAAATTATTGTGGAATGTACAGCATGTACTATAAAAATAAATAAAAAATGCATAATCTACTTATATGACATTTACGATTTAGGGAATGACATTCATGATTCAGAATTTTTTAGACAGTAGTTTTGTATCAATATCTCATAGCTTTAGTTGGGTGGTAGGTATCTTGAAAAGTATATTGAGAATTTATCTGCATCACAGCCTTGCACTTTACAGTAAACCTCAACCACCATTATTTTACAAGACTTTTTCTATTTTTATTTGTATTTATCATTGATTTGGTTGAACAAAATTATTGTCCTCAGAATATTTTAAGTATTACTTTAGATGCAATCAAACCATGAACGTTTTAAATGCTTCTTAATTGTGAATTTTACAAAGTAATTTGTATTCACATTGCTTTAATTTGGAATGTGGGGCTTTTAATTCGCAAAGAAATTATAAAGTTTATATTTTACTGCCATTACATTTCTATGATTTAGAGAATTTTGTCATTGTAGTTTTATCCCTTCATTTTAATTTTACCTATTATTGCAGTTGGTATCTTGCACCTTTGTATACCTTTTAGAAGTAACTTATATTTTTACCTGCAGAAGTATCTGCATCACAACCATGTACCAAGAATGTACATCATGCCAATACATCTGCTAAAAAGTAACATATCGGTAACATTACACTCACTGTTACTGGCTTGATTTTTTATATAGTTACAAACATTTTCACAGATGGAGCAAGGTTTATTTTAAATCTGTAATTTTTTAAGGGATTAAATAATCCTGAGCTACATTGTAAGTGTGCCAGGTAAATACTTTTGAACACCGAAGGTGGAGTACAATTTATAAATATATTAGAGGTAGCCCCAGAACTTAGAGTTGTCGAAGGTGGAGTACAATTCATAATATATTAGAGGTAGCCCCAGAACTTATGTTGCCTATGGGATATCTTAATTCAGGTTAGCCTAGATTAATTATTCTTGTCGCCCCAAGGTTTAAGCTGCATGGTGGCAAATTTTATTTCACAGTAGGATAGAGCCAGCATTCAGGTAGCATGTTGGCTTAAATCACATGATTTGTTGGACCTGGTCACAATACGATAGTTGTAAAGTTGGTAGTTCATTGATACATAATCATTTTGTATTACAGCCACAGCCCTGGAATGTTATGTGTGTCAGGAGCAGCCTGATAACAGAGACAAATGCACCAAAACAACAATTCAGTGTCGTCAGAATCAGAATGCGTGTATGACGAGAATTAAATGGATCCGTAAGTAGTCGTACAATATATTTATCTTTTTGAGACGGTAGGAATGTTGGTCTTCAATATGTGCATCCTCCAGTACAAGTTTTTACTTAGTTCCACTAAGAACTTAGCTAAGATTGCTACAACAATGTAACTTGTTCGTATAAATGAATGCTGTATATATTCACATATAAGTGGAGTCCAGCGGCTAACAACACAAAGACATAAACTGTCCCATAATGCACTGGCAGATCATGATCCATGTTGTTTGTTCTACTGGTTATTCCTAACATACTGCATAGATCCAGGTTTGCCATTCGCGTTGTGTGGAAGGTCTGGGTTTATGCAGTTTGCAGTTGGACCCAATGTACAAATTGATATATGTGGTAATTATGAATTGTACATCTTTGAAACAAATAAGAATTTTCATTTGCATGATGGAAACTTAGACAACTTTCCTGATAGATGCAGATAGAGATTATTGGTAAGGAGAGGAAAATCGAATTATTACCAGCCAGGAAGACCACCAAAATTATTAACAGCCAGAAAGATGACCAAAATTAATCCTCTTCAGGAAGACAACCTAACTTATTACCAGCCAAAAAGAGTATCAAAATTATTACCAAAGACAAAGATGACAAAAATTGTTACCAGGTATGAAGACTACCAAAATTATTACCAGTCAGGAAGACTACCAGAATTATTACCAGTCAGGAAGACTACCAGAATTTATACCAGTCAGGAAGACTACCAAAATTATTACCAGTCAGGAAGATGACCAGAATTTATACCAGTCAGGAAGACTACCAGAATTATTACCAGTCAGGAAGATGACCAGAATTATTGCCAGCCAGAAAGACTTCCAAAATTATTAGCAGTCAGGAAGACTACCAGAATTATTACCAGTCAGGAAGACTACCAGAATTATTATCAGTCAGGAAGACTACCAAAATTATTACCAGCCAGAAAGACTCCCAAAATTATTAGCAGCCAGGAAGATGACCAGAATTGTTACCAGCCAGAAAGACTTCCAAAATTATTACCACTCAGGAAGACTACCAAAATTATTACCAATCACAAAGATGGCAAAAAAAATTACCAGTCATGATGACTACGAAATTTACTAACCTTATAAACCTCTTTTCAAAATTACTTTTTTTAAAAACTTGGTTGGATAGAAAGAAACGATCCTGGTAAGAAGGCCTTGAATAAATTATGCTGACATGCCAAATATGGAGGAAGATACAAAATATACAGAAACATTGAAAAGTTGTCTTCGTAACACATGCAGTCAACAGCATTGTGAAAAATCTCTCAACAGAAAGCTTTTGACTGTTTAGCTCCCCTCTCAAAACAAAATAAAATGAAGCATGTTTAGTATACTTCATGTAAATAAGCATCACCAGGGCTCTCCAGGAAAACAAAATCTGCATAAAAGTACATTTACTGTTAATTTTGGGTGCATGAAAACACCAAGAGCCTAGTTCATATTATGCAAACATTTTTGCCAACAAACTTTGCTTTTATTTGATTCATTTCAACAGATCAAGAGTCAATAATATAGTGTGCTGGCTGTCAAATAGAGTTCAAGTGATAAGGTGAAGCCACATATGCTAGATCTTAGCAGACAAGTTGATGAAGCCACCTGTTAATCAACTGCTCGTGCCTAATGATCACTTTAATCAAAATCCTAATTACATGTGTGGTTTTTTTTTACATTTGGTTTTGAAAAGCATTTCTCAGCACACTTTTAATCCATCTAATTTGTATGCCTTCTGTGATGTTTGGAACACTGGCATTTTATTGTATACTATGTACAGAAATATAGTACCAGGTTTTTGGAACGGAGGAAGATGAACTCCCAATATGTTAATTGTTTTAAATCATCATCAAAATAAATTATTTTTCTGTCATGTACAGATATATTTTTGTTTTCAAGTGATTATCTTGTACTCTCTTCCAACAGCGAATTTGTATAAAATTTCTTCTGTGCCGAGTGCAAGGCTTCTAACGAGCCAGATATAGTTAATGTATCATGTTTTCATTAAGGATTCTTGCATCAGACAGAATGTAGTTAATGTATCGTGTTTTCGTTAAGGATTCTTGCCACAGACAGAATGTAGTTAATGTATTGTGTTTTCATTAAGGATTCTTGCAACAGACAGAAAGTAGTTAATGCATTGTGTTTTCATTAAGGATTCTTGCAACAGACAGAATGTAGTTAATATATCATGTTTTTGTTAAGGATTCTTGCAACAAATAGAATGTAGTTAATGTATCCTGTTTTCGTTAAGGAGTCTTGCAACAGACAGAATGTAGTTCATGTATCGTGTTTTCATTAAGGATTCTTGCATCAGACAGAATGTAGTTAATGTATCGTGTTTTCATTAAGGACTCTTGCAACAGACAGAATGTAGTTCATGTATCGTGTTTTCATTAAGGATTCTTGCATCAGACAGAATGTAGTTCATGTATCGTGTTTTCATTAAGGATTCTTGCAACAGACAGAATGTAGTTAATGCATTGTGTTTTCATTAAGGATTCTTGCAACAGACAAATGTAGTTAATGTATCATGTTTTTGTTAAGGATTCTTGCAACAGACAGAATGTAGTTAATGTATCGTGTTTTTGTTAAGGATTTTTGCAACAGATAGAATGTAGTTAATGTATCCAGTTTTCGTTAAGGAGTCTTGCAACAGACAGAATGTAGTTCATGTATCGTGTTTTCATTAAGGATTCTTGCATCAGACAGAATGTAGTTAATGTATCGTGTTTTCATTAAGGACTCTTGCAACAGACAGAATGTAGTTCATGTATCGTGTTTTCATTAAGGATTCTTGCATCAGACAGAATGTAGTTCATGTATCGTGTTTTCATTAAGGATTCTTGCAACAGACAGAATGTAGTTAATGCATTGTGTTTTCATTAAGGATTCTTGCAACAGACAAATGTAGTTAATGTATCATGTTTTTGTTAAGGATTCTTGCAACAGACAGAATGTAGTTAATGTATCGTGTTTTTGTTAAGGATTTTTGCAACAGATAGAATGTAGTTAATGTATCGTGTTTTTGTTAAGGATTCTTGCAACAGACAGAAAGTAGTTAATGCATTGTGTTTTCATTAAGGATTCTTGCAACAGACAGAATGTAGTTAATGTATCATGTTTTTGTTAAGGATTCTTGCAACAGACAGAATGTAGTTAATGTATCGTGTTTTCGATCAGGATTCTTGCAACAGATAGAATGTAGTTAATGTATCGTGTTTTCGTTAAGGATTCTTGCAACAGACGGAATGTAGTTAATGTATTGTGTTTTTGTTAAGGATTCTTGCAACAGACAAAATGTAGTTAATGTATTGTGTTTTCATTAAGGATTCTTGCGTCAGACAAAATGTAGTTAATGCATTGTGTTTTTGTTAAGGATTCTTGCAACAGATAGATTATAGTTAATGTATCTTGTTTTCATTAAGGATTCTTGCAACATACAGAATGTAGTTAATGTATCATGTTTTCGATCAGGATTCTTGCAACAGACAGAATGTAGTTCATGTATCGTGTTTTCGTTAAGGATTTTTGCAACAGACAGAATATAGTTAATGTATCGCGTTTTCATCAAGGAAACAATGGCACAGACACTGAGAGACGTATGGAATGAATGATGGAATTGGACATGTCTGTGGGCTGCAGAATGAAAAAACAATGCAGCATTATTAATTTTGTGCACAATGACATGTTTTCAGAATTTGCCGTTTTAGCAGATGTGTTATGGTTTCACCTAAAATGACTACGGTCGGCGAGATTTAAAACAGTTTAAAAAGAGGTAAAAGTCCAAGATCAGTGGCTGAGAGAAACCTAAAATGGTTCCAGTGCAAACATTTCAGATCTCTGCGTACCTTCATGACTGTTTATGAACAATTTGCACTTTGGGTAAGAAAGAAGTCTTGATTTTGTCTAAAAACAAAATCTAATGCTAGGGTCATGGTGACTGAAAGAATAGAAATGGTTTTACATAATAACTTTACTTCATAACCATGTACCATGATGACTGATGTTTCTGGTGTAGCATGGAAGAGCCATATTTTTGCGGGGAGTGAGGTCCAAATGGTTTTCAGACTAACTTTTGATTGAATTTATATTCCTTTACCAAACTTTGTGGCATGCTTACACTAAGGATAATAAACCTATTGATTTTGGGTTCTTAAGTTCAAAGGCCATTATAAGTCAAATAAGAAAATAATGGTTTCTGCACAGTAAGCAAGTTCACGATCATCTACCTGAATCAAAGGTCCAGGTCACTGAGAGCCATTGGTCATTAATCTCCTGACAAGTGACCACTTTGAGAATTATGATACGCTTGCCAGTATGCTACGCATGGCACTTATGTTTCCAGTTAAATCACTAGTCTTTTGGGTGAAATGTTTTAACTGTACATAAATATATATCCTTTGATGCTTTTTTTTAGAACCGTTCTATTGGTTGCCACGAAGTGAAAGGATATACAACATTTACAAGGAGTGTGACACGATCGATCGCTGTGAAAATGAACAGAAAACTCTGGGATTGAGATGCATGAGAAACTGGTATCGCGACTGGGAATGTGTAGAATGTTGCCGTGGTGACAGATGCAATTATTATGTCACAGTGAGTTGATTACATTGTTTTTATGTTCCTATTTTTATAAGATCAAAATTCATTCATGTTGATTCTATTTTTAGGCTGCTTCAGTGGCCTAGTGGTTAGAGCGTCTGCCTCAGAAGCAGGAGGTCATGGGTTTGAACCACGGCTGAATCATGCCAAAGACTTACAAAAATGGAAATAGCAGCTGCCTCGCTAAGCACTCAGCATTAATAGGCTAGTGTTAGGACTGCTCAGCCTGGTGTCAGGATAAAGTGACACACAAACACCATTATTAATGGTAAACTATGTAATAGGTACAGTAAAACCTGTCTTGAGAGACCAGGTTCTCTGTGTACAGATTTATTGATTATATAGTAGTATGACCTGCTACAAAAGACCACCTGTCTTGAGAGACCATTATATTTTGGAAAATGGGGTGGTCTTTCAAGACAGGTTCCACTGTTATATGGTTCTTTATTTTTTTTAAATTATTTTCGAAATTTAGTTAAAGTTTGTTTATGCATTTGAGTCGTGTCCTAACACTTTTATTGGTTCTCCTTGAAAGTTATTTAGTAAAGATTATGTATTGTTTACAAAATGATATAAATTTTGCACCAGTGAGAAACCATGTGCAGACTTGGATATGTCCAGATCAGCTTGAAAAGTAATGTTTTAATATTTGTGTTGCTGTCTTATTTCCATTATTTTATCATATTTTAGCATTACAAATTCTGAGCATTTCATAACATTGGCTTTTTCTGGAACAAAACCTTTGCAAAAGATATAGCCATGGCATGATCTAAATCTTTTTGAGGATGTCATTTTGTTTTCTTCTGGAATTTAGTTGTTTTGTGTAATTTTCAAACAAGAATTGATTATAAAACCTTCTTTATTTATTGTACATCTTGTACATTTTATTTTTCAGCTGGGAGCAGCAAGTACGAAATTTAACATTTTGCTGACTCTGTTAGCAACAGTCACAGTGCATCTGATTTTAAAGCTGAGATCATAACAAGTTTGGAACATTCCGTTGTGACATGTGGGGGGGGGGGGGCAGACATTATGTCAAACTCATAGCAATGTCATATATCCACATAAAAGAAAAGCTTATGAATAAGCAGTTTGATATTAAAGGATTATGGTTGTCTGTTAACATGCTGAAAGGTGTTTGAGGGATGAGTTACTGGTCAATTTATGTGTATTCGGCCTGTATTCATAATATTTCCTTCTCACAAGTTTAAAAAGTGTATATGTAATAAGTTTATAATGTTATATAGTACTGGAAAAAACCAGAAATGTTTAACCTTTGAACACCGGATTTTTTGCAGAGATTCATATTTCTTTTTGAAATTCTTGACTAATTACACCAGCCATTCAAATCCATATGGCCATTAAAAGTTTGAGAAATTCTCAGGCTTTAAGAGAAAAGATTATTTCCACAAAATTGCTTTGAAAGAAAGACACAGTTGTAGACACTATTTCGCTGCAAACAGTTTTGCAAACTGATTGTTTGGATTAGATTTTAATAATTAGTTTTACTGACAAGTTTTCAGGCCAATATGTATATCTAATTACATGTGGAAAAAAGAAACAGTTTGATGCACGCGTGAGATTTTAGAGGAGATAAGAACCAAGAGAATGTATCAGGAATACCTTTAAATATCCATTGATTCTGCAAACCTATTTCATAATATCTGTAACAAACATCTCAGTGAATATTATTTTATGTTCCCATAAACCATTAATTGCTGTTCTCACTACTGTAATATTATGATTGTCATTTTGATTGTATTTAGACGTAACTTTCTACATATAAATGTATGCATTCATCTTCGTAATAAAATCTCATGATCTTCTTATTTTATCTTATTTTTAGCTTACCAGAATTAATATTGACAGAGCATGTTTGTTAATCCCATCATCATAGCTGAAATCATTGATAGCAATTTCAGAAGTATCTGTTGTGTATTTAGGTGAGTTTCTCCAGTACTGTTGTTTGTAAAGTCATGAAACCTGACATGCGGATACAGTCTGAGGAGTAATATGCCACCATATCGAAGTACTGTGGCCTTTTCATTTTTCACTTACTGCGTGTATTTACACCTTGAATGGTTAAGTCATTTTCTGGACACCGTCGCTTGTCGTCATGAAACTTATAGGCGGATAAGTAGTACAGTATTACAGCATGACTTACATTTTGTACTAGTTGCCATTTCAACCATTTTTTAAATCATTTTTAGGGTCACTGTTGCTTAAACATTTTTTAAACTTAACATTGGCATCCATCTAGAGTGGTAGTACTGTACCACGACAATCTGATTAAAATTAGATAGCAACTCTCCTATGTGACTACTTAGCAGTGATGTTCTTGTGATCTGTGTTATTACTGTAGTATGTAATTTTATTAACCAGTCAGATGAAGTTTTGTACTTTTGAGTTTGGGGGATTAAGCAGTTATGGCTAAAGAGCATTAATATGTTCCAAACGATTTGATTCACTTTCAGATTTCTGAAAGATGTATTTCCATTGGCTAATTCTAGTGTCACATGACCCCTATGTGGTCACTGTCAGATCTTCACATAGGACCTCGGAGATATGATTTTAATCGGATTGCTACCACCATACCATAACACAAGTTTTTTTCTCTTTATTTCTTGAAATACTTAGATAAATTTTGTAAATTCTGTATATAGAGATAGTGTACAGCAACCAAATATATTTGTAATTGGAACATTAAATAAGGTTGCATGTGTGGACACTTTTTTGTCTTTGTGAAATTTATGCAGTTCGTTTGATACAATGTCATGATCATGGAAACGGGCTTTCTTGACAAACTGTGACTTTTAAATCTAATAATACCCAGACTGTTGCTTCAGTGTTTTCTCCAGGATGTGTGATTGCATGAATTACCTCCCCTAGCTTAAACAAGACCCAGAGTGTGTGTGGAAAAATCATGTGTAGTGGATTTTCACTGAGCATAATGAAATATCATTTAGTATGAACAAAGCTCGGTTGGATTGTATTTATTTCTAGAGCATCTGTCATTTATTTGCAGCTGAGCAATGAGATGTTTTCATTGATTATGTAGGTAATAAAAATGTTTTACCAGCTGCATTTTGCAAGGTTTTACAGGTGTGAACATGTCACTATTCAGCAGTAATGTCACTGTCGTTACATACATTTCTAATGCATATGATGTAGTGCAGTTGTCCTAACAAATGACCATTACTGCTGTGCTGAAAATGAACATAAACAACAGAGATCTATCTTTATTCATTAAAAGTTGGTGGTGGGAGGTCAATTTATGGATGCTGTTTGTATAATAAAACCCTCCACCCCCAAAAAATAAAGATTGAAAGAACCCCAGTTTGATATTCTAAAGCAGGTATTCCTTGTGTGATAATTGTGGAGAAATCGCTGCATTTTCACAACAGTTAAATTAGATGAGGAAGACAGAACAGCCTAAATGTACATGTGCCTGATTTTATTTGTAAGGCTTTCATTGTATTTTTGAAATCTGTACATTGCTTAGTATTGAATGAGTAAATTTTTCCAGGGGAGATAAATACTTACCAACATACAATGTTTATTGTATCTTCTTTTCAGGAAAGCAGTTTATTTTTATATCTTGAATAATCAGATACATGCTTCACAAACATTCCATATATTTATGAATATTTGTATATAGATGGTAATCAAACTTTATGAAAAGTTAATTCATTTTACTGTGACCTTTTGAGACCATGCACACTCGTATCTAATTGAATCCATCTGCAAAGTGCATAGACCCAGGTCTGCTGTTGTATCATGCACTGTCAGATCTAGGTTCATTGCAGTTTTGCTAGAGTAATCAGAAGAACAAACTACATAGACCCAGATCTATCATTGCATTATGTAGTGGCCAATCATGGTCTTTGTTGTTTTCTGTTGGACCCAGCTTACAAGCGTGTATATATAGCAATGGATGGTAACCAACATTGGGATAAAATCAGAAACTCTTATTTCTTTTCTATTAAATCTGTTAATGCTTGTCTTTTTACCAAATAATGATCTGAGGTTTTCAAGGATTTGTTTGCTCATCAGATTATACCGTAATGAATTTAAATTGTGGTAGAAATTTTGGAATTTTTCATTCTAGTAATGCAAGCATTATCAATATGAAGTCATGTAAATGAAACAATTTACCACATTTCAGTTAAGAATAATGAAGCAAAGATTTGTTCACTTGTATTTTATATATATACATTTAATAAAACATTTTTTATATTTTCATTTTGGTTCTTGTTTTTTTTTTTTATAGTTATACACTTACGTACCAGTAAAATTGACTGTATTAACATGTAAAATAAATGTGGGCTTTGTATCGCTCAACACGTTGAACTTGTGGAAGTCTGGTTCTTCCAGTTGAGCTATCACAGCGCTCTAAAAAGAAAATAGACAAGTGGAAGTGGGAGTATGTAATAAGTTGTCAATTGAAACAGTATGAATTTTGATTGTGAAAAAATCAGCAGTTTGCCATTATCCATCCACATATTTGCAGCCAGGAATTGTCCTGGCTTTCAAAAGTTGTCGCCAAAAAATTGCCAACCTCAAAATTTTGTTGCCAATTTTCATGTCACCAGAACAAGCAGTTTTTTCCAAGTAATTAATGCAGTAGGCAATGAAATTTGCAAAAGATGAGATAGTTATTACTTTATTAACAACAAGCAGTACAGCTTTAATATTACAAAATAAATCATTACATGACTGTCACTGTTACAGTGTTATAGAATGTCACATGATGACCTGTCACTATTTTAGGGCTGCCTGCTTGTTGAATGCATACAATGTGTGCATATCTACTTTAAAGGAGACCAGAAACCAATGAAAATATTGGATAATAATAAAGGTACTATAGCAGTAAACCTTATTCTGAAGTATCATCTGCGACCGAAATGCTAATATTAAAATATTGGCCTATCTTCTAGGAGCTGAATTTCCGTGACCTCGTATGCAAAATTTCCGCGCCTATTCGGTTACTTTCGGGATGTGACGTCATAGTAGCGACTCCAGCAGCCCAAGTGGGAGTTGCCAGAGTAAAAGACAATACCGTTTTGCGTTGCTTACGGGTGTAATAAAACATTAAGAAAAGCCAGTGGACAACATTTTTTTTTCTTTTCCGAAAGATAAAGGCATACTGAAAGAATGGATACATTATTACAGACGAGTCGATTTCAAAGCAACACCATACAGCCCTATGTGCTCGTTACATTTCTCAAAGAACTGTTACGACAGGGATTCTGAAAAAATGGCAGCTCAAGGATACGCAAATGCTAGGCTTAGACAAAAAGTTGGCTCTGTTCCAGACATAATGTTGAATATTTTAAATCCTGGGAAAAGTGTTGAACGCGCGAGTTACGAAAATAGGCAGAAGGCCGAGTAAGTGACCACAAAATGCAACAACCAATTCACAGATCTTTTATCTACACCAGCAGTGCTAAAAATAAATCGGAAAGCCCGACACCCTGGGTCCCTCTGGTTTTAGTTCCGGCCCATCCTGTATTCAAAATGAGGTGCCCGTCAGGCTTGTCGAAACAAAAATTGTTTGCCTGAGGAAACTTTGATCGCGCTGGTGAAATTAGTAAATGTATTTTCAAGATGTTGACATGCATGCCTTAACATGGCACAATCTAAATCAAATCAATACTGTCCAAGGTGAAATTTAGATTTGATTTTAATCAAATGGAGGCTTTGCCAAAAATAATATTCTAAACCTGTCGTGTTTCGAGAAAACACAATTTTCAGTAATCTTATAAAAATTACAAATTTTTTAAAAAAATCATTGTATACATGTAGTATGCATAAACGGTAATCTGTAATGATTGGAACTGATATAAAATTATTCCTTGGGCAGTTTAAATAACAGCGATTAAAAGAAAAGAGGTCAAAGTTTCACATTAAATGGCTGACAATAGAAACTGGGGGGTGGGACTATTGACCCAACCCCTTGCCCCAATGTGCGAGCGCCCATGGGACGTACCTTTTCTCCATGTGATACGCCTTATTATTCCCCCAGGACAAGCCCATTTTGCATATTTTGGTCAGCTCTGGCTAAATTGCAAAATAGCTGAAGTTTTGATTTAAGTACGCAAACAATAAAGCCGATGTGACCGTTCCGGTGGCCTTGTGGTTAGAGCGTCCGCCTCGGATGTGGGAGGTCGTGGGTTCGATCCCCGGCCGAGTCATACGAAAGACTTTTAAAATGGTACTAACAGCTGCCTCGCTTGGCGTTCAGCATTAAGAGGTTAGTGTTAGGACTGGTCGGCCTGGTGTCAGGATAATGTGACTGGGTGGGACATCATGCTACATGTCTGCGGCATGATGCCCCAGTGCTAGACATCACTATAAACTGCCACATTGCAGACATCGTAGCGATATGACTGAAAAATTGTTAAAGTTACGTTAAAAATCAAAATCACATCACATCACAATAAAGCCGATGTGACTGATGAACATATTCCATCCTTGCATTGATCTTGTGAAAAGGACTGCCCTTCGGACATACTTCAAAGAAACCCTGTTCGACAGTGTGTGTGCGTGTAAGCACCAGCAATTGATTGCCAAAATAAACGACGCCTATTTTGTTGTTACTTACGATGCCATGGACTTCAGGTTTAAGTCTTAATGCA
Organism: Sinohyriopsis cumingii; assembly: GCA_028554795.2. NCBI lineage: Eukaryota > Metazoa > Mollusca > Bivalvia > Unionida > Unionidae > Sinohyriopsis > Sinohyriopsis cumingii. The sequence goes on from CM068833.1 coordinate 84,644,805, forward strand.
TGTAACACTGTTTGCTGAACAAAATATTTATTCAGAATTAGTTCTTTAGGGCCACATATACTGCATGGTATATTTTGTTTTATTCCTTTTAATTTAATTATGGTAATTAAACTTTACATATACGGTCGAGGAATGTCATGTGTTAACTGGCCGAGTTTCTTTGGCGAAAATGGAGATGCGATTTTTGTTTGCAGAGAAAATTTCACAGTGATCATTCATTTAAGCTAATTGGTGACAATTGTATTCTTTTAATTTTGTTATACTATAGTAATGTTGTAGTTGTTTAAAAACATCTGAAATTTACTTGAATAATGTTTAATTTTCACGTTCTATTTACTGAAGAAGAAAAAAAAAAGAAAAAAAATGTTGTGTGATATTAATTTTTTCGTCCAGTGCCGGATTTAGACGTGTGTGCGTGTGATTTGAATTTTTAACGTAGCTTTAACAATTTTTCAGTCATATCACAACGATGTCTGCAGTGTGGCAGCTTAGACTGTGGATTGCATACGTTATATCTATTTATAAACAGTTTGGGGTTGGTTTTTTCTTCTTCTGACAAATGAAAATTGACAGACATAATGTAATTATCGGGACTTCGCTGCGAAAAATTTAGAGATATTACGAGATCGAGATGTAGATGAGGAAATACCCCCAAAATCAGGAGGTTTTTCTCCCGGCTTGAGAGTTGACAGGTATGAACTGTCCGGGCTTGTGGAATTTTAGTCAGGGCTTGAATTTATTTAAGTCACCTGCCCGGGGCCTGTGCCTAAAAAAATTCTTTTAACACTGACCAGTACAGTACATAAACTATTATATCAGACTGCAGATTCAAGTTTTGAATGTGCAACCCAAATGTGGTCTCCTTCCGTCTGCCTCGCTCGCCAATGTTAATGTTTGTATTCGAGGACTGGCTAGTATTGCGTCATGGTACCACGTGATCTGTCGTCTCATTAAAACTCGGAAAAACTCGGCAATTTACGGAATCGTGGTATCTTCCATGCAATAAAATCACTACCCGCTTACGATATTTAATTTATAAACATGTCAGTCGAATTAAAATCTGTAGAGAATTACATACGTAGAATGAAAATTTTGATTTCTAGTCTCCTTTAAGGTCCGAGAGTTCCATGGCACTCTGAAATGGAAAGAATCATTAATTTTTTATGCCATAAATATTTAATTTATAATTATACATGGTCTGAATATATATATATATATATATATATATATATATATATATATATATATATATATATATATATATATATATAAAATTAGCAAGAAGTTGGCATTAATGCAGAAATCACAGTGAACTACAGCTGTAACGTCACAATAAATATATTAAGGTTGTATACGTGTTTTTCCCTATGTTACTGTCATTTAAATCGATAGAATATTACTGTTAACAAGCTATAATATAATATTCTCAATACCTATGTGATACACAACTGGTGTAGCTTTGGAACAAAATTGTGGTGGTAGTAAGCTGCAAAGAAAGTGTTCCTCATGGTACTGATAATGGCATTTTTACTAATAGCAGCGATCTTCGCTACTTCCATGGTCTTTGCATCCTGCATCACCATTAGTGCATAGGTATGACTGTTCTCCCCTGAAAAAACTGCATTATCAAATGTAAAATATCTTCTTTACTGATATCTACAGTATCTCACTCAATATTTTAAATAGAAACATCTGATATTAAGCAAATCTATATTGTGTATATTACAGGGTTCGTAGGTAGTCCTACATGTAAGACCTGACGCTGATATTTATGTTTGGAGCGTCAGGGTCTTACAGCCTAACTAACGGCGGTGTGTAGTGTGTTTTGATGTCGACAAACATCATTATCAAAGTAAAATTTTCAGGAATATTTCACACAATTGACAACTAAAATAATTACGCTTTTCTACAAAGTAAAGTTATAATGTTTTCGACGGACTTTCCTTACTCTGATGCCTTTTCTCTAATAAATTCAAATTCTCACAAAAGAAATGGACCCGTTTTCAAGTTTATTTGGCCTACATTTCATTTGGCTGGAAAGCGATGAAAGCCGAGAATGCCGAAATCGGGTTAAGTTGAAATATTATTTTTTTAGCGAAACGAATAAAAATATATTATGCCTATTGAAACTGTAAGCAACGGTTCGTTTCGTTCAAGGAACAGATCCCCCAACATGAACCTACTCGAACTTACTTCGGCATACCTCGACTACCGTCGCATTGCAACAAATTCAAATGTATGTCAACGGAACGTAAAAATGCATCCATTTGCTAGTTTCATATTTTCATTCAACCAGGATAAAGACAGCACAGTAAGTATATTAATTACACATAAATTTGTGGAAGAATGTCGATATAGACTGCCAAGTGTGTGAGATGTTCCTGAAACTTTGATTACTCATTCCGATGTCAACGACATCGGAACACACTATACAAGGCCGTTATTTGGATAGTAAGACCACAGGAGTCTGACGTTGTATCAATAAAGTACGGCGAAATCTCTGACAATATGAAATCCCCTTATCGGTAATATAAATAAACACAAGGAGTGCAAGCGTGACCACAACCCTTCGCTCGATTCGACTTTTTCTCACGCGTCTTTTATCGCTTCAGAATCGCAAGAAGACTGAAAAACTACACATATACATTCAAGAGACAGTAACGTACCAACGAATATCTCTTAAATGACCATGTCCTGAATCCAATCCGGCGAAGTAACCTTTATTTTCACCACTACGGTCAAAATCCCTTTCTAGCAAAATCGGCTAGACGGAAGTAGCACATTCTACCAGTTTCTACCTTGCAGTAAATATGCTGAATAACATGCTGAAAGTAATTTCACAAGATAAAATGTTTATCTTGCTTTGTATTTCAGATTGTATCATTTTATAATTTTATTTAAATTTCCAGAACAGAAATATGTAGTCAAAGTTTTGATAGTAGAAATAACGGTTGATGACGTCATCAAACGTCATAAATTTCCCTAATATTCAAACAGATTCTGCGCCGTGTTCGGTACAATTATTAGACCCTAACGCATATTTACTGCAGGGTAGAAACTGGTAGAATGTGCTACTTCAGTCTAGCCGATTTTGCTCGGATTGTGGTCACGCTTGCACTCCTTGTGTTTATTTATATTACCGATAAGGGGATTTCATATTGTCAGAGATTTCGCCGTACTTTATTGATAAAACGCCAGACCCATGTGGTAAGACATGGCACCTTAACAAAATCAACATGTGCTATGTCTTACATGTAGGACTAGGTTCATATGGAGCCTAAAAAAACTATAAGAAAACCTAAATTTTATGGTACTAACAGCTGCCTGGCTTGGCGCTTAGCATTAAGAAGTTAATGTTAGGTCTGGTCGGCCTGGTGTCAGGATAATGTGACTGGGTGGGACAACATGCTACATGTCTGCCCCAGTGCTAGACATCACTATAAACTGCCACACTGCAGACATCGTAGCGATATGACTGAAAAATTGTTAAAGCTACGTTAAAAATCCAAATCACACACACACACACACCTTTTAACGCTTTGTTCGTTAAGTTTTAAATCTTACCTTGCTAAGGATGTGAAAAAGAAGTTATGTCATATTATTAAAAATAATGTAATATTGAGGAGTATCCTATTGTTTATGTGTCTGAAAGTCTGAACACTACGCAATTCTTTAAACCTAAATAATTTTCACAAAGGCCTTAAAAAACCTTTAAAAAAGCCTAAAATTTTTAGAACAGAAATTGCTACTAACCCTGATAGTATTTTTCAAAAAATAGTTTTGTAAGAAACTTTAGTTAACATTAACTCCTGGAGGTTTTTATCGTTTCCGCCTGAAATTCGAGCAGGAAACACATTTTGAAAGCCATTTCTGAATACATCCTAATACATAAACTTCCAGGTGATCATCCAATAACATAATGCCAAGTTGTGTTAGAAACATCGTTTTTCATTGGCTATTTGGCTCGCGCATGATCAGAAGGGTAAAAGTTGGATTTTTTTATTATTTATTTTTGCTTAACAGACCTATTATGTTCGTATGGAGACCATTCTTTATTACCAATGCCCATCTTATCCTACTTTTTGCAAAGGTCCATCTGTCTGTTTGCAGTTCATACCGGTCTGCCTTAGATCTGAGACCAAAAAGTCTAAAATCCGGACACAAATTAAGATTCCGACCACGTGCAAAGTTTGGGTGGAAATAAATCGGGTCCCAAAAAATGAAGTTTTTCACTCTGTATTTTGTAGTACGACTAGAAATTCTAGATTATTTGGTATCATTGTAGAACTACATCTGCCTTCCTTTCTATAATACCACCCACTTTAGTGTAACATACATGACCTTGACGCCACAGAGCTCGGCAGTAGGCTACTACCTCCTGCCATGTAAACTCGTCACCAGGGGTTAACGTGTTGATGACATGTTAATTATGAAAAACCTATGATCGTACTTTGCAATGTAAGGTAAGTGACGTATAATGCGACCGCCGATTGCATGCATTTAGCAATTAACCCCCTCCCCTTTTAAAGTACATCTCCGTTAACCAGGAATTTCTGAAATTTATTTTTGCCGCGCTTTAATGCTTTGCTTGTAGTGAAGTGCTTCCTAAATCCCAAGAATGATCACTGACTGTTGTATATTTTTTCTCGACAAGCATATATCTCCATTCCCATCAATGAAACTTGCACGAGTCAACACCTGGCACTAATGTACCATAGATATAAACATAAATTCACACCCAGTTTAGGGATTTTTAGATACAGAAAAAAAGGGCATGGTTTATTTGTCAATCATTTGCAAGTGCTTTCACTCACTGTAGAACAAGCGGTTTCTTTAAAGTATGTCGAATAGGCTTACGACTAACCTTCAGCTATTGTATAGAAAATGAAATGGGGATACGGGGGGGGGGGGGGGCGGGCAAATAAGACACTCCACAGGGAGAAGTAGCGTGTCCTTTCTGAAAATTTCACGTGTATTGGAAAAATCAGAGAATATTTTAGTGAAAATGATCTTTAAGTATGCCGCAAAAAAAACTTGCCGCTGGTAGGTCCCATTCTGCCTGTTTTCGGATTCAATCTCCCGACTTGGCTTTTGAAAAGATTTATTTTTTGCATGACACTCTGGAATAACTGTACTGTACGATACGATATTAACTAAATTTATTCAACGACTATTTGAATTCTTTGGAAATTAATTAATTCTTTATGTACATTTGAAACTTCAAGACAGAAGAGCCTGTTTTCGTTCGTGGAACATATTCGGATTTCTTGCAACTATTGGAATTGATAGGACTTTTAGGAACTAGGAATTCATTCACCAAGCTGTAAGTTAATTTAATTCTTTCACTCCTGTATTTTGAGAAATAAATTATTTGTAATTATGCAAAACCTGTTTTGTTTTGTTTTTTCGCTATTTCTTGTTGCGTAGTTTAAGTCTCTGCTGTCGTAACACGGGATTGACGGAAAACGGAAAAGATCAACGAGCAAAATTAGCATATAGTACTTACCCCACTTGGATTAATGTTTGGTGACACACTCCTTCAAAATATGATAGCCAGTTGTAAATGAATTGACGACTTGTGCCTTGATACATATATCACGGAACACCTGGTTTAACTTTGTATCATATCTCAGCCACGGACACCCAAGTTTCGGCTGTCTAGGCATTTTCGGGAACTTTTGACCCGTTCATCATGATGTGGTGTTGCACTTGAAGCATTACTACGTGATGTTGGACTGCCATGTTTAATATCAGGGTCAGTGACTGTGTTGTCTGATGAATTTGCACTAAATCCAAATGCTGTTAAATTTTCTTAACTTACAGATACCCATGATAATGTTGCACTGTCGACAGTATATAATTGTGATTGAGATTTTGTCCATTTGCTTTGTATTTATACACAGCAATCGGTACTTCAAAGGTAATCAGTTTTCTCTGAAGTTTCAGCGATGCTATTTTATTGGTATTTTTATAGTTCAGAAAAACAAACAACATAAGGATTAGCCATTTAATTAGTTGTAGTTGTTTCTGTTCGCGTCTTCAGAGGTCAGTCGATTGTATGTATAGTCCGGTAGCATGACTGAGTGTATCACAGCATACAGTACTCAAGCCAGATGTCAACATAAGCGGATTTTGATGTAACAGTGCACTGTAAAAATGGGTTCATCAATACGAAGAAAGGAATTGTTTATGTAACAGATAAATTCCAGTGCATTATGTAGCCAAGTTTGTGGCTTCCTTTCGTTGTCCCTTTGAATTTCTGCACTCCAAATCCATGATTGAATGTATAAATTAAACAACCGAAAAGGCTGTCGCCCAAAAAAATCCCCAAATGGTATATTTTGTCGCCAGTAAAGGGGAACAAAATCGCAATTTGCGACATTGGCGAAGCTCAGGACGATCCCTGGCAGCTATGACTAAAATTCCATAAATCTCGAATTTCCGCTCTGGTGGCCTAGTGGTTGGAGCGTCTATTGCAGATGCATTGCGGGTTTGAACCCTGGCAGAGTAATACTAGAGACTTATAAAAATGGTACTAGCAGCGGCCTCACTTGGCACTCAGCATTAAGAGATAATGTTTAGGACTGGTCAGCCTGGTGTCAGCATAATATAACTGGGTGGGACATGATGCTATATGTCTGTGGCATCATGCCCCATGCTAGACATCACTATAAACTGCCATACTGCAGACATCATAGCAACATGAATGAAAAGATATTCTAATGTACCACAAAGTTTGATAAGGTTACGACATCGGGTTTTTTCAAGTTTTACATACAAATTATGCTGATCATCCATCAAATATAACCATGACTTCATTTAATTCAAGAGTCATGGTGACTTATTGGTTAGCATGCAAGACATGTAACTGAAGGACTGGACTGCACTGGTTATTTAAGAATTTAAAGCATCCGCCTCATATGCGGGATGTTGCGGGTGTGACCCCTGGCTGGTCATACCAAAGACTTAGAACAATGATACTAGAAGATGCCTCTCTAGGCTCTCGTCATTACAAGGTTAGTGTTGGAACTGGTTGGCCTGGTGTCAAGAAAATGTGACCGGGTGGGAACATCATGCTACATGTCTGCTGCATGATGCCTCTTTGCTAGACATCACTATAAACTGCCGGTGCTAGACATCACTATAAAGCGCCATACTGCAGACATTATAGCGATATGACTGGAAAATTGTTAAAAGCTACGTTAAAAATCCAAATCACACACACACACACACACACACCTTGGTATGAAATAATCTACCTGTTGCCTTCGCATAAAACACCAATCTAACACAATCACTTGACTCCAGCTACTTTATTACCTTTATTGTGTGTGTGTGTGTGTGTGTGTGTGTGACTTGGATTTTTTAAACGTAGCTTTAAAAAAAAACATTCAGTCAGTTTGATATAATGTATGCAGTGTAGCAGTTTACAGTGATGTCTAGCACTGGGGCATCATGCCGCAGACATGTAGCATAATGTCCCACCCAGTCACATTATCCTGACACCAGGCCAATCAGTTCTAATACTATCCTCTTAATGCTGAGTGCCAAGCGACACAGTTTAAAGTAACATTTTTACAAGTCTTTGTTATGATTCAGCTGAGTTAAAACCAACCAACCAATTGAGCCACCGGAGTAGTCCCTTTATTGTACGAAAGCTACAGATTCATTGTACATATAATAAAGCTTACTTGATTAGAAGAGTCCACTCATTGTACTTTCCAAATGGATAAAATAGTCTGCATGCCCTTTACCATTCATCCATTCATCTATTCAGATCCCCTGCCATCCTAAACATAAAATAAAAAGAAAGACAACCAGGCAGGGAAACAGAGATAGTGTATACGGACTGATCAAGTTTGGATAAAAGTCATGACTAATTCTACCAGTTAAACAGCAGTACCTTATGAATGGGTGCAGTTAATGTAGAGATGTCTATTATCTATTGCTAAATCAATGAACCCAGTTTATGAATGGTTCACCCCTCTCTGGCATTCATCAGTTGTTACATCCTGTGCCAAAATTATCCTGATCTTTAACCCAGTTCATCATCAGCACAAGATTTTATCTGTTGATCAAGCTGGCACCAACCAATATCACCTGGTACTTAGGCTCAGTCCATATTAGTCTGGAGGGGTGGGAGAATTGTGATGTTGGTAAACATGAAGGGATATATTACACATCTGTTGGGATTGCACTTGTAGAGGATGTGATGGGATGCTACATGCTACTTAAAAGAGGTCCAAAGTAAGTGTGTTTTACTTGTCATTTAGCTTAAAGTTCAAATGCAAATCACCAAAATACCAACTTTATTTTGATTTTGTGCTTATGTTGCATACATCTGATTCATTTATGATATTAAAGTCTTGTACACATTATTACCTTGGAAAAACATTTGTAGATGGAATATGGAAGCATACTGCATACCGGCATATCAGCAGAGTAGTGACTATGGTGAAATGTAACATTTAGTCATCGTGTAAAACAAATGTGAATATGTTTACTTTGCAGCTCTCTAGTCCATGAAAATTAGAGTTATTATGTTTTAATATTTGATTCATGACAGCTTGTTCATTCGGTTGTGTAGAATGGTAATATTGTAGCAAATTTCACAACAAAAATCACACACACACACACACACACACACACACCAGAGCCTTTGTTAAATGCATAAACACATAACCAGGCAAGAAAATATTTTGATCTTGATTTTCATGAGCAGGTGTTCATGTGAACTTCAATTTTATATTAACCATCTTGCCCTCGGGTAATTTTATATTAACCATCTTACCCTCGGGTAATTTTATGTTAACCATCTTGCCCTCGGGTAATTTTATGTTAACCATCTTGCCCTCGGGTAATTTTATGTTAACCATCTTGCCCTCGGGTAATTTTATATTAACCATCTTGCCCTCGGGTAATTTTATATTAACCATCTTGCCCTCGGGTAATTTTATGTTAACCATCTTGCCCTCGGGTAATTTTTCAGGCATTTTTCAGATGCTTACTTGCCCACCATGTTTTGTCTTGATCTGACCATCTGTCTATTACCAATTTTGTTCCTGCAAAATAGCTCAGGTTATAAAGCATCTATAGTTAATGAACTTTTGGCTTGAACCATGGGGCAGGGAAGAACCCAGTTGAGTTTAAGGTCAAAGGTCAAGGTCACTGTCACCAACAGAAAACATAGTTTCTGCACAGCAATATAAGTTATGCATTAGATACCAAAGTTTGTGAATATTGGAAGTTTGCACTGGAATTGGAAAGAAGCCCATCAAATAGGGTATCAAAAGCTCCAAGTTCAAAGCCCTAATTGAAAGAAGAAATACGATATATGTGCAATAACATTACCATATACACCAGCTTATAAGTAGTCGAGTCCAAGTGCAAAAAAATACAGATTCTAATATGGCATCATACTGTTGTTTATTCTACTGATTACTTAATAGAAACTTCAGAGACCCACATCTAACTGTCCATTATGCGACAGCAGGTTTGGATCTTTGGACTGCTCTCATAAAGGAGTATTAATGGTAGTTCTTGAAGCTGGACCAAAGTTTGTGGATATCTTGGTAAATAAGAATTATTTATAATAATTTTATAACAAACAATGGTTAAAGGTCATTGATTCAGTGACTGAAAGAAAGATATGGTTTCTGTACAAAAATGACAGTCATCAACATAATTCCTGAAACATAATTCTAAAGCGCTTGCCGTTCCGGATCACTGCCATCTCACCTCTGCGTGGTTTCGAGTATCGGATTCGGCCAATGAGGGTATGTGAAAAAACTTGCCAGTAGCTTCTCGTGGGTCGGTGGTTCTTTCTGGGATTTTACCGAGTTCTTCCTCCACCACACTGGTCACCATGTATAACCTATCTTGTGCTGAAAATGGCGTAAACCCTACAAAAATCAACAAAATTTCTGGACAGCTTACATATTTTGGTAAGAGTCAAAAGGTCAAATGTAACTTGGAGTTTTTTTTTGTTGCATAATAACTTTAGTATGATGACCAAAGTCTACTTCCTGCTTGCACTTTAAGTAAACAAGGGACTTTTTATTTTAGAGGCAAATGTTCTAACTTCAAAGACTGTTGTGGCTGAAACAAACACACATCTTGCAATTACTAAACATTCGCATGTGGCTTGCGTTTAAGCGAAAAAGGAAACAGATTCTTAGGTCTAGAGATCATTGTCCATAGTCACAGCAGTTTCTGATTTGAAAATAATGGTTTCTGTATATTAAATTTGGTCTGAGACTACATACATTGACAAATGGTCAAGGTCATTGAGACCCCTTAATGACATCCCAAGTCAACAAAACCATATTAGTGCAAAATAGAAGATTATTCAACATGCAGCAGGCATATAAGATGTTCACAGTCCTCTCTTTTTAGAATTTTGTTAATTCTGGCATGTCTTTGGGTATGGTACTAAATTACTCCAATTACTTTGGCATTAAATAATGTATTTGTGTTGCTGTGCTATAAAACACTAAAACGTTGATTGCAAGCTTCTTGACGTATGGCTTGACAAACGGTAGTTGATTCAGAAGATGGATTTGAAACATTCTGTCAATAAATAAAAGAAGCACATGTATAAAGGCACATCTAGAGAGTATAAATTGTATTTCAGAGCATCCGAGTATTTCATTCCTTGATATTTTCGTATATAGGCAACATCAGAGAGAGAGAGAGAGAGAGAGAGAGAGAGAGAGAGTAGAACACGTTCCTGATCTTAATGGAGAGTGATATATACAATGCCGTGTTGTCGTATATTTATACATCATTGCCATGGTAACAATGATTCTGGCATGTACTTCGATTTCATAGATGAAATGTCGTTTTTGAAGTTCTGAATTTTAATTTGTCAGCTTTCTGTGCAAATATATTTTTAACATATTTCTGGCATACCATGTCGAGAATATTTCAGAGGCAAGCCGCTGGTCTAAATGTTTATGTTGACTGACAACGGGCCTGAAAATTACTGTGGTCCGAGATCCGGGACTGATTTGTTATATAGCTGTGGACAAGTTTTATGTAAGCTCGGTGGACCGTTAATATTTCTTATTTGTTTCTGTAAATGGAAGAAAATGTGCTTTTTAAACCTTAAAACATATCAAAAGAGCCATAAAAGTGCACGATTGCAAGCGGAAGTCAATCGATAGAGAGAGACCAGTGGTGTTAAATTTGATCTGCTAATTTAGCATGCAATATGCTGATCGCCTGTCTAAGCTTCGTCAATCAAATATCTGACTGTCCTCAACCATAGCTAAACCTAAGCATCACTAGTGAAGGCAAGACTCAACTGCGTGGAATTCGTCTGACTTCACTGATTCGATTTAAATGTTCCGTGTCCAAAAAAAGACAGAAAGTTTAATAAAATAAATGTATTTGGTCTTTCCAGGACCACTGGAAAAGGGCTTGGCCATGGCCTGAGTATGATGACAAGAGGTCAGTATGTTTTGTCCAGCATGTATTGTAAAGCACAGGGTAAGCCAGTCGTTCAAGTGCCTTATTCAAAGGCACATCCAATTATATAGCTGATCCATTGATCGCACGTGAAACAAGCAAAGAGCATATTACTTGCACCAGACATATTATTGGCAGTAAATATAAATACATGTCTCAATCATCAAGACCCTAATTCGGATCCATTACAAAAACTGAGCGTAAATGGGTTATTCGCCATGTCAGAGGGATCAGAACTTGTTGACTTCTGTCTTGATGAGACAATTTCCACTGACTGTTTTTTTCTGATACATACACTCAGTTGGCTGAACAACGCTAATATGAGGTCTGTCTTGATGAGACCACTTCTTCTGATTGCTTTTTTTCTGATACATACTCTATGTTGGCTAAAGCAACGCTAATCTGAGGTCTGTCTTGATGAGACCACTTCTGATTGCTTTTTTCTGATGGGCACGGCATTTAATACATACCCTCTGTTGGCTAAAACAAAGCTAATATGTGGTCTGTCTTGATGAGACCACTTCTACTGATTGCTTTTTTATCCTTATACACACCCTCTGTTGGCTGAAACAAAGCTAATCTGAGGTCTGTCTTGATGAGGCCATTTCCACTGACTTCTTTTTTTCTTCTGAGGAGCACGGCATTTTATACATAACCTCTGTTGGCAAAAACAAAGTTAATCTTAGGTTGATTAGTCCGTCAAGTAGTCTGAGTTTTATCTGACCTTTCCCTACTACATTTTAGATATTTTGACCCAAAAAATTTAAAAAATATATCTAATGGGTGGGAAAGGTCAGACGAAACTTGGATTCTCTGCTGAGAAAATTGGTAGTTTTGGGACTGTTGGATGCAGATAGATTGACTTCAAGTGTGTTTTCCCATCTGTTTCACTGAATGAAGCTTGAATGTCCGCTGTGTTCTGGTTTTTTTTTTGTGTGTGTGTGTTGGGTATTTCATATCTTTTCGTTTGAGAACATTTAGAAGTTTTAGTTAACTACGGCATTAAGATTCAAAGATGATTTGAAAATTTCTAAATGTTAGGGATATCCAATTTTTCTATGATTTGATAAGCAATAAAATTCTTGTATGAAGTTTGAGATATTAGTTTTTTTTATGTCATTTATTTATAGAAATGCACTGTAGTAAATACTTGCATGTCAGACTTGGCTCTTGGATCTGTCCGTGGCTTGGACAATGTAGGGTCTCACTGGACCTGGACAATGTTGGATCACACTGGACCTGGACAATGTAGGGTCTCACTGACCATTGAGTAAATAGCGAAATTTTCTATTCCTCCGTTAGAACTACCGTGGTGGTGGTAGGCAAACTATACAGCCAGTGATATAAAAAGTTCATTCCCACCACTGACATTTGGGCATTATTTCTTTATAACAATCTCAAAACTCTTTCTTTTCACTGTAGTAAGCATCATTCAGTAATATTTGATGGTGAATGACTTCGATAGGGGTGCAGTAGTAGAATTAAAAGTAAAAGTTTCAAATACAGTATTACAATTAATGCATTATTTTCTTTCTTTTTTTAGGAAACAAATAATGTATTCGTGTTCAAGAGGGTAAAAATGATGTTTCAAAGATTGTATTGATCTTAAAAGTATTTGATCATATATATTTTTTAAAATTCTGTTTAATTGTTTTTTTCCCCTTCAAAATTGTTATATTTTTTAATAGACTTTATAATGTTTGGAAAAAAATCTTTATATTTCTTAAGAATTGTATATACTTATTTTCTAAAAGTTTGAAAAATATATTCTTTCAACATGCTTCGTTTTTATCTATTACAATTTTTTTTTTAAATTTCGTCTAAAATGTTAAGATTGTTTATGAAAAATTATTTTATGTACTTTTTATCAGAAACATTTTAAATCATATTCTGTTGTTTCTATTTAACTTATTTGGTGTTATCAGTCTGATTCTACTGCCAGTGCCTGTATCAGATTCTAGCCGTTAGTAGTGACAGTTGACCAGAACATTAATCGCAGCAGTCTTGATATTTGATACCAGAGACTATTAACAGGTTCCGTTCTGTTGTTTATCTTCCCAAAGCTAACTGAGCCTGGACCAGTTCATGCCCTTGGATAAGGCACAGATGTTAAATTAATTAAACTCCCTTGTCTCTAACCCTGACTAAAACAAGAACAGAGTGGGAGAGCATGCAGTTATGTAGCTGGGCTTTATACTGTAAGCAACACTGATTTTGGTTGTTGTGAAGAGTTTAGCTTTATGTTACATAAAGTGGTTGGACCCTTACTTGGTGTTTATGTGTCCTTTGAACCCGAATGAAGCATTTTGGTGGCAGCGGTACGGATTCCAGTAATTCCGTGCGAATTATTTGGAATTGTTCAATACGTTGGAACTGTATTAGACAATTCTGAAAACTGTGGATTCAGCGAACATGTGTGTGATATTGGCTGTGACTGGTTGAACTGTGTATATAACGTACAATGTTGATTGCTAAGTGCAAAGTGTGCATCACTGTAACGAGTGTACACTAACAATCCCAAATTCGTGGAAAAGAAACACTAGTCAGTGGCTGTGAATATAGTGATAGAACTTACACTACGTACATATGGTTCGTCAGTATGTCGGTTGCTGATGAGGTAGAAGTTGAGGCAGCAACGTTTGCTTCAGGACGACCACGAAGAAAAGCGGCAGCACAGAAACTGGTGGAATTTACAGATATTCAGATTACGGAGTATGAAGAGAAACTTAACCTTGAGCACATGCAACCACCCATGGAAACAAAGAGAAAACCTAGCGCAAAGAAGAATGAAAGAGAATTGGAGTTAAGACAGAAGGAGTTTGAATGGGAAAGGGAAAGAGAGAAATTAAGATTAGAAATGAAGGGTTTGGAAATGTAGTTAGAAAGAGTAAAACATCAAGAGAACGCGACGGAAAAACATTTTCAGTGCCATTTAAGGTACAGCGTAGGCATATGACCATGAACGAGAAGATATTGTGACTTTCTTCTCAGAGTTTGAATCAATTTCAAAACATGCTGAGTGGTCTGACTAGTTAAAAGTATTACAGCTAAGACTTCTTTTGACAGGTGAGGCTAGATATGTTGCAACCCAAGCTTGTGGCGATTACCTTGAACCCTAGAAAGGACTTTTTTATCGCTTTGGAAAGTGACCGCATGAACATTTCATTCCGTTGGTGAGTATGAACAAGGAAAGCACAGAGACGTATCGTGGTATGATCTCCAGGATTGATCAGCACATAAAGCGTTTCTTGCATGATCGTGGCCCAGTTATTTGTCTTCGTGAGGATTTTTTCTTGAAAGCCCTGCCACAAGATCAGCCACTGTGGATTAGCAAGAACAAGGGCTCTAGTCCAGTTGAAGAGGCTGCAGAACTTTATATTCCCACCAGTGTACAACAGCAATGGCAAAATAATAAGTTTCGTCCGAATATAAAGGTAAATAGTAAATAGACCAATATTCAGAATTTACAACAGCAAGCGAAACTAACATTGACGAATGACCGGTCCAAACATTAGAATATGCAGTATTATCGATGCAAGCAATGGGGACATATTGCAAGGCATTGTCCAACAGATGATACGAAACATCGTGGCAACCCAGCAACTTGTTTTGTTAAACCAACAATTGGTGAAGGACTTCTTTCGGAAACAGAGTGTGTAAACGGGCGCGAGATCATATTTGTGAAGGACACTGGCTCCGATATGACCTTGATAAGAGACGATCTTGCTAACGAGAGTTGCCAGCTGGAGGGGCACAATGTTACATTATACACAGCAGTGGGTCAGTCATTTACCGCACAGTTGGCTATGGTAAATATCGACACGCCGCATTATAAGGGACTAGCGCAAATGGGGCTTGTTTCAAATTTAGCTGCTGAAGCCTTATTGGGGATGGATATTCTTAGCAAGAAGGGGTCATTTGTTGTTACGAGGTCGATGGTAAAAGGACTCAACGATGAGAGGACTAGAAAATACTGACCAATGTGAGGATGAAAATAAGAAGGAAGTTGTCAGCAACAGCATCGAGACAGCAGATTATGATCAGCGTGATTACACTGAAGTTGACAAACTTTCAGCAATGAATGCGGACATGTTGTCGAAACTATAGACTGCGGATATTTCACTGCAAGTATTCGAGAAAAGTCTGTTGCTACTCGTGAAGAGGCTGAGGAGGAACCAACGGCATTCTAATGGGAGAATGATATTTTTAGGCGGAAATAGCAATCTGGTGATGGTTCGCGTGGAAGCGAGCAAATATGCTGTACCAACAAGATTACAAAAAATGATAATGGAGCTGGCACACGATCGACCCCTTGCAGGTAACTTGGGCCTGAAGAAAAAGAAAGATAGGATTCTCCAATCGTTAGTTTGGCATGGAATATTTTTAGATGTAAAACGATATTGTACATCGTGCCATGAATGTCACATGGCAGCAAAACGGGCTGCAGGTGGGAAAGCATCAATGATTTGCCCACCGGTGATAACAAAACCGTTCTTAAATTGCAGTGGATATTGTAGGACCGTTATTTATAAGTAGTCTGGACACAAATACATTCTGACGGTAGTTGATGATTAAACGATATATCCCCATAATCCCTAAGCTTTTCCTCTGAAGGATATGGAGGCAATGAGTGTAGTTAGAGCAATGATTGAGTTGTTTAGCTGTGTTGGTTTTCCAAGGGTCATATTAACAGACAAAGGGACCAACTTCACTAGCACCTTATTGAAACAGTTGTATGAGGTAGTGGGTATCCTTGGAGTTACAATAATGCCTTGTCACCCACAAGCGAATGGACAGGTAAAATGTTTTAACGGGACGTTGAAGTTAATGTTGCGGAAGTTCTGTATCGACAACAAGAATGAATGGTATCAGATGTTACCATATTTGTTGTTTGCATACCGCGAAGTCCCACATGAGAAAGCTGGATTTGCGCCCTTTGAGATGTTGTATGCTTGGTCAGTTAGGGGGCCAATGCAGATTTTACAAGGTTTCTTTACGGGAGAGGAGGATGTAAGGAAGTCAACTGTGGAGCTTGTTGTGAAAATGCACGAGAAGTTGGCTGACATCGGGGCTCCTATCAAAGATAATACGTTCGATCGCCAAAAAAATTCAAGGCACTGTATGATCGTCACACGGAAACAATAGAAGTTAGTCCAGGGGATGAAGTCTTTATTCTCTTGCCATCAAGTTCGTCCAAGATGATGTCACAATGACAGGGACCTTATCGTGTGATCCGAAAGATAAACGATGTTAACTACCAGGTATCTGTACCCGGTAGGCGCGATACGGTAACCTATCATGTAAACTAGGTGCGTGGATACAAGCGTGTTACTGGCGAAGCAGGTAGACGAGATCGATGGTGTGGATATTGATTTTCCTCCAAGAGTAGGTGAAGATGGTGCTGGTCTTAAGCTGGGGGGTCAGCTTGTCAAAATAGCAACGAGAGGATATTAGAAATCTTTTCAACGAATTTCTGGATACTTTGACAACAACTTTTGGTGGAACAAATATCTTAACTCACAATATCAAGACAACGTCGGAGACACCCATTAAACAACGGCCATATAGAATACCTTTCGCGCAGCGGAAAGAGGTGAAAGCAATATTGGATGAAATGCTTGAGCAAGGTCTCATTCGGCCCTCAATCAGTCCATGGAGTTCGCCTTATGCATAAGTTGACAAGAAAGATGGAACACTTCGGCTATGTGTAGATTACCGCAAGCTTAATTATATCACCTTATTCGACGCTAATCCAGTCCCACAAATGGACGATCTATTTGAGAAGAATGGTTATGGAAGTTACCCGAGCCAGATAGATCGAACTAAGGGTTACTGGCAAGTTTCTGTAGCTGAAGAATCGAGGCAAAAGTCTGCATTTGAGACTCCCGTTCGTGCTCTTCGGTATGAAAACGGTACCCGCCAGTTTTGCCCGACTCATCGACTTTCTGATGTCCGGACTACATAATATTTCAGCATATTTTGACAACATCATCGCGTCAAGCAAAACTTGATCAGAACATATAGACAATCTGCGTGCCTTGATGCAATGTATACTGGAAGATGGCCTTAAAATAAAGCCGTCAAAGGGAGAGTTAGGAGCAGCTGAGATCGAAGTCCTCAAGCGTATCATTGGGTGAGGAAAAATTAAGACAGACGACAATACAATTAAGCAATGCGTGAATTTCCATTACCCACAACGAAAAAGAGAATTAGTTCTTGGAATGGTTGGATACTACAGAAAACTTCATAAGAACTCTGCCGAAGTAGCAGTACCATTAACCTCCATGACAAAGAAAGGAAGACCAACTATACTTGTATGGACTGAAGACGCCATCCAATCCTTGAAAATGTTGAAGAATGCTATTACTAATACCCCATTCCTTATTGCACCAGATTTCAGCAGGGAATTCATCGTGCAGACGGATGCTAGTGACATAGCAATTGGTGCTGTTCTAAACCAGACAGTGGACTATCAGGAGCATGCGGTGGTCTATATAAGCCGGAAACTTCTATCGCGGGAGCAGAAATATGGAGCTATCGAGAAGAAATGTCTTACGATCGTGTGGGCGATTGATTCTTTAAGGTATTACATGTCAGGAACATTCGGAATCGTGACTTACCACAACCCATGGACATGGTTACATCAAATGCAAAGTAAGAATCAGCGCCTACTTAGATGGTTTTGGCACTCCAGCCTTACAACTTCATTATAAAGAACAGGAGCAGAAAACAACATGGGAATGCATATGGATTATCGCGCATGTAACTGAAGTATGTAGGAATTAAATGACAGAAGATACTGGCGTGCTAAGTACACTTCAAAGGTGCTGAGAAACCTATTGGTATAGCCCAGGATTCCTGGATTTTTCGAACTCCACTGTGTTCTATTTTTGTAATCTTAAGGAACTTATGCTGATATAGACGGTAACCAGTTTGCTGGTTTTCCACTATTCTGGATGGTCACTGATGGAATTCAAGACTCTTTTACAGAATTTAACAGTAGTGACTCTAAGCTTTATGCATTTTAGCAGTAACATAAGCTGTATGTACGTTTTACAATTTTATTGATGTACCAAGCCAGCAAATTAATCTGAAAAAATATTGTATCGAAAACATAGTTTCCTCTTAAAAAGGGAGGTGTTATCAGTTAGATTCACACTCAGTGCCTGTATCAGATTCTAGCTGTTCGTAGTGACAGTTGGCCAAACCATTAATATCAGCAGTCTTGATATTTGTTACAAGAGACTGTCAACAGACTCATTCTGTTATTTACCTTCCCATGGCTAACTGAGCATGGACCAGTTCATGCCCTTGGACAAGGCACACGTGTTAAATTAATTAAACTTCCTTATCTCGCACCCTGACTAAAACAAGAACAGTGTGGGAGAGCTGGACTTGGTACTGTAAGCAACACAGGGTTCAGTTTTTGCGAAGATTTTATCTTTAGTTTACATAAAGTTGTTGGACCCTTATTCGGTGTTTGTGTGTCCTTTAAACCCGAATGTAACATTTAGAAAATGATTAGTAAAGAAATTATGCTATTATTTATCCAGTTTACTTTTAGTCTGTGGTGGCTAAAATATATATGACAAATAAATATTTAACTAATGTCTTCTAATATCTCTGTGATTTTCGTATTTGAAAACATTTTAAGTGAGATTAACAAATGAGAATATTCCATCATCATCATCAGTCTCATCGTCAATCACTTAACCCTTGAGGTCGCTGGGGCACCACACTTTACTTTACAACCAATTCTCTCCATCTTTCCCTGTTCTCTACGGCCCTTTGAAAATCTCCAAATCAGATGTATGTCCACTCCTTAATGTTGTCTTCCCACCTCTACATCTGCCTCTTCTTCTGAACCCTCGCACTGTGCCTTGCAAGATTGTTTCTGCCAGTCCAGATGATCTTGAGACATGACAGTACCACTTCAGTTTGCGCTTTTTTATACAGTGGTCAAGAAGACATCATAGGGTCCGATGGCTCGTTGGATCCTGTTGTGGACTTCTTCGTTCGTTACATTGTCAATATATGATATGCCCATGATCTTGGGGTATAATCTATTTTCGAAGGCTTGAACCCTACTTTGCAGATCTAATCTGAGCTTCCATGTCTCACAAGCATACAGAAAGATGGTTATGACAATCGAGCGTATCAGCCTTATTTTGGAACCAGAGCAATGTTGGTATCTTTCCATTTTGGTCTCAGCCTAGTTTCTGTTGCTGTTGCCTGGGCAATCCTGTTTAGTTGTTCTGGTTTCTAGCCCTAATCTGTGATAATTGATCCCACATACTTGAAGCATGTGGCTCTTTCCAACTTCTGTCCACTAACCCTTATTTCTGCAATGAAACCATTTGTGTTGTTTGTCATCAGTTTGGTTTTTGGCGCTAAACTCCATACCGTATGCCGTGGAGGCTGTGTCTAGGCGCTCAACCAAGTGAGATTAACAATTTAGAATATTTCGGTAGTTTATTGCTATTTATTGTTTTGCATATTTTCCTATTTATAATTGTGTTTGAAATTGTTACGTTTATGAAGGGTTATTAATGGATAATTCTCATTTAAGGGTTTTCAATAAAGTGAACATTGATGTTTAAAAAAAAACTTTATTTTGAAACATCTTTGTTTCCTCCTTTCGGAGATTAATAACAGAGCTAATTGATACAGACACGCGAATGACAAGGACAATACGTACAATTACATATGTAAATCACAAACTCGTACATAGAATCACATAATTACATATGTAAATTACATATTCATTCATATATAGACAGGGCCGGCGCCAGACCCCGCCATACTATATGGCACCCTAGGCAAGGTTAGATTCTGGCGCCCCCCCCCCCCGGAAAATATCAATCTCAAAATTTATAAACAATAAATTTTTAATTTAAAAAAATAAATGCGCCTCGTGAAATCAGCGCCCTAGGCGGCTGCCTAGTTTGCCCTTATGGTAGCGCCGACCCTGTATATAGATAGGAATGCATTTGGTATTTGGAATTCTGATAGTGCTTCCAACCAATAAAATGGATCGTTCGGATATTCTCTGATTCAGCATGATATATGATGTAAACAATACAATTATCAAATGTGGAAACTAGCAGAGATTGATTGATTGATTGTTTGTTTTTTAACGGCGCATCAGCACTTTTAGGCTATTTAGCGCCAAACAAAGTGTTACTTGTATAATCTTTTAAAACTTATAAAAGGTTCTATATCGACCAGCGATATAAAAGAACAAATGGTTGAAATTAAAAACGGTAAGATGGTAACGGTGCAAAATAAAGCTTCCCGATCAACGGGAGATGTAAAAAAGATGGATAGGTATTAAAATGGGACGGTATATATATTGCATAAAACTGCACAAGGTGATAGCATAAAAGTCAGAGTTTAGAGTAAATATTTACGGCTTTCAAGAACTCTATAATACGAGTGATGTTTATATTATCAAAAAGTTCTTTCATGTCATGCACAACGTAATAACGATCGCGCGTAGGTTGTAGGTCAAAGCACTCTATCATAAAGTGCTTGACAGTGAATGGTTCATTGCAAGAAACGCACTCTGGTGGGTCTTCACCTTTTAGTATGTGCGTGTGGGTGATATAAGTATGACCAATTCGGATTCTTGTAATGACTACCTCCTCCCTACGAATGGTTCTGTAGGAAGGAGTCCATTCTCCTAGAGTTGGTTTGATTGCATGAAGTTTATTATTTACAGCATCATTCCATGATGCCTGCCACTTCTGACGTAAGAACTTTCTGATACAAGGTTTAAAATCAGTATATGGTATTTTAAAATCAGATGGTTCTTGAGAAAGGGCCATTTTAGCAGCGCGATCTGCTTTTTCGTTACCTTTAATACCAATGTGGCTAGGTAACCAACAGTATATTATATTGTGGGAGACACTCAGCTCGGTATTTTTTACGAGTATGTTTTTCAATAATGGGTTCTCCAGTTTTCTATTGTGTAGTGACTGGAGTACTGATAGCGAGTCGGAGAAGATGATACTGTTTAAAATACGGTTCTTTTCTATATGTTGCAGAGCAAGGTCTATTGCTCTGATTTCGGCTGTAAAAATTGATGCTCCCTTTGGTAAGCGAACTTGCGTTGTGTGACTTCCACAAACAAAGGCTGCAGCAGCCTTTTCCTCATCCTTTGATCCATCAGTGTAAATTCTGGTATAGTTTTTAAATTCGGTGAGGAGTTCATGGTAAGAGTTGTGGAAGATAGAAGGGTTTGTTTCGGACTTTTTCCCATCGTGTAGCGTAAAACGTACTTTTGGTTGTTTAATTAGCCAGGGTGGTGTTTCGGAGATGGATGTTTTCTGAATTTTTGAAAGATCTATATTTGTAGTGTCAAGGCTGGATGATATTCTAATGCCAAAGGAAGGTATGGCGTTTGGTTTATTTTCGTATAAAGTTTTGTATTTGGGTTGAATAACAGCCGAAAAAGCAGGATTCAGAGGGTTTGATTTTAATTTGAGAGCATATTGTGCGGAAAGCATTTCTCTACGATGCGATAACGGTGGTTCATTCGCCTCAGCTAGAAGGCTTTCACACGGGGATGTTTTAAATGCTCCCAGAGCCAGTCTTATTCCCTGATGATGAATTGGATCAAGCATTTTAAGATACGATTTTCTGGCAGAACCATACACAACGCAACCATAGTCTAGTTTGGAGCGAATAAACGTTCTGTATAAATTTAGGATGACTTTTCTATGAGCACCCCAGTCAGTGTGCGCTACTACTTTAAGTAGGTTAAGTGCTTTTAAGCATTTAGCTTTTAAGTTCTTTAGGTGTGGAATAAAGGTCAGTTTTCTGTCAAAGATTATACCTAAAAATTTGGTTTCCTCAACAACTGGAATAGGTGTTCCATCCAGTGTGAGGTTCGGTTCATCGTAAAACTAGCAGAGATATTACATCAAAATATATGAGCAATTATATAGCTACGTAACAAAAGCTGTGTAGTCAAGTTATAAAGGTAACACGGCGGGATAATTTCGAGTAAATTCATTTATTTATCGTTGTTTCGTTAGTTAACCTTAAAACGTCACAAGCTAACAAACATTCTATTAGTTACAAAATTCATTTAGGCTTCCTGCAGAAAATATAGCAGCTGACATCATAACATTTATGTAGGCTTCTGGGACATTCAGTCCACATGTTTATGGGAATTCCCTTCCCAGTAAGTGCTGAACAAATTCTTCGTTAAATATATTTTGAAGATACGCACCAAGTACAATATCAAAATTATTGATAATATGCAACCAAAACAGATCCCTATTCTTTGAGTTTTGAACACGTGACAAGCATATGAATAATAACATCAGTATACGGAGTATTGCAATGTTGGCAATTATAAAGTGTCATACTGTATGGAGTTACCAAAAACCTGGCCAAACTTTTGACCAGTTTAAGCTCTTTGTTTGACCTAGGTATTTGCCACAAAAATGGCAGACATGGTCTTACGAGTAAATACCAATGCGAGACAAAACTGCATAAGGGTAAGACATGAGGCATGATGTTTGAAGAATGTATAACATTTTGCATAAATATAGAATACAAAATGTCGGGGACAGGAACGAACGTTGAAAAAGCACATATTTTTATCAGCAAAATTTGGAGAAATATATAAAAAGTTTGAAAAAATGTTTTTAAAATCACCCGAGTCTTTCAAAACTATTCGAAAATATTTTATTTTACCCTCTTCAACGCGAAAAATATAGTACTTTACCCTTTATAACACGAAAATATATTTGTTCAATTTAATAACTAGAAGCCTTGAACCCTTCCACATAGTCTTAAACAAAATATCATACTCGTATAATGAAACGTACAATGATGTCCGTCATTTGGCTTGCACACCAGAAAGTGCAGTTGTTGACAACCAACAACTTATTACGAATCTAAGACTGCATTTAGTGCAGTCTTTTATAAATTTGTATACGCGAAGCAGTCAACACAGAGGTATAGACCACATGTGTCTTCAATCATGCTTTAATTACAGCTGGATTTTCCTATCCTATGAAACATTACATAATTTAGCTATCTATTTTACAGTATGGAGTGCAAACTGATACAGTAGCTATTCCTGGAACTCTGAAGACAGATACTGACCTTGAAAAATGCCAGCAACAGTATCACAGGGTTAGGTTCATATGATTCCCCGGGAGTGTTTGGCAATATTTAAAGGCTTGGTGGGATGGTGTAATTTTGCGGTAAATTATGAATTAGTTGCCTGGGACCGTGATAAAAGTCATTGCGAGGGGATGAAAATTACTATGTCTCGATAATATGTCCATCTTATTTTAAAAAACATTTACCATTTAACATTTGGTCTAGAGGCGGGAGGAGGGTAGGGGTTGTGAGAGGGAAATTGCCCTCGGTCGTCAGGCAAAGGGAGGCTCCGTTTAGAGCTTCTCTGTTTCTTTTTTTTTTTTGGGTGTGTGTGTGTGTGTGTTGCTGAAATGTTCATAGTATTTCACCTTCACCATAGTGTTAGGACGAGGTTTCTTCATAAAACTGGCGGGGGGGGGGGGAGGGGGAGGTGAGCAACTGACATGAAAACTGTTCTATGTAACAAAGTAGGGCGCCACAAACACTCACTCCGCCAATGAGGCAGTCTTCTTCATTTTTCTGTCTGGGAAGTGGTTGGGGGGCATATCCTGGTTGCATTGTTTTCCACTAGAACAGCTACCACAAGTGTGATTGATTTTAGCTTGCAAATTAAAAATCGCGATATATGTAATACTTGCATGTGTATTAACATCTTATGAAATACAGCTTTTAGTAATCAATAAAGACATGACATTTCAATAATCGTTTGAAGGACTTCGATAGTCGTTTGAAGGACTTCGATATTTTTTCGAAGGATAGATTTGCACAGTTGTATATAATTTTCAAGAAGTGTCATTTTAGGCTAATGATTAACATACTTTCGTAAAAATTAAAAGAATAGAGCCATTTCATTTTGCCACATGCACGTGCCCACAGTAACGACTGGTGTGTGTGTGTGTGTGTTATTATTATGTGGTAAATTTATGCAGTCTTATGATTGCCTTAGATTGATTAGTTACAATATATAGATTGTACAGTACGTTAAGATGGAAATGAAAGATAAATGCTCTCCAGGCATCCCTTATAAACTGGTCTTATGGTTTATAGGTTGATGACACCATCTGGTATATTCAGTGCAAAAACCTACGAAATCCTGGACCAGACTATGACCAGTCTCGAGCTGTTATTATTGCTGCTGCTGCAAACATGGGAAACGCATCGCCGATCTCACCTTACTACTAGTGTTGTGTAGATAACAAGGACTTGGGTTTTCCACTTCAACGGCAGGCATGAAGAAAATAGCATTAAACATCCTGAAGGTATGTGTATCTTTTTACTCTTAAGAGTCGGCGTTTGTTTTTTTATGCTGGGGTTTGGGGGTTTTGTTTAGAATTCCAGCATACTAACATTTCCTGCCATAGAATAGTAGACCCCAGTAATGTTTACCCAACTCTGGCTAAATGTATCTTCTTTGAATCCGTATCAATGATCAACACTACGAAATGTTTGGTACACAGGATGAAATTGGAGTCTGTTTAATTACGCTGTTTTGTCTGAAATTTATTGCATAAAATTTGCCAGATATTGTAGAATCAACGTATACAGTGTCTTTATTTTGTTTGTGTATTTGGATTTTTAACACTAGTAAAACACCATCCATTCATTCAAAGGAACAAAAATGATTCAGTTGATTAATCATTAATCAGTTATTAAGTACGTTCTTAAGCAACAGTTCCAACCCAAATGAATTGTAGATTCAACACTAGAGGCATTATTTTCCACACATACACACGCATACACATCACAGAGTATTTATTTAAGTGAGTTGTAGTTTCGTGAGGCCGAAAGGTAATTTCATTTGTTCTGTGTTAACAACCTTACATGTAACAGTCCTATATACCTATTACGAAACAGTTCAGACACATTTTGTCAGTTTACGGACTGGATTACAGTGGTTGAGTGTCATTTTTCTCCGACGTTTTCTGCTAATGCTATTTTTAAACATATGAAATGGTATATGACCTACATGTATTTTGTGTAGTCTGGTTATGATAACGGAGCTACGAACTTCACTGATTCTCTACCAAATTCCTAGCTTGGAGGATGCGAACAGGTGACATGATCAGTGCAGGTAACTGGTGATCTTTCTATTTTTATATCGATCTCTCTATCCGGCACATCCAGTTTTTCAACTCAAACCACTCTTCAAGTTGAACTCGTACCTCGACCGATCCGGTGGCCTAGTGGTTAGAGCGTCCGCTTCGAATGCGGGAGGTCGTGGGTTCGATCCCCGGCCGAGTCATACCAAAGACTTACAAAAGTGGTACTAACAGCTGCCTCGCTTGGCTCTCATCCTCATCCTTACCCCCACAACAACACACATGCGCACACAAAACAGAAAAAGGCATTTTGCAAAAATGAAAATTATTGTAGATTTTCACTCCAAAGTGTTCATTGTACAGTCTGTAACAATTACTCAGGAATGTAACCTAGTTTCGTCCTAGAAATAAAAACTAGCATCTAACTAGCTAGACGAATAAATAAATTAGAAGATTTATATTTGCATAAATTAAGAAACTGTGTTAAAACGTTTCTACTAATGTCAGAACATCAATGTTTACATAGATCTGGGAATTCAATAATGCAATCTTTACCATCCGTGAAAAGTAATATTTCTTACCTTGATCGCTAGGTGACAATGTGTGAGGAAGGACAAGTGGTGATGGTTTATTATGACAGGTGTTGATGTTGATGATAGTAAGGTAGTTTGTGTTTATGTTGTACATTATCCATCATAATCAGTGTTTGTATTGGAGTAATAGACCGATCATTTTCATTGCGTCATTTATTATTATTATTATTATTATTATTACACAAAAGACATCTTAATTCGAAGAGATTGCTAACTAATTTAAATGCAGTGATTATATTTTTAAACTCGAAACTACAAAGTTAGCTTTGTTTCGTTAAAGACAAATGTTTACTGTACATTTCACTTGTGTACGATCTGATTTGGTATATTTCAGTCTTACCTTGTTCCTGAGTAGAAATCTTTCTGTGTTTTCCATTATTAAAGAGTAACTACATATAACGGAACGTACTGTGGTTATTAAATGAACGCGTCTGAATTAAGCAGTCTTTTTCTAATGTTGCAAATTTGTAGCAGTAATTACAGGCACGGTGTGTTCATAAACGATGAATTGGTCCATCAAGATATTATAGCCAGTCAAAATTATTCAAGCGTAGCAAACAATTTTGGGCGCCACCCCCACACCGCAAAACTTAAATATGGGCTCCTTCTCAATAAAAATAGATGTTTGATGGAATTTTGCACACACCACCCCACCCCACCCCCGTCTATTGCGGGGGGGGGGGGGCTCCGGCGGTTGTCATGCAACTGTTCATGTGGTGTTGTAAATCACTTTTTTGCTGGCGGCCATGCGAATCTAGATTGCTTTCTTCCGGTTGCTGTAGATCTTGGATCTTCTCATCAAGGTGTAGTAAAATAAATATTCCACCTCCTTGTAGGTTAGAACCCAGGACATGTTACGAGAATATCACTCTTGTGATAAAATAAATTATTTTATTTTACGATGGTGTTTACTCAAGGAAGGCGAGTTGATTTGATACAGAAATGGTTGTTAATTAACCATACTAAAGAAGTATTGTAGTTTGTAACAGTTTTATTATTTTGAGGCAATACAAATCCCCATAAATAAACAACCCAATCAAGCAGCCGTTTGAGGGCTTTTTTAAAAAAAAATGCCAATCTCTAATTCAAATATAATCAACAAAATCTGTTTAAAGAATCAAGTTGAGCAAATGAGCAAGTTTGTAACTAAATTTTAAAAAAAAGAAATTACCGCATGTACTCGCTTATAGGTATGATTCTGATGCAAGCAACATAGAATCTAATATGCAGTTGCATAAAAAAAAACTAACTAAACACAATCCCCAAAGAAACATTGGCTTTAGGGAAAATCACAAAGACGAGAAAAGCTACAGTGAATGTTTTTCTCTGGTTTCGACTGAGATTGTTAAATCAACACATCTGCCGTAGGGAGACTTTTGTTCAACTGCAAGATTATCTCGTTAATTAGTTAACAGTGTACACCCATGTAAGGTGAACTGGTTCATTGATAGTATTAAATACTCAAATTTAACCATCATATGGCGTATAACAATCCTTTCAAGTGCACTGGATCCAGCAAGATTCCTTTTCTTTCCTGGTCTGGGGACTCCAGTAGAGGTTGTGAGCATTAGCAATAAGTGTTATATCACTGAACGTGTGGCCAGGGGAGAAGTGTTCTGCAACCGGGCTTCTGTACAGCTTTTTTGTCATCCAATCAGATCTATGAATTTTGATCCTTTTGTGTAGCTTTTCAGTTTCTCCGACATACTGAAGGCTACAGATCTTACATGTGATGAGATAAATGACATTCTCAGTTTTGCACGTTTTGTTTAGACCATGTATGTTTAATTTTTCTCTAGTCACTGTGCTAGAAAATGTCCTGGACTATATCATATGTTGACAGGTTTTGCACTTTTTATCGCCACAGGGGCCAGATTGACTAGGGTGGTCTTGATTAGTGATTGGCGTTAGCTTCGTGCTAAATAGGATGTCCTTTGAGGTTTTTTGGTCTCCGGTAGGATAATTCATGTTTGTTTGGCAGGATTAACTTTAGTGCGTCTGACGATTCCACGAAGGGCCATATATAAAGGATACAAATCATATGGCGAATAACAATCATTTCAAGTGCACTGGATCCAGCAAGGGATCACGTGTGTCAGGGATTGATTAAGATAAAGGCAATAAACTGACAACGGACAGTGCGAAATTAGTATCTCGCTAGCCTGTGCGCATATGTAGATAGATAGATAGATAGATAGATAGATAGATAGATAGATAGATAGATAGATAGATAGAGGTTTTTGCACACAAAATGTATGTGTAGTTACTCATGATTAAAACACATTGTATACAGTGCATATATTTTATGAAAACATTAAGGAACTTATTTTAAGAATGGTATGCTACCTTGTGTGTTTGCTTATATGTCGGGTCCAAATGCAAACTTCGTAGACCTGTGTGTGTGTGTGTGTGTGTGTGTGTGTGTGTGTGCATGTATGTGCATACATTCATTTTATTCCACAATTAATTCACTATAAAATATACATTTTCAAGTCAAATACGGGTGACCTATTATGTGACTCGTTATGATTGAGAATTACACCCTCCGTCTTCCATTCTGTTCGATATAGAAACACACATGAATCAAGAAAACACGTAGAAACTGGACACCCGATGTTCAGGGTTCAGAGTACGTGGTACATCTCCCACCACCGTCCACCAGAACGGCCGTGACTCATATCCGAATCCTAAATCTCGAATGATGACATACAGAGTAACTTAGAGGACGTACATGCACAAAAAATTAAATGAAAATTATGTAAGGCACACTTTTGAACTGAACCCTCAATTTAAATGACAAATCTCTCTCTCTCTTTCTCTGATCAATTTTAGTACTATCTTTTTTACTTTTTACACGAATCGTGTTTTCATTTATTCGTGTGAAGTACAGAGGTGGACTATTAAGTTATCAGACATTATGCGGCTTCCACGTGAAACTAAAATTGATAGCAGTGAATGCGCGGAGAGAAGAAGATGGGCGCGCGTGGACCAAGAACTACCACTTTACTCACAGTTGCAGAGCTATCTTCGTGCAGCTGAAGTATTCTTGAAACTTCACGATTTAGATTAGTACATTTCAACTTTATGATAAGACTTGTCTGATATACAAGTCAAGCCACTTGATAGAACTTTAGACTCTATTCGTATGTATGTTTCTTTCTAGATAAATGCATGATACTATATCTTTTATCGTATCCTTGTTTGAAAAGCAAAGATGTTAGACGTGTGATTTCTGGGTCATCATTACGATAAAGTTAAGTTTTACAAGATAAGTTGCCACCGTATGTTTCGCTGTTTCTTTGTTGTATATAACGCTGTTCCTTAAATAACAGGAGTATTGTCCTATCCAATATACATGTAATTCGTATTGTTCATGTGATGCACTGCAATATAAGGCGGTCTTGCTTATATCGCGATAAACTTGTATGGCTCCAATTTTTGCACAAGGTTCTTGTAGCATTGTTACTTTACAACGTTTGATAAGTAGTTGATGTTACAATTATGTTACTCAGATGGGGGGGGGGGCATAATTTCGATATTTTTTGTTTGAAAAATATTTTATTGTATTTTTGGGGAAGCGGTGAAGGTTTTTAAAAAAAGTCATTATGCTGGAATTTTTTTTAAAAACCCATGCCTTATTCTATACGCATTGCTATATTACAGCCCAATTAAAAATGAATTCTATGAAATTTAAAAAGTAACATTATACTGGAAGGGAAATAACGTATCATTTCAGATAATCATTACTTTTTATATCGCCAAGATAAAGAGAAACGGAGCCCATGTCTAGAGTGATAGTTTAACAATAAAACTCATTTCAGACAGTTCTTGAAAAATTAAGATCTGCTGTTGAACCACAATGACCTTACCATCGAAAATCGACTAGTGTTGGGAATAAGTTTAAATTTAAAATTCGACAATCAGTTCTCAGAATCGAGCAACCGTCTGCTCCAGCTGCTTTCTGTTTTCAAAGAAAATTTCATTGTGGCATAGTTGGAAACGGTTCTCTGTGTTCCCGTAGAATTACCATTCACCCGTATATCTTACGAAAAAGAAAGAAAGACAGAAAAAAACCCGGACGCATTATACTGATGATCGACAACCCTTAAGAATGCATAACTGAAATGGTATACCGTAAATCCGGTAAATATGCTTGTTCGTGGTAGTGAAAACATTAAACTTAGAAATTAATGGCGTAAAAATAAAACTCAAAGTTATATATTATAATCATTTATAGTTGATTATTTGGAATCATTATATATATATATATATATATATATATATATATATATATATATATATATATATATATATATATATATATATCACTGAAGTCAACTACTCTTATCCCAACCTACCCTCTCACCGACGACTTAGTAACTGCGGATGGATGATGGGATCATGTCAGAATGTTTGAAATAAAATGTGTGCATCAGCTTCAATTCCTTGTGCAAAATACACTTATCTACCATTAATATTGTTTTATGTTCGGCTGCATGCTCTTTGCTCCCTTAACTGTCAATTTTCAGTCTGTTCCGGTCTGAATAGATAAGGGCAAGCATTTTTTGTGTTACCAGCCAGATCAGAGAATAATCAAAGTATTAGTTACAGAGCAGAGTTATATTCAATTCCACTTAATCTACGCAAGCTGCCGTTCCGCTCATATCATCATATTACTGCTAATAAGGTACAATTTGAAGTTGCACGTTTTGTCCCGCCTTTCTGAATTAGTAACATGAGTGAAAGTCGGTAGCTCTCCTGCTTTCCATAGCATGAAACGAGAAAGAAAGGCGTTCTGTATGGTCATATTCTCTCTTCCGCATCACGCTTCAAAAGTCCCAAGAAAAGCGTTGAATTACACAAGTCTGGTTCTCTCATCATTGTTAAGAACAAAAGAAAAGAAGACAAAGAATCGTATGCAGATGTACGATTCTGGTGGTTTATTTCTCCATATTTCCATTCCTACACGATCCACAATAAAGACTCAGAATCTGAGAGTGGCGGTGGATAGTTGTGATTTCAATCTGACTGGAAATATGAATATAATTCTTGAGTTAAATTTTTTAAAATAAACTCACAAGTTTGAATAGCTTGCATATTGCTATTCTCACCCAGTTCACTAGAAACGTTAAAATGGACGCTTTACACCACCACTTATTCTTATATTAAGTTATTTACATATAATGTTAATATTAAAACAAATGACCCATTACCATGACCTCTTATAAAAGTTAGTGTAATATCAAGTTGCATGATAATGAGGGAGTACTCAGTGCACCATAGCTCCTGGATGACTCATTTATTTGTGCACGGTGTCCTTTAATGTAGATGAGTATGTATGCATTGGTTTTGATGACACATCATTACAATCATCGCTATATAGTATTAAGCAAATGCTATGTAACACTCCTCGCTATATAGTGTTATGCAAATGCTAGGTAACAATCATCGCTATATAGTGTTATACAAATGCTAAGTAACAATCCTCGCTATATAGTGTTAAGCAAATGCTAGGTAACAATCATCGCTATATAGTGGTATGCAAATGCTAAGTAACAATCCTCGCTATACAGTGTTATACAAATGCTAAGTAACAATCCTCGCTATATAGTGTTATACAAATGCTAGGTAACAATCCTCGCTCAGTAATGTTATGCAAATGCTAGGTAACAATCCTCGCTATACAGTAGTAAGCAAATGCTAGGTAACAATCCTCGCTATATAGTGTTGCACAAATGCTAGGTAACAATCCTCGCTATATAGTGTTATACAAACGCTAGGTAACAATCCACGCTATACAGTAGTAAGCAAATGCTAGGTAACAATCCTCGCTATAGAGTAGCATGCAAATGCTAGGTAACAATCCTCGCTAAGTAGTTTTATACAAATGCTAGGTAACAATCCTCGCTATATAGTGTTATACAAATGCTAGGTAACAAATCCTTGTTAATAATCTCCATGAAGAAAACCCCTGCAACCAAAGTAAATATCCTATTCTGTATTTATAAATCAGTAAAGACAACGTTCGTAGTCTAGTTTATTAGAGTCGAATTGTAGCTTACACAATGATCTGCATTCCACCGCTAAGTTCAGCTGATTAGCCATTCTTGTCGGTCTGAGAAAAAAAAATCACTAGTCTATTTTAGTAAAGATTACCACCTACGTCAGTTAAAGTCTGCTGAAATTTTGTACAAGTTGCAGCTTGACGATTTGTACAATCGCACTGTTTCATTGGATAATAAGAAAGGTCATGGGAAGGTCAGATACAAAATAGATGGCAGATGGACGAGTGCCTGTTTGGAAATGGATGCTGATGAGCACGATAGAAGAGAACAATTTACTAGCGGAGAAAAGCCATGGTGATGGTACAATGGAGAGGACTATACTGGAATTGAAATGGCTATAATAATGACCAGGGTGGGCTGCGGAGAATGGAAAGTGTTTGGTTGTCGCAGTGAATGATCCGTGTTTAACCGCACACAAACACATGGAACGTTATCTCATAGCTGAAGTACATTTTAAGTGTCTCACTCAGAATCACACCACGCAGGGCCAGACCAGGTAAAGTGTTGTGGGTCCCCCTCACCACCACCACCACCAATGTTAAAATAGCACCGACCTTCTTCGAATGGGTACCAAAGAAAAAGTCTGTGTCTGCTTAACGCAAAATGTGCATAATACCCAATGCGCAAGAATGAAACGATGGCCAAATTTCAAGTGACAAGAGACTGTACGTTTGTTTGTGGATACATTTTGTTGTTTTTATTTTAGCCGGGGGAGGGATCCGGAAACCTACTCCAACCTCCCGATCCGGCCCTGCCGTGGGTGCTGACTTGACCTGGGCTGTGCTGGGTTTCGAATCTGTACCTTTCGTGTAAAAAGTTCAGAACACCGAGTCACTGTGGCGTCAAGGAGCTTTTATAGAATTGGCGGAACGGAAGTTATTGTGTGTGTGTGTGTGTGTGTGTGTGTGTGTGTGTGTGTGATTTGGATTTTTAACCTAGCTTTAAGAGCTTTTCAGTCATATCACTTCGATGTCTGCAGTGTGGCAGTTTATAGGATGTCTAGCACTAGGGAATAATAATAATAATAATAATAATAATGAGGACTTTGTATAGCGCATAATCTTTAGAAGCTCTAAGCGCTTTACAACATTAGACAATACATATAAGATAAAAAAACATATAATGATATGATTACAAAAACAAACACCATGAAATTAGAAAACATTAAAAACATCCTGAGAATATTTAAGGCAGGAAACATTATTAGGTCTTTAAGTTTGTTCTTGCAGTCAAAATAAGTGAGTTTTGAGAGCACTCTTGAATGTGATCACTGTGTCTTTGTGCCTAAGTTTATTGGACAATTCATTCCACGTTGCTGGGCCCTGGTGCCTCAGACATGTAGCATGATGTCCCACCAAGTCATATTATCCTGACACCAGGCCGACCAGTCCTAACACTAACCTCTTAATGCTGAACGTCTAGCGACGCAGCTGTTAGTACCGTCTTTGGTATGACTCGGCCGGGGTTCAATCTCGCGACCTTCCGCATCTGAGGCGGACGCTCTAACCACTAGGCCATCGGAGCAGACGGAAGCTATGGTGGAATGAAATGGACGTTGATTGAAATTTGAATAGGTGAGCCATGCTTGAATGGAGTGAGCTATAATAAAATGAAGTTGCTATGGTGAATCTGATTTGTCTGTGATGGAATGGGTAATTTTTATATTTAAAAAAGTCTGTTGGGTTATGATGAAATCGTAGTATTATCCATTTTATGGCATTTCCCTGGGACTGGAATGTGTTAGTGCATAATGAAGTGGGCTAAATTGATTTGGATGGGCGGTGGAGTAATGAAGTGAACTTATAATATATTTAGGCTTTTGGCTGAATGAAGTGAACTATGATTTAATACAGCTTGAATAGAGTAAGCTGTGATGGAAAGGAGTAGGTTATGTTGGAATTGGGTAGGCTGTGTTTGAATAGGTAGGCTGTGGGGGAATGGAGTAGGTTGTGTTGGACGGGGTAGGCTGTGTTGGAATAGGATAGGCTGTGGTGGAATGGAGTAGGATATGTTGGAATGTGGTAGGCTGTGTTTGAATAGGATAGGCTGTGGTGGAATGGAGTAGGTTATGTTGTAATAGGATAGGCTGTGGTGGAATGGAGTAGGCTATGTTGGAATAGGATAAGCTGTGGTGGAATGGAGTAGGCTATGTTGGAATGGAGTAGGCTGTGTTTGAATAGGGTAGGCTGTGATGGAAAGGAGTAGGATATGTTGGAATGGGGTAGGCTGTGTTTGAATAGGATAGCTTGTGGTGGAATGGAGTAGGTTATGTTGGAATAGGATAGGCTGTGGTGGAATGGAGTAGGCTATGTTGGAATAGGATAGGCTGTGGTGGAATGGAGTAGGCTATGTTGGAATAGGATAGGCTGTGGTGGAATGGAGTAGGTTATGTTGGAATAGGATAGGCTGTGGTGGAATGGAGTAGGCTATGTTGGAATAGGATAGGCTGTGGTGGAATGGAGTAGGCTATGTTGGAATAGGATAGGCTGTGGTGGAATGGAGTAGGCTATGTTGGAATGGGGTAAGAGGAGGTGGAGTGGGAGTAGGCTATGTTGGAATGGATGGAGTAGGCTGTGGTGGAAAGGAATATGCTGTTAGGCTATGTTGGAATGGGGTAGGCTGTGTTGGAATGGAGTAGGCTATGTTGGAATGGATGGTGTTGGCTGTAGTGGAATATAGTATGCTGTGGTGGAACAATTTTTTTTTGTGATATATTATACTTAGCTGAGGTGAAATATTTGTGCGGGATAAAGTTGTATGAAACTGATATTAAGTGAGAATGATTTATATGATGGGGTGGTATCAGGCATTTCCTGTTTGATTTACTCTAATGACATTGAAGTGGGTTGTTTTTGCGGGATATGTTTGTATGTATTGAGGTAAAATAATAATAACTCGTGTATCCTGCGTGTACATCAGCCATGAAAGATTTATGTTTTCATAATAATTGCAATATACCTCAGATTGACAGCATTATTAAATTATTACAGTGATTACTTTACATGAAATAAGATCATGTTGAAACTTAAATACATAGATATTGATATATTTGTGAAGAGAGGTTATAAATTACAATATGTGGAACGCAAATTAATTTCTAGTAAACTCACTGCCTTACAATGATGAAGATATCATGTTTATCTCGTCCTTAGAAAAGTAAAGAACAATAAACACATCGAGTAAAGATGACTTGAAATTAGCGAAATTTTTATAAAATTTAATCAATCATTTTAAATAGAGTTCTTAAAACGCCAAGTTTCTCAGAACCCAATAACTCTTTAAACTTTAGCACATTTGTCTCACACAGGTGTGCTTGGGTAATAGGTGCTCTCATTGTTCTCTGAAATAGCTACATTCAAGGAGATAATGACATTCATCATCCACACTGTTGATACGACTTCATAAACACATCATCAAGTCAGTAACCGGATAATATTAATGTGCTGAATTTATTACGCACACAGCATCTACAATAAATCCCAAAATTTAAGAGGAGTTAAAGCGGTACAGTGGACCCCGCTATAAAACCTTTCAGTATAACGCTGCCTGTCACACACACACACACACACACACACACACACATACACACCCACACACACACATATATATATCTGTGTGTGTGTGTGATTTATTTCACTCATATTTCCTTCTTGACTCAAAAAAAACAAATTATACTGCGATTTTACGTCATTAAATTTTTGTGTGTGTTTTCATGCACCGACGTAAGATAACCTTCTTGGAGTATCCCTAATTATAAAACACCTTTTTGATGCATACTTTTTATCGTATAACCTTTCTTGTAGGCGCTAAAAAAAAAACTTGCAGTGATAGCAAACCTTTAAATCCAAAATCAACTTAACAATCACCTGTATAAGACTCACTCTCGTATAAAACTGGTCACTTATGTCTCCCATTAACAGCATTATGAAAAAAGAGAAATGTACAACACTCTCTCACTATAATGTCTTGTATTATAACACGGTTCCTGTCATAACGCGGGTATGATAATGAATTGCATTTCAGTGAACCGTAGTAAAATTATTTACCATGTACTAAATTATAAGGCGGTCTTACTTATTACACTGGGTACTTTTTTATGGCCCGCATTTGTATCCTTGTAAAAAGGGAGCACTGTGAATGTTACATGAAGGAAGCTGATGAAGAAACAAAGTGGAAAGCTTTTGATGTGAATCATGTGATAAATACAAATTAATTCTTTTGCCAACCCTGCATGAATTCAGATTTGCATCTCAAAAAGTCATTTATATTGTAGCTCTATTAAATTTGATTAATGTTCGTGTGTTTTGGATATGCATATGCTTGTCAGGCAAGCCAGATACAACCTGTTCTAAAATAAAAATGATGCCAAGACAGATAACCACAAATAACTCGAAACCTGAACTGCACGAAATCAACTTAGGTTTAAAGTTATATCATAAACTTAACCGAAGCATTGCCACCGGTTGCTAAATCAAACGCTCAAATAGTAATTGATTTAATCTTGAGGCAGACATGAACCATATTGAGAATATCCATATTGTTGGAGTAAATATAAGAAATATTTCACAAGTGAAATGGTAACATTATATTGTCACAAATGGCCATATACTTTTCTCCGACTGGTATATTTCAATAACTCACTATGAAATATGTAATGAATATGTAGGCATTAGAAGGAATACAAGTAATGTAACACTTTTTGTGGCAACAAATGTAAGATGGAGATGACGAAGTTAGTGGATGTAGTTGAGTCGGTGTTGACTCTTTGTTAAAGGTCTTGTTTGAGCCAAGCACAGCACGGGCTCCGTGCGCTAAGACGAGTACGAAATCAACAATACAGTACTTCTGGATAGTAATAATATATAAGTGTATGTTGCGTAAATATGCTTATACTGCATACATCAACAAGGGTTGCACACGAATATTTCAATATTCTGCGATACAAAAACATGGCGTAAAAAAAATAAGTAATTAAACTAATCTATCCTGTTCAACTCTTCTTCCTCAAACAAGCATATTTGTTATTTCGCGGTATGGCACATCATTTAGAGACCAATGGCGTATTTCTTTCTTTTCGGTGTGGCACAACATTTACAGACCAATGGCATATTTCTTCATTGCGGTGTGGCATATCATGTAGAGACCAATGGCATATTTCTTACTTTTCGGTGTGGCACAAGATTTACAGACCAATGCCATATTTCTTGTTTCTCGGTGTGGCACAACATTTACAGACTAATGGCATATGCCTTCCTTGCTGTGTGGCACATCATTTAGAGATTAATGGCATATTTCTTGATCGCGGTGTGGCACAACATTACAGACCAATGGCTTATTCCTTGCTAGCGGTGCGGCACAACATTACAGACCACTGGTTTATTTCTTGCTTCGCGGTGTGGTACATCATTTACAAACCAATGGCATATTTCTTACTTCGCGGTATATCAAATCATTAAGACCAAAAACTTATTTCTTACTTCTTGGTGTAGCACATCACTGCAGACTAATAGCATTATTCTTATTTGGCGGCGTAGTACAACACTGCAGACTAATAGCATATATCTTATTTGGCGGCGTAGTACATCACTGCAGACTAATAGCATATTTCTTATTTGGTGGCGTAGCACATCACTGCAGACTAATAGCATATTTCTTATTTGGCGGTGTAGCACATCATTGCACACTAATAGCACATTTCTTATTTGGCGGTGTAGTACATCACTGCAGACTAATATCATATTTCTTATTTGGCGGTGTAGTACATCACTGCAGATTAATAGCATATTTCGTATTTGGCGGTGTAGCACATCACTGCAGACTAATAGCATATTTCTTATTTGGCGGTGTAGCACATTATTACGGACCAACAATATTTTCGCTTTAATATCTGAGACGAGCCTCGTAATCCAATGGTTTCGGGTTCGATAACCGACCAGGCTCTGGTCACTTACATCAGTGTATCCTTGGGAAAGGCACTTAGCTCCCTGTTTCTCTACATGATATAGACAAGTATGTGTTGAAAATGCCGCTAAAACCTCAACTGTCAACTATATATTGAAACCAATTTTAAACTACAAATGTTAAGACGTTTAATAACAGGAAAAAGTGGCATACTGTACATAGACACATACTTACCT
The DNA here is from genome assembly GCA_028554795.2 of Sinohyriopsis cumingii. Taxonomy (NCBI): domain Eukaryota; kingdom Metazoa; phylum Mollusca; class Bivalvia; order Unionida; family Unionidae; genus Sinohyriopsis; species Sinohyriopsis cumingii. The sequence goes on from CM068833.1 coordinate 84,683,228, forward strand.
TCGTATGGGCGCTTTTATTGGAAAACCAAGTGCATTATGGGGCCTTAACGTATTAGAGATATACCGTATGTACACGCTTATAAATCAAGTCCGATTGTAGCTGAACAGATCCAGATCTGCCGTAGCATAATACAAAGTGTTTAAGGAGTAATCACTAGACTAAACAACGCTGACACTGACCTGCCGGTTGATTAGGGTCTAAGTTGTTGTTATTTGGATATACTTAAAAGCAAGCATATATGTTACTAACGTTATCTGTTGCTGTTCCAGTGTATTTGACGAACACCGAGCGTGCATTTAAAACATTGCTGGTTACGTAATGTTGCGTTATTTTTAGCACTCGGTTCAGTTTATTAATACGCATATACTTATGTTGCATAGCATTGGTATGCCATAATATAAACTCTCACGAATGACTGATAGAAATCAATCACATGGTTTATGTTTCATAGCTGAATTTCTGCGATAAAATATGGTTCTTTCCATGATACGTTAATTCCGTCTACTGCATGCCAGCTGTTGCATAATCGCCTATATTTTCGTAGCATTAAAATAGTAATGGAATTAAAAAACGAAGCATTATTTTTGTTTAGCTTTTAATTAAACGAAGCTAGTTTCCAATACCCATGGTCTCAAAAGTCCAGAGCATGCTTGTACAAAGTGGGATGCTATGGGTGCACACGCACTTCGGACTAATTTTACACAAATTTGTATATGTATGGGCCAAAAAGTTAATTTTTGGCGCACAAAGGCCAAATATATGTTGGATAATGCATAATATTGGATTGTTTATTGCCTTAACAAATTTCAGTTGTTGCTTTGAACTATTTAGCCATTTTGAGGAGAAAATACATATCAAATTTAATTTATATTTTGGACTATGCATCCACAATGTATATGCATAACTGTACATATTTTGAAGGAAGTTGTGCACCGATTGTTACAATAATGGATTGAAAATTTAAGTCTCCTTGTGACTTGAGTTTGAGAACATAATAGAGTAATTCTGTCATTCATTCGTAAAACATTTCAAACATTTTATTGATTCTAAAATGTTGTTATTTACAGTAAATTTAGCCATTTGCAACGTTTATGGGTTTAGATTTGTAAACGTAAAAATACATGCAGATAAAACCTTTTTTGTTTGTTTACATTAAGAGTATTACAATCATATCCCACCCGACACCCATCCATGCTTGCGGTCCCTAGGATGTAGAACAAACCTGATTCGCCTCTTGTATATCGCTCGAGGCCTTATAATGTTGAACAAGCCTGGTGGGCCAACTGTATGTCGCTTGAGGCCCTAGATTGTTGAACACACCTGATGAGCCTCCTATATGTCGCTCGAGGCCCGAGATTGTAGAACAATTGTTGTTGTGGGGTTTAATGCCATTTTTCAGCACACGATAGACCATGCATGGTGGCCAGTATTAATGGTGGAGGAAGACCCCGGGAAGAACCACAGACCCACGAGAAGCTACTGGCAAGCTTTCTCACATACCCACATTGGCCGAATCCTAGACTCGAACCCAGGCAGACAGAGGTGAGATGGCAGTGATCCGTAATGGAGAGCTCTTTCGACCACTCGGCCACTCGGGGCCCCCTTGTAGAACAAGCCTGATTATCTTCCTGTATGTCGCTCAAGGCGACTAATGGAAGCAATCTCTTTTTCTTTCTTATTTTTTATACCTTGGATTCCTTGTATTATAAAACGACATTATATTTTAAGGAGTTTACCATTATTTGCCTGTATCTTGTTTTTGCATAACTTTTTTGTTGGGGGAGGGGGATACCTATACTTATTCGGCACATTATAGTTAGGATTGCGCTGATGAACCAGCAAACTCAATCTATAAGTGTGAAGTGTTAACTTTCTAAACAATTCAAAACACAGTCCCCGACACACAGTAGATAACCAGTCTATGAATGCGTTTATAACGTGTCCTAAATCAAGAGTTTTGAGGTTGCAGGAAATAAAAGAAATAGAACTGTAGCAGACAGGAAATCCAAATTACTCGGTGTTATGGAAATAAAAACTATATATCGAGTCTTCGCTAACTGTTGTGGAAACTGATAACGTTTCTCTGATATCCCGATAGGGCATGCTGGGAATTTCCTGGGTTGTGTCTCTCCATGCTGATTTACCATACACAAACATATAGAAGTTCACATGAAAGTGGCATGGTCAGTGTAAAGCATTACCAACAATAAAACAAGTATTAACCCCCACCCACCTCCGAAAAACAAAGATTTAATATACTTGAGAAATCATTTTATTTTCTAAAAAAGGATATTTAGTTTAATATATGTGATGCATGTAGAAAAAAGAAAGCCAATTTATTATTGCCTTCAAGTAGTCAACCATTACCTCATTTGGGGGCGGGGCCCCGAGTGGCCAAGTGGTCTAAAGCGCTCACCGTTACGGATCACTGCTATCTCACCTCTGTCTGCGTGGGTTCGAGTCTCAGGTTCGGCCTATGTGAGCATATGAGAAAGCTTGCCAGTAGCTTCTCGTGGGTCGGTGGTTCTTTCCGGGATTTACCGCGTCTTCCTCCACCATTAATACTGGCCGCCATGTATAGCCTATCTTGTGCAGAAAAATGGTTTTAAATCCCACAACAACAACAGCATGTCTGTACATCTTTATATAAGTGTGTACTTCTATCTAACCACTATATTAATGTTTATATTTCATCATTTTAGATTTCGCTAGACAAAAATGCGATCTCTTGTTAACCTTTTGTTCTTAACTTCATTTCCTAGTGAAATTTCTCTATACTGGACATAGTTGATACAGCAGTTGTTAGCCATCATGTGTGATGTTATCTGATATGCTTGAGCACTTATCTCCAGTAGTTAGAACTGATCAAAATCTGAATTATCAATGTAAGAATAATACATACATTGCTGTGTGCATCTATCGGAATCTAGTTATTTGTTCGTGCATTGTTCAATTAACGTGGAGTCGTTTTTTTCGTGTTTTTCGCAGGTCATATTATGACTGCTGGCCGTTTCACATAAAGGAAACAAATACAAATTTTCACGCTATACACGTGCGGCATCTCTGCTTACAAGAAAGGAGCAAACTTTCGTCTATACAAAGAGTTAAATGTCAAGTGCTTAATAGTCCATACCATCGATGTACGAATTATAGCTCTTCTTCGGTCAGTACATGTTATAGATACACACAGAAGTACCAGGTTTTGAAGAAGAAAAAAAAGAAGAAAAAAACAGTTCCTAGATCAACATCATCAATACGCATAGGTTCTCATAGACCTGTGCGACATTTGGGAATAAATGGGTGCTTACGGAAGTCGAAATTGACAGAGATCTGCTGAAAGCAGTTGGGGGTGAATTGATACCTATGTTTACTGTATTCGAGAAAAGGATTTTTACTTTTTATATATAAAAAATATGCTGATAAGTTACTGACATGAGCCGCAGGTGATGAAGGGCTTATTTATGTCACTCCTAATGGTTTGTTACCGTACCAAAATCAAACACTTAATATAACTGTTTTACATCAGATTTCATTCATAAAAAATATTGCTAAAATGTAGAACCTGAAATTTAAATTTATTAAATTTACCCGACTAATGTTCATATCTAGTCGAAACGTGCTCTCTCTCTCTCTCTCTCTCTCTCTCTCTCTCTCTCTTGTACTTTTCATGTCATCCGACCACTCAGTCTGCTTCTTCTATATCAACTGGACTCTTTCTTTTAAACGATATGCTTGGTTTGGCTTGGCTTGGTGTTTTGTAGTGCCAAGGCATTTGAAGTAAAGCGCCTTGTCGACCCGGCCGGATACAGTCATAAGATTCAAACTCGTACTCATTCAGTCACGATTTCGAAGAGCTTTCCACTAAGCATTCGCGGCCCCTGCCTCCATTAAGCACTTTTTACGTCATTCGGTAGAGCTCATCGGACCTCTTCTATATTCCTGAACGCGGATGGGGATTTTAAAAAATAGGTATCACATATAGTATGTGATTTCCATAAAGTCTCTACTCTGTTTTTTATATTTTTTATATTTCTTCATTAATTATTATTATTGATGCGTGTATTCTAGGTACAAAAAACTGCAATATTTTCAAAAGAAAATTGTTCTCTGCACGATATATTTAAGTACACCAAATAAATATGACTTTTATGGTTGATGATTGTACGTATGATTGTGGGTGTTTTGTAAAAAGACAATACGGTATATAGACGACCAACAATATTACCTGATTTAATCATATTACATCAAAATAATAATGTTAAATCTAGGATTTTGCATTAATTGCTTGAGTCGTTTTGCTACTTCGCTTTCCTAAATTGTAAAAAAACCATTCGTGTGCACTACACTTGATCAGTGATTAGTCTGTTACTACATTCGATACGATAATTGATGACTAATTCATATAATCAGACAATCTTTGTAAATTATTTAAGAAAATAATTTTTGTCTTCAACCTATTGTTATTTTATAATCTGACAATTCAATGAATATTAATTGTTTAATTATTTACTTGTTTAGTTGGTTGATTTGCAGCTATTATGTGTGATAGTTTCATTTTTTTTAATTATAGAAAAAAATACCTATGTTATGTACGAGTGATTTCTCGAGCTTGAATGGGTTCGGGTTCTGATCGCGTTAGGTGTTAGGTACGAGTGATCGCGTTAGTTGGGGACACATTTTGATTAGTTGGAGACACATTTTGATTAGTTGGAGACACATTTTGATTAGTTGGGGACGCATTTTGATTTGTTGGAGACATATTTTGATTAGATGGGGACACATTTTGATTAGTTCGAGACACATTTTGATTAGTTGGGGACACATTTTGATTGGTTGGGGAAAAACTGGTTATGAGAAGTTGCCTGAACTAAATTTTGAATGTGAAATTCTAATCGATTTCTAACGTTTTAAAATGGTAGCAAAATAAGTATAAAACCATTACTTTTCAACAGGTCTTTATAGAGTTGTCTCCCTTATATTACTACTCGTAGTTGAATTTCCATATACACCTTAGGGAGCAGGGGCCAGATTTTATGTACAAATTTAATGCCGCAATCAGCGACCTTGTATAAAAAAATCAATTTCACAAGTGAGGCCAAAAAGGTCCATATTTTTAGATACCTATATTACAACAAAGCATAAGAATACTATTCACTTGACCAGAGAAGTCAATGGCAGTTCATTGCAAAAGAAGTTTATATACCCCAACCCCTATTTTATACATGCATTTTTCACATCCAAAGGCCATTTTTGACAGCATGTGGTGCTCACAGTGCAAATGTTATACCATTATCTTTTAAATACAACAATTGACGGAATCATTCACTTTCCGTAGTCGCAGACTATAACCCTATGTTGTTAGTATTGAAGATACGTCGTCTACTTCTTATACTAGTACCCCTACTTCGCGAAAGGGTACTAAAACGAGCTTGTTTGTATAATTGGAGCAGAGCAGTCAAGTGCGATTGACACCTGGCGCGTTTTCAACACATAGCCAAAACGTTTGAAGATTTTCGATACTTATACTGAAAGAAATTAAATAGTCCTCATATTTGATACCAGAGTTGCTGAATTTATTTGTCGAAATACGCATAAAATATTGTCTGCCTTCTTCGTCAGATGTTTTGTTTTGGATTGTCCGCCATATTAGTTCATCTAATAACTACTTCCGTTTTCAGCTTCATTTTCTCTTGTGCAATATAATGACACCGCGTCATTATTTGGAAACAGATCGTAGTACATATGGCATGCATTGAATAACGTATCATAGAATATCCAAATATAGTATAGAAAGACTTATTTGTAAAATGAATTAAACGAGAATCTTGTGCTATCTGTCATGGCGGACAAACTACAGTTAGCGTCAACATACCTTATATAGGCTTGATAACTTTATCATTAACCAAGCTTCTTGAAAAAACAGAACTCTACTTAAGTAGTAGATTTTAACGCAAGTCATATTTGTGTCTTTGAGAATAGTTTTATTGGTACCATTACAAAGTATACAATCATTTCGTAGCCTCAGCCACGTCTAGGCAATCATATTGTACCCATTCATCATCTAATTCAACATTCAGAACGTCCTAATGTTTGTCCCATGCGAGAGGAATAACTTAGGCTATTTCAAATATATTCGGACATAACCGTAGTTATAGTTACTAAATTGTTAAGTGTTTGGATAGAAGCTCAGAGTGCAAAGAGCAGATTCTTGTACAGTAATAAGTGTTGAAAACAATGCTTGACGATGTGAAGAAATAAATTAAATAGGCACACTGTTAATTATAATGTTATATTTTTTGGTGGCTCTCTGCCGTTTCGAACTTATCGTAGAGTTTAATGTTTAGAGAAGAATAATTTTCCCGGTATTCTTCACTGGTTTTCCAAGCTATTTTTTAAAAAGGCGTTTTATATCATAGGTACTGTTAAAAGAACATTTGTTTTCCCTCATTTTGATGTATGATTGATGTGTGTAATTTGAATAGTATAGTATACATGTTGGCCTAAATTCAGATGTGCAGCTATATAAAAAAAACTGTTAGTTCCGCTTGGTCATTTTCACCTCTTGGTAACGTGTATAAAAAGAGCCAATAACTGTTTTTAATTTTTCTCTATTTTGGAACTCATTCGTTGCACCTTCAAATGATGGCAGTGATTATCCTAACACAGTTTGTTTCTCTGTTTTAATACCTGCTAAATATAGTGTATTTTGGACTAGCTCAGGCTCATCTTTCGAGGACGTGGAGATAACATTTTGATCAGATGTGTGCCTACATCGTACACGATTTCCACATCTACAACATGTAAAGACATTTCAGCTATAGTACGTCCAAGTAGTAGAGGTATGTCAGCATTCTCTCCACTGTTCACGTTGCAGATGCAAACAGCTTCATCTTACACCGGCCTCAAGTACATAATATCTATGGAGTGCTCCTTTACATAACATGTTTCTTTTCAAGCATGTGGCGGAAAAAGGCAGAGGACGTTCCGATTGCTAGTAGTTATAACGTCAACTACTCTCCGCCATAGTCACTAAATAAGTGACTCTGCTATCAGGCGGTTTACTATCCAATTTTAGATATTATCCTTACGCCGATCAACTCTGTCACGTCTGTATCTTATGAAGAACATAATAATCCTAAATGCGACCCCATTACTTTCTTAATTTTCATGACTTACTTAAGTCAATCTAATAATCTCTTGGAAATAATTTGAAACTAAGTCAAATTCTTTCAAAAATTGTGAAAATATGTATTTTTGTAAAGCGTAAAAATGCCGATGACTATTGGAACACTTCCGTTGTAAAATCTTCATTTCCGGAGTTGCGTACGTTTGCGCATGGTAAAACTCTTCAATTTCGGAGGTAAGTAAATTTTGGTTGTAGTTCGCAATCCCATAATGCCTAAATATAAGTGATAGGTTTTCAAAAAAGATCGGCACTTGTGAAGTTTGAACGTCAACAAGGTTATTATTTTGGTATTATTATGGGTGTGTGGTTTAACGAGGGTATCGGTATACTGTGGTATTGATCCTACTGATACCTGCCAATCAACCGATCATCATGTTTTGGTTTGGTTTGATTGTTTCTTCTCTTTCGTTAACTCATGTTAGAAATAGCCCTACTACCACACCAGTTGTGTAGCAACGAAACATATTGGTCTTTCATTAGCTAGTGCCAAATGAAGAAGGAAAATCAGTATTCCTAAATAATTTTTTTATTGATATTCTTTAAGAAAGGTAGGTGTTTATCTTTTTATCTGGAATATAATTTGGAGGTGAAGTTTGCTGGTGGTACGACGAACTTGACTGTCCGGATTCCCCGGCTAATACCATTCTACCCACCAATGTAACCGGCGGTAAAAAAGATGAAAAGTAATCACGATAATATCTATTGTAGCTTGGATTAATTCGCATGCTATAATGTTTCCTAATCATTGATCATCGTCATCATCATCATCATTTGCGGCTGAGTCTCGAGAGGCCATACGAATAGCGCCCTTGGAGAGTCGTCTGTCTCTGGGGTGTTGACATCGTCTGCTGTGGCTGTGCAGGCTTAAGGGTGAGTGACAGTGCCTATTGCAGTTGGTGCAGACATACTGGGAAGTCTGAGTTACTGGGGTTGCTGCCGCGCTCTTATTTCTCTCACGTTTCTCTCCCGCCAACTGGCCTCTCATCGCATCAGCGACTGCCATGCCCTTGCTTTACGTCAGTCTCCAGGTGTCTCTGTCCTCGGCCAGCACTTCTCAGCCGTTGGGTGAAATGTCGCATTCCTTCATGTCCCTCTTGCACACATCATTGAAACGGAGTGAGGGGCGGCCGACTCTTCTGGTGCCAGTGGCCAGCGGTCTATATAGGATGTCCTTTATCAGCCTCCCATCCTCCGTGCGTCGAACGTGTCTCAGCCATCGAAGGCAGTGTTTGCTTAGCAGGGAGTACTTGCACGCTGCAGGATCTCGCTGTGTGGGACGCGGTCTTGCCAGCTGATTTACGTTTTGTGCATCGTATATGTAAGGAGTTGAACCGGTGCTCTTGCCTCGTGTAGGTGCTTCAGGTCTCAATTCCATATAGAAGGGGGCTGAGAACTCAGACCTGTTAGACTTGGATCATGGTGTGCTCTGTCAGCGCGTTGGTGTCCCACACCCTCTTCGTTAGTCGAGCCATGATGGTGTTTGCCTTTCCAAGCCTTCTGTCCAGCTCCACATCAAGCGAGAGTGTTGTTGATGGTTGACCCCAGGTAAGTAAAGTTGTTGACTGCTTCCAGGGTGACAACGTCAATTTTGATGGAAGGGGAATTGGTGGTATCTTGCACTGTGACGTTTGTCTTTCCCAGGCTGATGGTGAATCCAAACTGCTTGCAGGCATCAGCGAAACGGTCTCTCAGTCTCTGGAGGGAGTCCTCGGTGTGGGTCACAAGAGCCGAGTCATCTGCAAAAATCATCTCCCTGATGAGTACCGACCTCACTTTGGTCGTCGAACGCAGTCGTGCCAGGATGAACAGCCTCTCGTCTGATATGGTGTGTAGATATACGCCATCAGTGGACGAGTCGACGGCGTAGGACAGGAACAGGATGAAGAAGATCTCGAAAAGGGTTGGCACCAGAACGCAGCCCTGCTTCACGCCGCTGTTGATTCCAAAGGAGGCCGAGGAGGATTTAGGACTGTTCCCTTTATATCGGCATGGAGAGATTATCATGCTACGCATTTTGTTTTATTTTTTTTTTGGGGGGGGGGGGGGAACCGATCTTACTGAGAAGTTCAAAAATGCCCTTCCTGCTTACCAGGTCAAAGACCTTGTTGAGGTCGATGAACATCATGCAGAGTAGTTGACCTTGCTCTCTGCTCTTCTCTTGGAGTTGCCATAGGGAGAAGATCATGTCTGTCGTCGACCTGCCTGCTCTCAAGCCGCACTGGAATTCCTGTTGCACACGGTCCTGTAGCAGCTGCAGCCTGTTGAGTATGATGCGGGCATACACTTTGCCAACGATGCTCAGGAGCGAGATCCCTCTGTAATTATTACAGTCACAGCGGTCGCCCTTGTTTTTTCTTAAAGGGTCACAATTGTGGCGTCGCGCATATCTTAGGGGACTGCTCCTTCCTCTCAGCAGAGACGAAGTAGCTCGTTCAGCGGCTGAATCAATGTTGGTTTTCCACGTTTGATAGCTTAGGGCGGGATTGCTTCACTACCTGGTGCTTTGTCGTTTGTGAGGGACTCAGTTGCTTTTCTGAACTCCTCTAAGGTGGGCACTTTGTCGAGATCCTCCATGGTGGGCAGTTTCTTTATGCTGCTAAGGGCCGCATCGCTGACTGAGTTTCTCAGAGGTATAGCTCTGAGTAGTGCTCCACTCATCTGGCCATCCTTTGCTCACGGTCAGTGATCTTCTCTACCGTCAGAGAAGGGGGCGATCCCTTTTACTGTAGGGCCTAGAGCCTTCTTGATGCCACTGTACATACCTTAGATGTTTCCGGATTCGGCACTGTGCTGGATTCCTTCACACAGTTGTTGATAGTACTTGTTCGCGCACAGTCTAGCAGTCGGGCACTTTTGAGATCTGCAAGCATATGTTCATCAGGGCATTTGTTTCTAAGCTATGAAGGCTTTTCGTTTGTCTTCCATTATTGGTTCCATCCTTGATAGGTGTGCGTTGAACCAGTCCTGGCTGGGCCGTTCCTTCTTGCTAAACGTGGACATGTCTGTGCTGTAGAGGGCAGCCTGCGTTCCATTTGGCTGTGTCATCGTGTTCTGGCAGGTCCTGGAGTGCTTTGTCCAGGGCGGACGCATACCCCTTGACCTTGAAAGGGACAGATATCTTTGCAGTGGTTATGCGAGGACGTCCTTTTGGTTTTGAGCTGTGGAGTGTGTTTGGTTGTAGGCGTACCTTGTTGCCCTCGAGGGCGTGCTCGGAGTCGCAGTTTGCACTGTGGTAGGTTCCATTTGAGCGGACGCTGTTAAGGACAGAGCGGCTGGTGATGACCAAGTCGAGCTGGTACTAGCGATGAGACATGGGGTGTTACCATGACACTTTGTGTTGTGGCTTTGTGTTGTGTATGATGGACAGGCCATGGTAGGTGCACAGCTGCAGCAGTCTCTGACCATTTTCGTTGGTGTTTCCAGTGCCATGATGTCCAAGGCAGATAGGCCATGACTCGTGGTCCGTACCTACTCTGGGAGTAAAGTCGCCGAGGAGGAATAATGGTTCGTCTTTGGGGCATCTTTTGCACTGTTCGTCCAGTTGCCCATATAACTGATCCTTTGTGTCTTCTGAAGACCTGAGGGTGGGTGGCGTAGACCCTGAGGATGTTGACAGGACCTGCAGCAGTGGTGAGGCGGAGAGACGCTCTATTCCCCCTGTGGGAGGCTCAACCGAGGCCGGGTGTTCTTTCTGATGGCAAAGCCCACTCGGTGCTGGAGGAGATCTTCAAGTTCTCGACCCTTCCATAAGAAGGTGTTGTTTTCCTCTCTGAGGGAGCCGCTAGAGGCGAACCTGATATCCTGGAGGGCAGCTATGCTGATAGTTAGTCTGGTGAGTTCTCTAACGATGATACCCGTCTTCCTAGTGTCGTCCACCTCCCTGAGGTCGTCAGAGATTACTGTACACATGGGGCGCACGTTTCAACTTGCGAATCGAAGAGCTATAATCTTCTTTATTGGTTTCTTGTTTCTTTTGTCTTGTGTGGAATTAACGTCTGCTTGTTATGCTGAGCAACACACTGAACTCCAGACACCCACTGAAGCAAGCAGACGATGGACACCCACTGGAGCAGGCAGACACCTTACTGGCCGGGGGCTGCCTGGCTTGAGGCGGTAGGTAGTCGGCCAGTGGGACACGATGATCCCTCCCCCCGTCGAAGCTGACCCATGGCACCCCTTCCTTACGCCAATCGAGTGGGACTTATAGCCCATAAACTGCCAGATTCCGTGTTGTTTCCTTACTCAGTAGCGAGACTGGAGTAACCGCGCCAGGGCGTAAGCCTGAGCGTGGAATATGGAGATCCTGAGCTGCCCAGACGTCAGTATCCCCCTCTCGTCCTTGCTGGTGGGGTCCAAATGAATGATGAGCATGCCATTTGGCACCAGTTCTGATGCAGGAGCTGCCGGAATGAAGTCGTAGTTGACACCCAGCCGTCTTAGGGACTCCAGTCCGGATTTTCTGTCTGGGTTTACTCCCGTTGCTTTTCCTTGTCCAGAAAATATCCCCAAGGCAACAGAGCCATCATCCAATGGCTGTGAGGTGGTGGGTTTGAAATCAGAGTTTCCTTCTCCTAGACGAACTGCCTGCCAAGGCTAACGAGCTCCATATGCCCGGGTTTGGAGTTTTCCTTCTCTTAGACTGGCTGCCTGCCAAGGCTAACGAGCCCAGTCTGCCCACCCAGTTATACCACCGGCCACTCGGTCGCGTCACACAAGAGGCTCTGTGGAAACAGGGTTCCCCGCGTGAAGGTGCTGCTGTGGACACAGTAGTTAAGGAAAGGCCATAGGCAAGTAACCTCCTGCCCAGTAGAGCCAGACAGTGGTCCCGCGGAGATCACTACACCTGGAAAGGAGAGGCTGTGAGAGACGCTTCACTTTGGCGATCGGGACCTCAGGCCCAGACCTCGCGCACTCACATAATGAGATTTAAAAGTGCTAAAGTTATCTGAAACATTTACTTCCTTTTCACACTTTAATGTAATTTTTCACTTTCTCTGTGAGTGTGTGCGTGATTTGGATTGTTAACGTAGCTTTAACAATTTTTCAGTCATATCGCTATAATGTCTGCAGTGTGACAGTTTATGTTGATGTCTAGCACTTGGGCATCATTCCACAGACATATAGCATGATGTCCCACCCATTCACATTATCTTGACACCAGGCCGACTAGTTCTAACACTGACCTCTTAATGTTGAAATCTGTTGAGAGCAGTCTGGTGCCTTTTCTCAAATTCAGCTTGATCGCTTTCAGCATCAGACAAGATGTGTCACCAGGATACATGTCAGCTGATGAGACTGCATCTATGTTGAGGCACTTCATGTATAGCGCCAACTAACCTGCCTTCATCTGAGGCTTTCAGTCTCTGTCACTCTTGGAGACGATTGCAATTTTATAACAGCAATTCGTTTTTTGAAAGCCAGGTGGATGTTCATGAAAAAGACTGTGATTATTAAAGATGTGTCATACAATAATTGTGTACATGCTTTTCAAGTAATTTGGAAAGGAATGGAAGAATATTTATTGGTCTATAGTTGCTTATATCCTCCTTTGATTCTCTTTTATATAGTGGTGTTATATTGGCAGATTTCCAAGATTGGTGGAAATTGATTTGTTCTCAAACTGTGATTACATAGAAAGGTAATACTATCAGAAATAGCAGATGCAGCAACCTCATGAAGTTATGGAATTATCATGTCATATCCTATAGATTTAGAAACACCCATATGTTTTAGGTAATTCAAAACAAACGCGGAACTCATCTCCTGATTTTCAAATTTAGTATCATTTAGAAGTTTGTGAACAAAAATCTTTTATTCAGAGCGTAAATTATGTTCCGTAATTTTACAAGCAATATTTAGAAACAATTCATTGAAAATATTTGCAATGTTATTTGAATCATAAGCATAGTTACCAGCATTAATTATTGATAATATATCTGTTTTACTTTTGCACTTCCATGCTCCAAATTTTATCAAACGTTTCCAGATAGTTTTGAGGTTGTTTAGAATTTTTGGTAGTGGTTTGTCTTTTCTTTTTTTTAAAAAAAATATTCATTTTGCTTACTTTTTTTTAATCCTGGTTTTATATTCCTCTTTATTCATGTGGTCTCATCTTTTCATAATTAAAATTTCTTTGATGACGATCCTGCTTCACTCTGCGTCTTCAAGGATACATGTTTATGAACAACCTCCAAAATTAGATCTGACCGAGTGCTTACATTACATCAGTAGGATCCAAGGGGAGTCACTCTAAATCCTTAAAGAAATTTTCGTTATCAAAAGATTTAAAAGACATGTACGTGATAGAGTTATGAATATTCTTTTCTTCTATATTGCTGTTATGTTCTTACATGAGATATATTGCAAAATGATTGCCTCAGCCAAAATTTGGGTGAGAAATTATTGAAATGTTTTTTGTCTTTTTTGTGAATATGTGGTCCATGAGCGCTTTTGAATTGGATGTCAATTAGTGGTTTCATTAACTAACTACGAAATCATAGAAGGTTCAACAAAATCCAACCAATGCTTCTTTATTTGTTGATTTTGGAGGTCGCTATTAATGTCGCCTAGTACGACCTACTTTTTATTTATTAACTATCTCTATTTCAAATTCAATTTTGTTTCGTTCCAGTCAACACGGTGAAGATGGATCACACACACACACACACACACACACACACACACACACACACACATACACACACACAGAGTCTTGAAGACCAAAACTTTAAAAAGTATATGTTAATGCTCAGATTTCTATGATTTAAAACCAGACCAATAAAAATACCGTTTTGTTGCAGAAGTACTTTTCGTTAATGAATATAAATGCAAATAAACAGACATATTGTTAAAAAGTACCATACCCCTTCAATCTCTGCCAAATCGATTCGGTTGCCTCTTCATTGAACACGTTTGTTTTATAATGGTTAGTCAGTTGATGTCTAATATCACGTATTAGCTCTACAAGTAGTAGACCAGAAGAGCTCGTGAGACGGTCTTTCGTCTGTCATCCATCGTCCTTCCGTCCGTTAGCACACGTTTGTTATCGCTGCTCCTCCTAAACTTTCTAGAGCATTACCCAGACAATATGCACACACATCCCATGGTCTAAATGGTCCTAAATTAATATGGTCCTGTTCGCACATCAAATATGGCATCCACAGCGGCCATCTTGAAAATATATTTATCACTACTCCTCTTGAATTGAAAGTTTTACTGACATAATGTTTTCATCATCATCATCATCATCATCATCATCATCACGATGACTTTGTATAGCGCCTAATCTTTAGAAGCTCTAACGCACTACAACATTAGACAACACCTATACCATAAAAAACATATATAATGATATTATTACAACAACAAAAACACCATGAAATTAGAAAACATGAAAAACATGCTGAAAATATTTAAGGTAGGAAACATTATTAGGTCTTTAAGTTAGTTTTAAGAGCACTCTTGAATGGGATCACTGTGTCTTTATGTCTAAGTTCACTGGGCAATTCATTCCACGTTGATGGGCCCTGATATGCAAAATAATGTTGTTCATATGACTTCATTTTCATAGTCGGAATAATGAGTTTTCGTACGTCTGTCAGAAGAGGAGCGTAACTATCTTGCTGTTGTGTACACATGGGTGAGGTTGGATAGGTATGTTGGACTGGAGGCCGTCAGTGAAACGTAGCACAAAGAACAAATTTTGTGTTTGATTCTGGATCGAATGGATAGCCAGTGTAAGGTACAGAGCAGAGGGGAGGTGTGCCCTGATCGTGGTACTCTAATTATGATCGAAGCAGCTGTGTTTTGAACGTTTTGAAATTTCTGGAGTAGATATTGCGATGAACCAGACAGAACTGAGTTACAATAGTGCAGTCTTGAAAGTACTAATGAACACACAAGTGTTTTAGTGGCATCAACTGAAAGATATTTGCGAATGGAGCTGATGCGTCTTATCTCAAGATATGCAGCCTTGCATATGTTCATGACATGTTGGTACAATGTGAGAGTACTGTCCAGAGTAACACCTAAGTTTAGTACTGACTGTGTGAATTTAATGTTGGTGTTACTGATATTTATTGTTTGAGGTAAAGGATGTAAATGAGAAAGTCTTTGTGTTGTGATCAGAATGGCCTTAGTTTTATCATCAATCATCTGCAGCTTGTTACATGTCATTCATGATTTCACATCAGAAATGCATCTCTCTACACCTTGGATAGTAGCATCAACTTCAGTTGGGTGGCTAGATTTGTATATTTGGGTGTCATCAGCGTACAACTGGTGAGACACTGGATGATGATATATGACACTTGAGAGCGGCTGAGTGTATAGAATGAAGAAAACAGTCCCACCCCCAAACAAAAACCTGTGGAACGCCAAACTATAGATTAACTGGGCTGCAGACACAATCTGTGTCTTGTTGACCAAGTAGGACCTGAACCACAGTAAGGCTGTATCATGAATGCCAAATACATGCTGGAGACGGTGGTCTGTTGTGTCAAATCCTGTAGACAAATCAAGGAGGATGAGGACTGTAATCTTTACGCTATCCAACGCAGAGAGAATGTCATTAACTACTTTTAAAAGAGTAGTTTCATTACTGTGGACAAGGGCGATGTGCAGATTGTACATCGCTAAAGAGACTGTTTGAATTCAGATGAGATACAAGCTGGGATAGAACAATCTTTTCATCAGAAGATTTCTTATGACATCTAGCTGGCACTATGTCTTGAAAATATTGCTATCTCTACTCATTCCAAATGGATGGCAATTTCAACGTAGGGTTTATTTCTCACCAATAGACTTTTACAATACCTAGCTGGTCCAAAATGAAAATGGTGTAAGTCGGACATCCGGTATATCCACCCCAACAGCTAACTTGATAACACTGTTATCGCTAAATAATATGAGGGATGGTTTCAACTCCCTGCATTTTAAAGAAAGAAATAGTGTTATCTAGAGTACCTGGAAATTCATTAACCAATTAGAGCGTCAGTCCATTCGAGGGAAACCAACACTATTCTAAATCAACGATTTCCATCGATGTAGCCCTGGTCATAGACCGAATTAGCAAGGGAAAACCCCAACACTTCAGTTTCTAATGACACCCTGAATCTTCGATTTGCACTGATATTTAAAAAAAAAAAAAAAGAATTTTCATAATATTAATAAGTAACCCAACAATTGCATGTTAGGAAAAGGTGAAATGTTAACTGATACTTTCACTTTTCATTTTTCATTTCTATAAAATATTTATCACACTGAATTAATGAACAATATATATTTTTATTCTGGAATGTAAGAGTTGATCTTTAGGTTATTTAGAGTAATACCTGTGGAGATACAATATCACTTTTAGATTAATATAAGTGAACAGATCCTCATTTTATCAGAAAGTATAGTTTATCTGAAAGAATAATGGCAAATGCCCAAACTGTCTATTAAACATATCAGCTTCTTTTACAATGTCTGTAATGGGTGGTGGTAGTGGTGGTGCGTTATTATATTTTGTGGCCTTTCTTGGGGGAAGATGAGCTGATTTACTAGTATATATACAGTTTTTACTAGCTTGTAAGACAAATCCAGTTGCAAACTACACAGACCCAGATCTGCCGGCTCATTACGCGCCATCAGATCTGGGTATGTGCAGTTTGTTAGGAATAATCAGGGGAACAAACAATATAGACCTCGATCAGCATGCGCACTATGCTGCAGCAGATCAGGGTCTTTGTCGTTTGCAGTTTGACTAGACTTATACGTGAATATCTGCAATACAGACAGGCCTAATACGAAAGTGTGTAGGATGTTTATATCGCTTAAAATGATAAACGTTTTTTTTAAAAATTTTCACGGCAATCGATTTGTCCAGAGGGCCCACGCCTATGAGGGAAGTTTTCGTGATTTACAACCTATCTACTGTTTGCCAAGTGTCACGTATTATTCTACGATAGTAGTACGGATAGGCTCAGAATAATACATTAAAAACAAGACAACAAAACAACAACAACAACAACAACCACTCGTATCTGTGAAAATGGACTTGTACAAACATATTGTTCATATTGGTATAGTTTTTGGTCATTATGAATAAATTGAAAGAATGCGGGATTTTGCTGTAATGATGTATTTTATGCATAAATATGTGTATTGTCCTAGTAGAGATGTAGCAGTGCAAACACCTGTGTATTCAGTGTCCCAGTTGAGCTGTAACAGTGCACAAATCTGCTATTCACCTGTATTCAGTGTCCCAGTAGAGCTGTAACAGTGCATATAAATCTGGTTTTGAATGTCCCAGTTGAACTGTAACTGTGCATAAATTTGTTTATTCTGTGCACATGTAGAGCTGTTTTTCAATGTAGCAGCAGAACTATAACAGGGCACATATTCTATGTCCCAGTAGAACTATAACACTGCATAATGATACCTAGTGGAAATGTTATATTTTAATTCCAGTGTGACGTATTGCATCTCTATTCCTGTTATTATCATACATAAAAAGCGTCGGGGATATTGTAATACCATAACTCAGTCCATCCATCCGTCTGTCGATAACTACTTTTTCCTCCTAAATTTCTGGATAGAAATACATGAAACCTAGTTGACTGGTAGCCCAAGACTTAACCATCTGCGAGAGGGGTTATATTTGGACCTCTCCACTTGAGTCTCTGTGATTAGGTCAGATATCCACCAGTATAGAAAATTTGCAATCACTGGGATATTTTTCAATAGTTTTATTTTATACATTTTTATACCGATTTATGTACCGATATATGTTTTGATTGAAAAAGGAGACAACTACCGTGTACCTGCACAGACTCCAGTCTGCTGTCGCATAATGTGATATTATATCTGGTATATACAGATTGCCAGGAGCAATCAACAGAACGAACAACTCAGACCGTGATCTGATGACACAGAGTATATGTTTTGTGCCGTTGGAACTGACTTATAAGTGAGTATATACAGTACATGTAACAGGTTTGTGGCTACAGTTTTGGGGTCTCAGATCGAAGGGGTTGGTGGAAATATGCAATAAGCATCGTGGGGACTTGCGAGCCATTTAAGTAATTCTAATGTTGCTCGTAGGGTGACCATATGGGAGGGGGGAGGTCATCATTGGCTACTGCGCCCGTGCTTTCTGTGAGGTTGTCAAAAGTAACATGTGAAGAACTTTCAGTTACAATGACATTGTCAGAATATATTATGACCAACCTTGACCTATGTAGACAAAGCAAGCAGATACATCAAGCAATTTGCATAGCTTGCATTATGAAGTCTGGGTCACTGTTCAGGTTATCCGCACATTAGTTATGTAGCTGTTTTTCGTTCATTGTCGAAAAGATAGACCTGAGCATTTGTGGTGTGTTTTAGTGAGGTCTTTAAACGTGCACAGTAATTCTAAAATTTGTATATGACCTCTATGGAGGGTGATGTGGCGGTTGGGTTGGGGTGTTGAACAAATCTGAAGGAATTTAGTTGGGTTTTTTTCCTTCTTCTAGACGGTGGTCGGTACGTTGGCATGCATCATTGCCAAGGCTAGATATATTAACACATGTAACGGGATTTGATATAACACCATCAGACACTGATGCATTCATATGTATATACAACAAAAACCGTGGATCATCCCCAAGGGTAGGGAAGTTAACTCTGGGTCATAACTGATAAATGTTAAGCTCTCCATCCTATAGCCATGTGCACATATAATAGGCATGATGGGATAATTAAGTTAACAGTATCATATGATATAGCGACCAGACAGGATCGGTACAGTTATGGTGAAGCGGTTAGACGAGATCAGTCCAGCTGTGGTGAAGCGATTAGACAGGATCAGTCCAGCGGGGTGAAGCGGTTAGACAGGATCAGTCCAGCGGGGTGAAGCGGTCAGACAGGATCAATCCAGCTGTGGTGAAGCGATTAGACAGGATCAGTCCAGCGTGGTAAAGCCGTTAGACAGGATCAGTCCAGCTGTGGTGAAGCGGTTAGACAGGATCAGTCCAGCGGGGTGAAGCGGTTAGACAGGATCAGCTCAGCTGTGGTGAAGCGATTAGACAGGATCAGTCCAGCGGGGTGAAGCGGTTAGACAGGATCAGTCCAGCTGTGGTGAAGCGACTAGACAGGATCAGTCCATCGGGGTGAAGCGGTTAGACAGGATCAATCCAGCTGTGGTGAAGCGATTAGACAGGATCAGTCCAGCGTGGTAAAGCCGTTAGACAGGATCAGTCCAGCTGTGGTGAAGCGGTTAGACAGGATCCGTCCAGCGGGGTGAAGCGGTTAGACATGATCAGTTCAGCTGTGGTGAAGCGATTAGACAGGATCAGTCCAGCTGTAATGAAGCCGTTAGACAGGATCAGCCCAGCTGTGATGAAGCCGTTAGTCAGGATCAGTCCAGCGTGGTGAAGCGGTTAGACAGGATCATTCCAGCTGTGGTGAAGCGGTTAGACAGGATCATCCCAGCTGTGGTGAAGCGATTAGACAGGATCAGTCCAGCTGTTGTGAAGCGGTTAGACAGGATCAGTCCAGCTGTGGTGA
Organism: Sinohyriopsis cumingii; assembly: GCA_028554795.2. Taxonomy (NCBI): domain Eukaryota; kingdom Metazoa; phylum Mollusca; class Bivalvia; order Unionida; family Unionidae; genus Sinohyriopsis; species Sinohyriopsis cumingii. The sequence continues at coordinate 84,702,946 of CM068833.1, forward strand.
AACGATTAGACAGGATCAGTCCAGCGGGGTGAAGCGGTTAGACAGGATCAGTCCAGCTGTGGTGAAGCGATTAGACAGGATCAGCCCAGCTGTGATGAAGCCGTTAGTCAGGATCAGTCCAGCGTGGTGAAGCGGTTAGATAAGATCAGTTCAGCGTGGTGAAGAGGTTAGACAGGATCAGTCCAGCTGTGGTGAAGCGATTAGACAGGATCAGCCCAGCTGTGATGAAGCCGTTAGACAGGATTAATCCAGCTGTGGTGAAGCGGTTAGACAGGATCAGTCCTTGTTTATTATGCATGAACTATAAAGTATACCATTACAGATTTTGACTTCAACATCTCAATTTCATGAAACGTTTTCCTCACACTTAAAAGTCGTAATTCATATTCTGTTCATTTTTAGTAGAATATTGTAATGGGGTACCTTTGGTGCCATAGGGTAGAGTGGTTATACCAATTGTACCATAGGTTATTGTGGTTTATGCCTCTGGTGCCATAGGTAGCGTGGTTTATACCTATGGTTCCATAGGGTAGAGTGGTTTATACCTGTGGTGGCAGAAGGTAGAGTGGTTTATACCTATGGTGCCATAATGTAGGTTGGTTTATGCCTATGGTGCCATAAGGTAGAGTGTTTTATACCTATGATGCCATAGGATAGAGTGGTTTATGCCTATAGTGCAACAGTGTGGATTGCTTTATGCTTGTGATGGCATAGGGTAGAGTTGTTTATACCTATGTTGCCATAGGGTATAGTTGTTTATGCATATGGTGGCATAAGGTAGAGTGGTTTATGCCTAAAACTCAAATAGTACCTGCATGAACCTGCAAAGCATGGATGGATGAAAACTAATAGAGCCTACCAATAGAAAAGAAAGGCTTAACTTTGATTCTACAACCCATGAGAATTGGGAAATGTATTATTTTCCCAATGTCTTTGATGCTTATATCTGAGCAAATGTATACTGTAACCGTGCCATTAACGTATAAGTATTGGGGTTTAAAGGTAATGAGGTCCGTTGATTGATCAGAGTTATCTATGTTCAGATCTTCTTCACGCACCAGTATCCATTCACAAATGAAGAAGAGTCCAATCTCTTTAACGTGCTTACACGCACCAATCATTTTATCATGGTGACGAGTGGGGATATGTTTTTAAAGAAAAACAGCTGTGCTTTGCTGGGAACAAATGTTTTGGTTCCCTATTTATACATATATCCCACATTCTTTCTTGAATATTGTATGTCTGTAATAGGGAACAAAATTATTTCGACATAAAGGAAAATTTCATCCCACATCCCATCATAGACTGAGTGGTTGACTCTTTTATTTATTTTTTTAAAGTTTTGTTTCCAAAAAGAGATGCTTTCTGAGCCATCATTTGACACTGTTCCATCTTTACACAGGTATATGAATTGACAAAAAATGTGGATGATCCTTTTACACTTGGGACGTGAATCGCCCACAAATGTAGATGATGTGTTTGAGGGCTTATTTACTTGCCCTTCACACTAGACATATAAATTGCCCCCAAAATGTAGATGAGAAGATATATATAAACCCTCTTGTCAGTCAGTCCCTGCGTTATGGTCCTCATCCGAAGATTCGTCTCTCAACAAATCAATGTGCTTTCAGTTTCTTTCTTTAGAGTTATTGCCCTTTTTGTCTTGTACCTGAATGCAGTGTATGACACAATCTCGTTATAAATAGTCCAGTAGTTTTTTATGGATTGCGATGAAACTTTGTAAATATTACGGTCAATACCTGAAAAAGCAGTTTGTTCCGACACTTTCTATAAGAGTTATTTCTTATCGGTGTGATTATTTGATTTGTTTGAGAAAAGATTTGTCCAAAAACGTTATCTCATGGAATGCACAATGCTTAACTGGATAAGATCAATAACTTTTATCGTTCAGAATGTTTTTATTTACGCATTCCCAGACATAATGAAGAAACAAATAAGATCGGATTAAAATGGGCGAATCAAACGACACACGACACTGGTAGTTACCAGATGGAGTAGCATCTCTTTTTTATATACATGTAGTTCCATAGTCCTACAAGGTAAAAAAAACATCACCCGACATTTTTGTGTTGAGGGGTGATGAATCTTACTGCCTAAACAACTGCCTTGTGTAGCTTGTTCCCAACTCAACTAACATAAGAAGCAGATGTAGAATTTTCATGACTATCACATGCTTCGCAGCAAATGTCGACATTCCTCCACATATTTGAAGGTCACCGGCCATACTCCAACATTTTCCTATTTATATCAGATTTCCATTACACGATTAAAAATAGTTATACTCGCACAAAAAAAAATTTATAAAGGGTAAAGAAGAAATAATAATTTAATTACTCTAAATAGAAGTATACAACGCTGTTACTTCCTCTTAGTTTCGATTTCCCACCTACAGAGAACGCAACCGGAAATGACGTACATTTATCCCTACAAGACGAAGTAAATGCTTCTTGTTGTCGAAAAGTAAAACACTATAAACTATGAATAGGGAATATTTTAGATGAAACTAATGAAAACTAATTTACTGTTGAGCCTTATATCGGTATGCGTGCACGACGCACTAGATTGTGTCGCTTTCAAAACTGTTCCATTGTTTCAATTTATTTTGAAAATTCCTGCTAATACAGGTAAAAAGAATCAATGCTGGCATCCCTATGTCGGCAGACTTTATAAAAAAAAGATGAAAGAAATCGGCACACTTAAAGAATCCAAAGGCACCAAACTTGACTTCCTTTTATCGGCCGACTTCAGAAGAAAAAATCGGCACACTAAAAAGATACAAAAGTCAATTTTCCGGGGTTGGTTTGCATTGTAATAAAATAACCTATGTATTTTGATATCCTGTCGGTAAGTTTAAACAATGAGTTTATTGCTCCATGCCAGTTGTGTTTATCACCCGTCACAGTCACTGCTAGCATCAGCATAGATGTGGGCAGACTGTTTTTTTTCATAATCTGCCAGATAAGCAGTAAAAAAAAAATGCTCATTATATATGATAACAATGCAAGGTTAATTTCTTTCATTTTATTTTCAAACAAGTGTATGTTTATCAATTTATTTAGTACCGTGAGTGTGTGTGTGTGTGTGGCACAAATTAAACACAAAATTATTTCCTTTCTAATTTGTACGGAATAATGGAGCAAATATGATTGACGATATTGACCAGTAATAACAAGCTTTCAATTTACGCGTGCAAACACTAAGACAACTTGAAAAATATAAACAAACAATAAAATTAACTGGTAAGAGCTTCATATTGCAGAAACTAAATACTGAAAAAATGCTCAACATTATTCTCTCTCTCTCTCTCTCTCTCTCTCTCTCTCTCTCTCATGTGTAATCTAGTATGTATTGTATGCATCTGTGTTACAACGTGAAGCCTAAAATTACGTATATTTGTTTTAATATCTCATGTACACTACCCTTAGCAAAATGTATACGTTTTATGTAGAATATTATCTGTTACGTATTTTTGTTTTATAAATGATTATTGATAATTTGACCGGAAGATTTAAATTGAGAATGTCTTTGTGCAGATGTATATAAATATTTTAATTAGAACAAGCAAAATATGTCAGTTTGTTTTCTCTCATAAATATGTACATTACGAAGTATGATTATTTTCTTTCAAAGAATATCAAAATAGTTTGTTTAAATTTAGTTTTTTCCCCTAAAACCTATCTTACATAGCATCTACTTTTTTGTTGAAGAAAAAGCACATACAAACTATTGTTATGTTTGGCCGAATTGTATTTCGAGTTGGGCCGAATTGTCTTTGGGCCAAATTCACTATAATCCGGCATAAATGATACAACTTTCTCATCCCTCCCCTATTCGATCCCACATAATAAATACACTTTTTTCTGGTAAACATGGTTTTTCGGAAAAAGAAAGAACGCCTTTTCCCCATCATCACTCTTTTGGTTACATCCGTATGCAACACAGTGCACCATATTTGCTGTTCAAAAGCACGATCGTACGCTATATCACATAGACATTTACGTGGGGAAATTAAGCACTTGAATGGCTAGGTTGAATAGAAGAGATAAATTACGTCATATCCGGTTTGGGCACGCGGAAACTACCGATTGTTTACGGAGATTGCCGAATAATTTTTTCCTTTTATAAAGCGGAGTTTTAAGTCTAATTAAACATTTGTATGGTGTGTATACATAACCAGCGCGTTTTGTTTATAACTATAATAATATCCCACGTTTGTACAATATAGGTGGCAGGTGACCTTTAAGTGTTATTGATATACTTACTTTGCTGTTTTTATCGTGATGGACTCAAAATCTGACACTAGCAAATGTATGCATCGCCTTGTGTCCATCCGTTCTTCCATCTTGCAATCGTTAATGCACCTAGTCCTGCAGTTTTTGATGTATTGCCAGGAACCTTGGTAAATTCTATAATCATGACCTGAGCTTGCGCATATGGACAAATCACAGTGCTCTCTTGATTGCCCTTTCTGTATCTTGCTTTAGTATATGATGTAATCCCTTTAACACAGGTAATCCTGCAGTTTTAAATGGATACCTTCGAATCTTAGTAAATATTATAGCCATGACCTGACTATAAGCACATAGTTAAATCAACTTACACCCACAGTTTCATTTAGACCACCGTTCATTTTGTCATGCAGCGTAATGCAGTGCTTCACGTAATCTCTGAGCTGGAGATACAGTTGTTGACTTAGACAACGTTCTTGTCGGGGTCATAGTAAACATGCTGCAAGTACTGCTGAAACTTGTAGGTGTATGGAAAACTTGTATTTTGTGGTGTCCCATTTCAGTATCTCATTTTAAGCTTTTTTTCTGATTTATACATTTTTTAAAATTTTGTAAGTTGCTTCTAAGTGTTATTCAATTTATTTATGAGTTGACAATTGTACAGACCGTCTAGACCGTACTGCTGAAATTACATGTTGGGCAAGTGAAACTGTATATAAATAGGCAAATTTATAAATAGAAGACAAAAAGATCATTCAAATTTTGACAGCAATTTCAATGCATCATCACTGCCTGATTGATAAGTGAAAATTGGAATTTTCGCCCTCTTTATATTTGTTTTTGTTTGTTTGGGCATCACGATGCTGGCAAATTATGATGCAGCTGCCATTAGCCCACGACCAGTCAAGGGCCTTCATCCCTTTATGGTTTTACACACGTATAACCACTGTTACCCTGCGGTACACATTTACAATACGATTTGCTTAACCTTTACAGGGAGAATTTAAATGCATACTGTTCGTATCAACAGGGGAAGGAACGATGTAAAATTATCTCAGCCCGTATGTAGAAGGAGCCCATTTTAACCATTACTCGGGCCGTTTGTATTAATAGATTTTGTTATGCAGCAGCGATTGTTATTCGTGATGTCATTTGAAATCAACTTAAGTATAAAAATGCATATTTGTTTTGACTTATAAGAACCAAAATTATCCCCCTAAACCGTCACACGAGGAATCTTGATTAAATTTGGATTCTCCGGGGAAACCAGGAATCGTCACCTGTGTGAAAGCTTGCAGTTGTTCCAGTTTTTATTTTATTTTATAGGTTTATACATTATAGTTACGGTCACTATTTTGGGATGTGGTCACAAATAAGAGTCTTTATGGTACAATACCATGCAAACCACGTCAGACTCAAGTAACAAGTATCAAAGGCTTCCATCAATGTCTGACGAATAAATAGATGCATTTGAGCTGCGGTAGGTATACCCTTACCTGTCCGAATGAATTCTCTGTGATTCATGCAGTGGAATGCTTTCATTGGATTTTTTTTAGTTCAACTGGTCATAGACAAGAAGAGCTTATGTCCGTCGTCAGTCGACCGATATCAGTATGTCTGTTTACACAAGTTTGTTAAAGCTACACCTGCTAAACTGCTTAGAGGATTGTCATGAACCTATACAGACACATTCATCTCATGGCCTAGTTAGTCGTTAAGAAAATGGCATTGTTCAGTATGGCCTCCACAGCGACCACCTTTAAAATATTGTTATCGCTACACCTTCTGAATGGATGGTCAAATCAACATTGGATTTTCACCGAAAGACGTTTCGTGATGCTTAGTTAGTCATAATTGAAAATGGTACTGATCTGATATAAAGTGTCGCCGCTATGGCAGTCATCGTGAAAATTATGTTATCGCTAATCCTTTTGAATGGACGGTCGTATTCGCATGGTGTTTCACTAAAAGACTTCTAACGATGTTTGTTAGTCCTGAATGAAAAATGGTGCAGATTAGATGTCCAATATGACCACCACGGCAGCCATTTTGAACCTTTGTTATTATCGTTACTCCTTCTGAATGGATGGTTATATAAACATAGAGTTTTTACTAAAAGACTTATTTTGATGTCTGTTGGTCCCAAATGAAGATGGTGCCGATCTGCGGTCCAAGATGGTCATTCTGAACAATTTGTTATCAATACACATCTTACATGGATGGTCTCATCATCATGGGGTTTTCACTACAAATTTCCTATTATGTTTACTTGGTCCAAAACATAAATGGCGCTGGTCTGTCGTTCAATATAGTTGACACAGGTGCCATCTTGAAAATCTCGTTATCACTTCTCCTTCTGAACGGAAAGACGTAGACAGATATGGTTTCCATCAAAAGATTTATTATGATGTTTACTTATTTCTAAATGTAAATGTTGCCGCTATCTTGTCTAATATATCTGACAGTTGCCAGCTTGAAAATCTTGTTCTCACAACTCCCGAATAGATGGTCATGTTATCGTGGGATTTTCAATAAAAGACTTCTTATAATATTTTCTTGATCTTAAATTAAATATGTGGCCATCTTACCTATTCCTCTTAAGGGCAAAGTCGTTTTGACATGGAGTTGTCTAAATGAAAATAACTAACCTTCCATAAGTCCACCATGGTAGTTATCTTGAAAATATTGTTACCTCTAGCTCATTTACAAAGCATTTTTGATAACGTACCACAAAATAAAATCTTGAAGTGTTGAAATTAACTTGGCTCATAAAACACTTACAGATGAAAGAGTTTACGTTTTAAATTGATATTTATTTTTACGTACATTAGTACCATTTTAACGTTTACCATTTTGCCTTTTATCATTCATTTTGTCTGGGCCGACAAGGGCGGGGGGCAACCGGGGATATATATTCACCCTCACAGATCAAATTATGGATCCAATCGTTTAATATGAAATGCTAGGTAAACAAATTCTTGCATTATAAGTATAATTTTCTAATTTAGGGTGTAAATCAAGATTGCAATATTCCACATAACTGTATTTTACATTTTACCGACTCTGTGCAATCAAGTTTATCTGCATACTGAAAGACTTTTCGACCTCTGACTTTTCTGGTCAGCTCGTTATGATGGAGGTGCATTTCGTCTCTTTAATATAACTGGATAAAATTCAACAGGTATGATCCATTTTTAAAAATATATTAGTCCTATTCTAACCCTGATAGTGTGGTGTACAGCGTCACCGGGGTTAGGGTGTTCAGAACCGCTGGTGTTATGGTGTACAGGCATACATGATATTACGTTCCAGAAAACGTACGTCGGTATTTTAATCGAGTTTTAGCTGCCGCTTCCCTCCCTCGGGGCAGGCACAGATCAAGACAGGTGCACTTTATATATATATATATATATATATATATATATATATATATATATATATATATATTTTTTTTTTTTTTTAATGTACCTTTTGACAAGAGACGGGTGTGTTTACAGTGAAGGCGTCGCTATTATTTCATACAATATATATTAGTCCATACAAGTGGAAACCTAGTTTGGAAAGATTTCCTTAATTGCTACGAATATCATCTTCTATGTTGACACCTCTTAGTCTCATTCCAACACATTTAATTGATTAAGACTTAGAAGTGACATCCTGGTTTTCTAATGATGTTTTATGCTTTGTGTATCCCTGTCCACCCATAAGGTGTTATAAGTTTGTTTGCCCCCAAGAAGAATAAAGATACAAATTTGGTCAGGGTTAGTCTATGTTTTGTTCATCATATGACAGAGTTTAAATTATCCCAATAAAGTTTGGTCGGTTGTACTCCCTTCCCAATACCTGGGCTGGTATTGGGCCTGGTTTCTATCCTCCCTTACTTTGAACCTAGGGAAGTACTATCCACCCTGGGGAATATTTAAGTCCCAGGGTAGTTTTCCTTCCCTTTCCCCTGTTGTTTTAATATTGAGTAGTGACTCTGCCAGAGTCATTTTAGTCCAATGTGATGTGTGCTTATGTGTGTTCTGTTGTATTATGTCCCCTTTTTCGTGTATGGACGGCTCTATCTAGGTCAGATCTTCTATGGTTTGTTTTCTTATCTAATCCTGCCTGTGTACAATTTTGAATCGTATCCAAAAATAGTGTTAAAAATAATAAAGTGTCTATATGGATAGTATCTTTGTACCATGAGTGTATGAGTTGCATTTTGTTATTTGTATCTAGTTTTTCTATATGCCGTGGCATATTGTTGTCCAATTAGTTGTGTATTGATGCACCTTAGTGTCTGAAAGAGGACTGAAATCACTGTTTGGTGCTTTAAGCTTTTACTTGAAAATGCCTTAGCACCTGATATAGGGATTGAAGTTTTCTGTGTTAGTCCTACATCTCTCTCTTGTAATTTCTCTGAGTGCACATCATCTTCGTTAGAGAAAGCCGTATCCACATTAACCTTTGGCATTTCTAGTTAGCCGCAACGTTTTATACTGCCCTACCGGATGCAGCTGAATGAAACTGATCAAATCAGATTCCTTGTTGCATGTATCTGGGGAGGCAGTATCGGTCTCCGCAATTGGAACATTTTCGGCCTTTTCCTTCAAGTAGAGAAAGATATCTCTGACGTAATCCGTCACCATTGAGAACTATATTCTAAAATACTTTCATTCATATTGTTATGTACATTTGATTTAATTTATATCTGATTTAATTGTTTGTAAGTTTTAAAATCTATTTTTTTTTTAATTAAAAAAATCATATTATGTAAAAATAATGTAGTTCTGTTACTAGGAACTCATACTTTTTGCAGAAAACAGCTTGACTTTGACATTTGACTTTGACGTTTCATTTTTGTAAACATAAGCTGGCCTGGTTCCCATCTTTAATTCAAAATTAGTAACAGCCACGTGAACAAGTTATATTTAATTGATTTTTATTGTAAGAATAAGGTTGAGATCGAGGCTGTGTTGGATACGTGACCCTCCACTTGTAAATAGTTTTTAGAGAAGTAAACAACTTTTATTTTCGGAATAAAATGATTGGTTCTTTTCAAGGACATACAGGGGCTACGTGATTTTTTATATGTAAATATGATCATATGACCCTTATCCGGGCATCTGTTTTACGCATTATTCAAGTTTCAAACCATTGCTTAGAGAGAGATTTCTCAGTCTGGGATTAAAAACGCTTGATGTCAAGTCATTTCCTTCTGCTGTAGCCAGTTTTCGAGTTGTATGGTAATTTTTCTTCAGATTATTTAATTCAAAAGGATTAATTTGTTTCTATGGAAATATTTTGAGTGCTCATACATAATTCTTGAACAAAGACATTTCTTAAAAAAATCAAACACCGGATTACTTCTTGCGTTTCTACAACGGACTGTAGACTTAAAAACAGTACAGGTTTCAGCATACGTCATCGCCTTCCATCTTGGATTCTTCGTCGGACTCAACTTGAATTCATAAGAGCATTTTATTATTAGGACTTCTAAAATTTTATTCGTGGATTATTATTGGATTATTTTTGAATTTAATTTTTGAAACCGCAAGTTATTGTTTTATTTAATTGTTACAGTATTTTTTCAGCGAAATAAATAATTTGTTAAATGTTTCAAAGCTTGTTCTTTTCACTCTTTCTTGTGTTACTGTTTATTGGAGCCTAAACATGTAACATAAGAATATGGAATAATAAGGCGGCAAAAGGAGACAAAGCCACAAAAGAAACATCTCTGTTTTTATGTGTATTCCTGACGGAAATGGCTGAGCGATGTTCCGATCGCTGCCGAGCGATGTTCCGATGTTATACGACACGGTTCGCATTTTAGTCTCTCCGATTTAAACATTTCAGTCAAATATTAAAATCGAGTTGTGTTATTGATAAATAATACTACTATCATACATGTTAGAAAATGTTTAATTTGTACTCTACGGAGATTTGAACTCGGGTCCATTTTTCATCAGACTAAGAAAAGCATTACTAAAAATGCTGATAGTGAGTCGGTGTTATTGCAGTCACACTCGCATGACGACCTAGAAATTAATTCTCATATATCTACACAGTCATTCTGGATTCCTATGATATAAATGAATGTATATAGGATTAATTATACTTAATTACAACTATATACCAAACGGAAAGTGTTATCTCTGGATTATAGATGAGAATGGTTGATAATACTAGGCAGAATTAATATTTAATACAAATAATACTATCATACAGGTTAGATAATTCTTAATTTGTACTCGGTGGAGATTCGAACTGTTTGGTGTATATTTGTAAGTGGTGGCAAGTACATATAATTTTATTTGAAACTTATATTGTACAATGATTTTATTTTTCTTGGAACAAAGATCCTTTCTGTGCTCTGTTGGGAAGTTTGTTACCGTGTTCCAAATATAAAAGACAAATTATATTAATTCTGCTGAGTAATATAGATACAATCATTTGCTTGTAAATTACTAGAAATACATTTTATCACATGGGGAGTAATACGTTTGATGAATTACAGCTGTTATTTTATACAGAACGTAGGTCGAGGAAGTAATAAAGAGTTATCTCCCTCTGCTTGAGAAGACGGCTTTATGCTGTAGTCATTATCAGGGACGCCATTTCAACATTTCATTTCTGCCCATCCCCCCCCCCAAAAAAAAAAATTACGTCCCTGGTCATTGTCGTAATTAAATTCATTGAGAAAGAAAAATGTTACAACAGTCGCTCACTACATAGTTTCTCAGTACACCGCTACAACAATTATATAGTGCACGTGGATATGGGTCCCTTATAATTAGTTAGAAATGTGTTTTGTCAATGCTGCTTAGTTTATTGCACTTTAGTCAGTTCATGGTCCATAAAAATACAGTGATAACCATAAATGTAATTTCAGACAGTAAAATATAATACATTTCTGTTTTAGCGCACTGTAAGGACACGCCCTTCAGTATGTGATTCCTGGCTATAATGTTGGTCACTTTTACGAAGTGTCACAGAGAGGAAGGACTGTACTTTTAAAATTAGCAACAAAACTGACCCCACTCCAAATCCACATTAACCTCCACACCCCATTGTGGTCATGGGGATGTATAAACTCGGTTATAAGTTTAGACCAACTGCAAAACACAGATCCTGATCAGCAATAACATAATGTGCCTGCAGATCAGGGTCTATGTTGTTTGTTCTACTGGTTTCTCTTAAGAAAGTACACAGACCCATATCTGCCGGCGTATTATGCGACAGCAGATTTGGGTCTGTTCAGTATGCTTTGTCTTATAAGCGAGTATATACTGTATTTATATTGTGCCCTCCTGCATATTGTAAGAGGCGACACATGTGTGGAATATGTTTGCCCTGGAGTGTGTCCCACGAAAATGATCAACCTGAAAATGTCATTGGCTTTCTAAAAGAGCGTGGATTATGTCAAATACTTGATTATGTATTTAAAATATTTTACCGTTTTGCCTTTTTTGTGAAAAAAATCTTTTTTGGGGGGGTGGGGGGCATATACCTTGAGCGGGATTAAGGCCTTTGGGGGCCCTGGGCACAACCAGCATATGGGGCCCATAGCTATCCAGCCTTGTCTATATATATGGTTACAGTACTATTAACAACGCTGCCTATGAAATCGGACGATAATATACGGGACCCGTTGAGCCTCGGGGGCCCTACCTGTGAAATTAGACGATAATATACGGGGCTACTTGAGCCTCGGTTGCCCTGCCTGTGAAATCAGATGATAATATACGGGGCCCCTTGAGCCTCGAGGGCCCTGCCTGTGAAATCAGACAATAATATACAGGGCCCCATGAGCCTCGGGGGCCCTGGACACGTTGCCCGCTTTGCTGTATGGATAACCCGGCTCTGGTTATACCTAACCTTGCTTAGACCATATGGTCATAACTGTGCTGATGCGCCGTCAAACTATATCCATATATTTACAGACGCTGACAATAATGGGGTAGGATTATATAGGGTGTACGTAACACAGATCTCACCCATCCGCTTTTAGCCTTAATACGGACATAAGAATTTGTACGGTTTCTGCTCACGTATTAGGTGCTGCTGCTGCAGAATGAGAGCAGAGTCTACTGTAGAACCTGGGGCAGCTTCCCGGCATATGGTTCATTTTGTATTATCACACCGACTAAATACAGGATATTCTTGTCAAAACAATATGCCATTGCCCAACGGATACTAGCTCATGATGTAAATCTTATATAAGGGTTATTCACTTACTCTCATGACTTTTGTTATATATACATGCCATTGATTTATAATTTATATAGCTCTAAATTTGAAATATTACTTACGGTGTTCTATACTTAGCATTGAAAACAAATCTTCAAAAATACAGCGCATGCGTATTTATCCCCCCCCCCGGTCTATCACTTAAAAGAGTTTATTAGAGTGTTGTATTCAACCTAATAGAGGTTCCCACAGCTTACGTTCATAAAATTATTTTCTGATCTAATGTCAAGAGGTAAAACTCGTCATAACAAGTGGACACTGAAGATATCATAAACACTGTTACTGTCACGTGTATACAATTTGAAGAGTTAGCTTCGTTTGTCTCTTTTTTTTATGAGCTCTCCGTTTGGAGGTCCATTCTTTCCCCCCAGTATGGTCGATTTGTTTAAAACGTATGTAAGATATATTCTTGAGACTTACTGAAGCCAGAGTTACATAGATTTTTATCAGCCACTTCATCTAACAAGATATGCAACAATCCAATTACACGTAGTTAGTAACGTCTTGTATCATGCGTTTTGGGGTGGGGGTGGGGGCACATCATGGCACATATGGCCTTACGTCAAATATTTCTCCTGGAGCCCCCGATGGCCGAGTGGTCTAAAGCATTCTCATTTATCAATCATGCCGTCTCACCTCTGTCCGCAAGGGTCTGAGTCACGGGCTCGGCCAATGTGGATATGAGAAAAAGCTTACCAAGTGGGTTCCTGTGGGTCGGCGGTTTTTACTGGGGTTGTCCCAAGTTCTTTTTCCACCAGTTATACTGGCTGCCATGTATAGAGCGTAGTATGCGTTAGAAAAATGGCGTTAAACCCAAAACACCAAAAAACACAACATATTTTACGATAAACCCAGTACATCTTGTAAATTTTGTAACACTTCAAAAACATTATAGGAAAAAGAATTATTTTGTTACGTTGGAATACACTGATAAGCAAGGATGGGCGTATCACCGGATTATTACGGTACGTGTACAATAATGACTCAGCTCCGACTGAAGATTTACCTTTGAAGGGATGAAATTGCAATAGACATAGAACAGTCATTATGTTTCTTGTTCTGCCTCGAATCAGATGCAGAGTTGGAGAGTATTTGTTTATATAAATTGTCAGATTTATGGGCAGATTATAAAGACGAGAGTTTCAGCAGCTGTCATTCAAGGCTAAATGGAGAAAGTACTTATCGTGAAAAGAGCCATATTGAAGGCTACTGGAACCGTTTCTTAGCCTCAGATAGAATTTGTATCGAAAGGACATGAAAGTTCTAAGGAATGTAAAATTATGTTGAAAGAAGAAATGTTTAAAAAACTGTACGGGATAAATTCTTATGAAAAAAAAACAGTAATTTATTAATGGCATCTAGGAAAGTCAAAATCATGCTTCTTTATAGAGATTGCACACTGCGCGCTACTTTTGCAGAATTTGTATAAAAATGAGATTTGTTTTTGTTATTTTTTAAAATATTTTTTGTTTTTGGTTTTCTTTGACATTTTTCCATTGAAAGATTATCCTGTGGTCTTTTCAAGCGAATGTTTTCCGGTACCTTTTATAATCAGTGAAATATTTAGATTTTAAATGGAAATTTCATCAGTAAAAATTGGTCAGTGGAATAAACTTTGTTTTTCTTCAACTTGTTGAACTTCCGTGCGTCCTAATTATAGGTGGAACTTTATGTGGAGTTTGTTAAAACGTGATTCATTGTACTGTGAGTATATCATAGTATTATAACTAATGAAATTTACTGGATGCATAACATGGGATTATCTTATCTTGGATGTGACGTTCTAATGCACATATTGTTTTAAACTCATTGAAATCAACATGTGTTATTATTGTTGAAGTGAATATAAAAGTCGAACGATTTTCTGTTGGATTTAAAGATCGTCATGCAGCTTGTGAATAGATTCATTCACGGTCTTTTGTTGACTGTATTTGAAATTTAACTAGCCTGTGGAACATTTGTTTTAGGGGAGAGGTGCAGTGCTGATGCGATTCTTGCAGAATAAGAGGAACGGCGTTAATACTTAGTCTTAATATGAGGGTCATTTTATTGAAGCCTGTTACCAGAAGGAGACTTTGCTATTTGTTTATTGTGAAGAACAAATTCTGTTTAATAACAGAGTGACACGAAGTACAAATGGCATTATCCCAAATTCCTTTGACTGAGAAATTCGTGTGTTTCATTCAGATAACGAAGCCATCAAAACACTTGAATTCAGCATGGCAAAATCGTGCTTTCAAAGACTGATAAATTTATTCATATCAATAAAGCAGACAGTGGTCAGGAAAAAGCCCGGAAAGTTGCATAAAAGAACACAAAGGACAGCAATAAATATTCCACAACATAAAAGTATAGAAATTGAGCTCTGTTCAGAAAATAAAGAGGTAAGTTATTTACTACAGAGTTTCATTTCTTTAAGCGAATTATTTGCATTATATATATATATATATATATATATATATATATATATATATATATATATATATATATATATATATATAACAGTGGAACCTGTCTTGAAAGACCACCCCTTCTGCCAAAACATAATGGTCTCTCATGACAGGTGGTCTCTCATAACAGGTTATAACACTATATAATCTCTAAATCTATACATGGAGAACCTGGTCTCTCAAGACAGGTGGTCTCTCATAGCAGTGGTCTCTCAAGACAGGTTTTACTGTAATATGCAAATAATTCGCTGAAAGTACGTAAAAAGGTTAAAGGTTGTAGTTTTGTGAACGTAAACATCATTATTAGAAGGTGTGTCTCACACAACATTGGTGGTCCTATCTTCAAGGGTATGACCACATATCAGTATTTCATTTTTTTTTGGCCACACTTTACTGCCCCCTTAATAACTTTAAAGATGATTGAAATTAACGAACGAAACCTGGCATATTTAGATACTATCACCGTTACCTCTAGAAGGTGTGTTGCATGCCACACTGAGACATTATTTATAAGGTCACGGTAATGGTTCGGTGTTTTCAGATTTCAGTCACAGTGTCATTTCCGCTCTGTGAGATTAGGGATGAAAATTTGTATAGATATTCATTAGAAGGTGTGTCGTGGTTAAAATCACGAACCAGTACTTGAGATGTCCTTCACACTTTTTACTTTCCTCTCTGTAACGTTAAATCCGTTTGAGATGAAGGATAATTGGTTTAATTATCATTACCAGAATGTGTGATGCATACCGGAAATGAAGTCTAATCTTTTTAAGGTGATGGGTATGTGTCAGTATTTCAAGTTTTCCACATACTTTCCTCTATATTGGATTCTTCAACTTTAGAGCCGTGTGAGATAAATGGAAGAAACTGTGTTTACTTGCACGTCATCATTAGATTGTGTGTCACGTACCACCCTGGGAAAGCTATCATTACACTAAATGTTACATTGTGTCGATTTAGGTTTCGGTCATAATTTCCATTTGTCCTATAATTTAAATTCCGTCTTGGATAATTGGCTGAAAGATAATATACTTATATGTTGTCAGTAGAAGATTACTAGCTTGCATATTTGTTGCCCTATCTTCAAGGTGAATGTCAGTAGAAGATGTACTAACTGCACATTTGTTGCCCGATCTTTAAGGGCAATGTCAGAAGATATACTGACTGAATATTTCTTGCCCTATCTTTATGGTCATTGTCAGTAGAAGACGTATGGACTGCATATTAGTTTCCCTATCTTCAAGGTCAATGCCAGGTTAAGATGTACTGCTGCATATGTGTTGCTCTATCTTCAAGGTTAATATCAGTAGAAAATGTATTGACTGCACATTTGTTGTCCTATCTTCAAGGTCAATGTCAGAAGATGTTCTGACTTCAATTTGTTGCCCTATATTAAAGGTCAACGTATCTGGTTAGCATTGGGTTATATTGCTTTTGATCTTAAAAGCTGTTATAGATAGATGATTCTAGGTAAAATTGTTTCTCATTTTGATGACAGGTATCACAGTCAATACTGTCTTTTCAATGTTGACGACTCCGGTGGCCTAGTGGTTAGAGCGTCCGCCTCATAAGCGGGAGGTCGTGGGTTCGAACCCCGACCGAGTCATACCAGAGAAAAAAAAATGGTACTAACAGCTGCCTCTCTAGGCGCTCAGCATTAGCTGGTTAATGTTAGGACTGGTCAGCCTGGTGTCAGGATAATGTGATAGGACATCATGCTACTTGTCTGCGGCATGATGTCCCAGTGCTAGACATCACCTTAAACTGTCACACTGCAGACATCGTAGCGGTATGATTGAAAAATTGTTAAAGCTACATTAAAAATCCTAATCACACACACGCTTTTAATGTCAGTTTTGTCCAATTTTGTTGTTGTTGCCATTACTGTAGTGCAGTTTCAAGATAGTCACGACATTGTGTTTCCTTCCATGTTTGTCCCATATGTTTACAGCAGGGGCACAAAACCCAGTCAGATTTCATTTTGTTGTACACTTCTGGTGGCTTTGCCATGGGAGATGGGGTAAAACACATGTTGAATTTGCTAGTAATGCATTATTATGAGACACCCTTCTTTGATTATACATCATTGAAAAGTGAAATCCATGACATGGGTCATATTTATGGATCTCATGAATTTTGCTGGGGGGTGGGGGTGCAAGTTACAAATACAGTAGAATCTCATGTAATTGTCATATTATTGAATATGGTTTTTGAGGTGATATCATTTAGTCTATATTGAGCTGGGATATCATATGTCTTCAGTTTTGCCCGTCACCCCTGCCGGGGTATAGGCGGCCCACAAAAGATCGCCAGAGTATTCCGTCATATGTGTTCGGGAGACGATTAAAATGCTGAGTAGCAGAAAGTAAACATTCGGGAGATTGAGATGTACGATATTTTTGTTTTTATATGTTTTGTGCAGACATTATGAATTTCATTGAACTAGCTGATTTTACCATTTTTTGTTTTGTTTTAATTCATCTGTCTCTAAGGCTAAGCAAACTTATAGTACGTCCAAGTGTCCATCATACCTCCGTCAACAGTTTTGTTTTCAGCTTCTTTAAAAAACAACTCTACTAACTGCAGCCCATTTTGGCAGGTATGACCATAGCATGAAAGACTTTCAGGTTTCTAAAATTATTCCAATCTGCCATGTTTAAAAATGGCGGCGGTTATATATATATATATATATATATATATATATATATATATATATATATATATATATATATATATATATATATATATATATATTTATAGAGAGAGAGAGAGAGAGAGAACTTTATTCGACATTCTTTTCAAAATACACTCAAGAGAATTTGATCAGATGTTGACAGAGGAAGAAAAAAAAACACATTTTAACACGAATGGCTACATTTTTTTTTATTATAGAAAGGATGCTGATTCGACATTAATAATGTAGAGACCGATGGTAAAAACATACACAGTTTTCAACCTTATAGAAAGAACTGAAAAGAATTTTAACATGCTAGAGAAGGTACGTTGGTATACAGAGTTTAAATGTAAGAGAAGGCACTTTGGTATACAGAGTTTAAATGTAAAAGAAGGCACTTTGGTATACAGAGTTTAAATGTAAAAGAAGGCACTTTAGTATACAGAGTTTAAATGTAAGAGAAGGCACTTTGGTATACAGAGTTTATATGTAAGAGAAGGCACTTTGGTATACAGAGTTTAAATGCAAGAGAAGGCACTTTGGTATACAGAGTTGAAATGCTAGAGAAGGCGCTTTGGTATACAGAGTTTAAATGTAAGAGAAGGCACTTTGGTATACAGAGTTTATATGTAAGAGAAGGCACTTTGGTATGCAGAGTTTAAATGTTAGAGAAGGCACTTTGGTATACAGAGTTGAAATGTAAGAGAAGGTACTTTGGTATACAGAGTTTAAATGTAAGAGAAGGCACTTTGGTATGCAGAGTTTAAATGTTTCTACAGATGCAGTTGATACATCATCAAATGTGGCTGTCATTACCCAAATTAGAAAAAAGAACTTGTAATGACCTTTAAAATAAATCTGAACAGAATTTGACAAAATTTGAAAGAAAACAACTTGATGTGAAAGGCTTTACAATTTATAAATTTGTGCTAGTTTGATATATTACCCCCCTCCCAGTTTTGTATTGGTATGTTATATGGTTAGGGGTCAAATGTTACGTAATTATACAACTTAGCAATTGATTGCAGAGTCGTGTGCAACACTGGTGCATATATCGTTTATTTTTAAGTTCATTGAAGTGGCCGCCTGGTGATCATTAAACAAATTTTCTTATCAAATCAAATGTTTGACAACTTATAAACTCTCCGCGAAATAGTGCAGCCCTGCCTCTTGTCTCTATCCAGAATGGCTTGGCTCCACCAACGTATAACCGTCAGGCTCCACCAACGTATAACCGTCAGTTCCAAATGCGACTTCGTTGCATCAGAATGGTTAATTTGGTATGTGACAGGAGCGTTTGTGGATTTGTCTTGTGATAAATATCTCGTCATGTGACTATTTTCGCGGTTCAATAGCTCGTCAAATTGCAAAATGGGCGAAATAATTGACTGTGTTCTAACCCAGACGACTCAGAACCATATCAGTTAATCCTCCCATGTTGTAATTTGACAACATAATAATACATGTTGTAATTTGACAACATGCTAATACATGTTGTAATTTGACAACATAATAATACATATTGTAATTTGACAGCATACTAATACATGTTGTAATTTGACAACATACTAATACATGTTGTAATTTGACAACATAATAATACATGTTGTAATTTGACAACATACTAATACATGTTGTAATTTGACAACATAATAATACATGTTGTAATCTGACAACATACTAATACATGTTGTAATTTGACAACATAATAATACATGTTGTAATTTGACAACATAATAATACATGTTGTAATTTGACAACCTAATAATACACGTTGTAATTTGACAACCTAATAATACATGTTGTAATTTGACAACCTAATAATACATGTTGTAATCTGACAACATACTAATACATATTGGGGCGAGGGGACTGGATCTGAATTATCGGATTGCTTTTATTCCTGTCCGCCTCAAATATCGCCACAAGTGCTAAAAATAGAAAAGCCTTTTAACCTTTTATTACCAACAACCGCTAAACACAGTTTTATCAAATCTGATAGTGAAACAACTTACTTTGAAGAATTTATAAAGGAAGCTGATTCTCCATCAAACTTTAAAATGTGGATTTTTATTATAACCTCTTGCATCTGTTTTTATGTTCATCTGATTTCATGTCGGTTCTTGGTACTTCCTTTTATCAAAAGAAGACCACCTCATCTTATTTCATGTTAAGGATCACATGGAGCCATATGGATGACGTAATCGACTCTGGTTAGATTCACACTTGGCATACTGAAGAGATGCTCTTCAATAAAGCTTTTGCTGTTATGTTCTTTCTTGCGTCAACATTTACTTTTGTTCCCATCATGAAATAGCATCCTTGCTATGTCGGTGCATGAAATTATTATTAATTTCATTCTCGTTTTATGGAAGTATTTTGAGATGTTTGCAATAATGGCTGCATAAGAGGATTTGTCATATTTTAAAAGTGTAAACAGCTTTCCAGTCCACGCATTATTGAAGAACGTATACGCTTTCTTATTTGGGTGACATGTGCAGATAAGATCGATACCCCCCCCCCAAAAAAAAGTTAGTGGAATTTATAAATACCGCTGAAAGGTAGAGTCCAGCTGACAACTGCAGGAAACTATGTCTGCTGTTGCATGATAAACCGGAAGATCTAGATCTACACGTTTTTTTAAAAGGAGTTATCAAGTAGAACATAGACCCTGATCTGCTGGAACACGATGCAACGGCAGATCATTGACTATCTTTTCAGCTCGATTAAGCTTATCAGAGATTATTTACGTTAATGAATAAAATGAATAAGACATGACCGCAGATAATATACTTGTCACTGTTAGTATGAGAAGAAATGCATTAAATCTTTAGAATACATGTTTCCTATACCCTTCGAGTTAACTAATTTAATGCGTATCAGAGTAATGCATGACATCTTTACAATACACGATTTCTATTTTCATACAAAACTAAAAAATCAGAACACATTTATATCAGTGAAATACTATATGACGTTCTTACAATATATGAATCATATGACATTGGAGACAAAATGCATGCAACAATTATCTTCTGAATTCAAGGAAAATTGAAGCAAGAATTTAAAACGAATAAATTCAACAAATCATTAGTGTTACATCAATGAACCTACTGTATGCAGTTGAGACAACACCTTGGTGCCTTCCCGAGCCCTCGCTCGCTTATCATCAGAGAATTATCTCTGTCTCTTCTCTGGCTTTGCGTCTCTCACATTTCCTGACTCCCTGTCCTTGGCTCCCCCCCCCCCCCATCGGCAGAAAAACCTCGGACTGACTAATATTGCGAGGGAAATTTACTTCTTTTTGGGAACACCCCCTCTCGTTTAGCTTAGCCAATCAGGATTACTTTCTCCAATTGCCAAAATATTTTTAACACTCCCATCGAAGTCCGAATAATCCTATCTGGTCAGCCTTTATTAGTAACTATTCTTGAAAATATCGTTTCATGACACCTCTTTCAAATGACCCAAGATGTCCCAAAATTTGCTCTGGGTTGTCTCAACTCGTGTCATTTTCCGCTATTGACCTTACGTTACTATTATCCTCTTCCATGTGTCTGACCATTATCGAACGGACTATAATTAAAATTCAGTTCATGCCCCAAACAGAGCAGATCCCATCCCTCGCAGTCAGCAATTTATTGCGATCCCATCACATACGTCAATCATAATGTTTACTTGTCACGCTGACAACGCCATCATGTACTGTGAAAATATCTCTACAAAAGTTTGCATCATTATAATTACCCTGATGGGTGATACTTATTTGACAAATATAGCTCTACCATTATTACCACCCTGATGGGTCATAATTGTGTGGCAAATATAGTATTACTACATTACCACCCTGGTCGGTCATAATTGTGTGACAGGTATAGCATTACTAACAGTACCACCAACATCTGTCATAATTATTTGACCAATATAGCACAACCATTATTACCAACCTGATCTGTCAGCACTTTCTATTATATATATATATATATATATATATATATATATATATATATATATATATATATATATATATATATATATATATATATATGCATGCATTTATCATCTGGAACACTTCGGATCTTTCGGCCACCGCTGAAAACCCCAAGATGTTCTGAATAAAAAATGGCATATGTATGTCATACTGGGATGCATATGGTATTGTAAGCAGAAACATGTATATGTGAATACATATATTTACATGTACCTGTTTACAACAGCTAAAAACCTGGTTTGAGGTGGAAAAAAACTGATACATAGGCCAGTAGGCCAGCCATTATTCATTGTAGTAAAAGTGACGATTAGCATACATATAGTTGATCAGAAACACGTGTGGAAGTAGGTATCACTTTTCAGACAGAATGAGTTTGTCACGTCCAAATTGTTGCATGTTTATGGACATTTTGGAAACCATATAGAATTAACCCAATGTAAGCAGTAAACCTTTTTTTCTTCTTCATCAAAACCGAATTGTATTGGATTTTTTAAAATTTAGATTATGTTTACTTCTTTAAGCAGAAACGTGCATCGCTGTTTCAAGTTACACGCTGAGATCCCTTCCCCCAGTTTAAAAATTAAAACAATCTCTGAAATCAAACTAACTCAGCTTTTTAAAAATTTCTTACTGTTTTGCTTTCTCTCAAGGAGGGGTGGAGATTGGACTAATATTTAGGGCTAAATTAGGAAATTCATAAGTGTCTGGAGAAGGCCTTTCACTTAACCTTGTGAAAACTCTAACAGCCTTTTCTAATAAGATGTAGTGTGGCCTAAATTGATACTTGTATGCCTTGGGTCCCGTTCTGGAGATTTTGAAAACCTCCGAAAGTGGAGAAGACATAGGAAAATATTATTTGCTCTACAACTCTTGCATTATTGAGAAAGTTACCATACACTTGCATGTATTTAATCTACTTCGATTGACATTTTTATCACTGTTAGGAAAACCGTTTAATGAAACACTGAATTGGTGAAAATTACTATGTCAGTGTGCTGGGGAAATGTTCCTGAAATAGCTCAAAGGAACCAATTTTGCCTGCCCTTAAAATACAAAACTGAACTTTCACAGTGTAGACTACTATTTTCTGAAAAAGTCCACTCCTGAAACTTTAAAATTAAAAATAAATCAAATGTTTTCAACTCTTTTTATTAAATGACTTTCCTCTGAAGTTCAGGAAGTAAAAACAGCCATGAAAAACACTGCATCAATATAAGGCCTAGCTGTGCATTCTCAAGCCCAAATCCTCCCACCCACATCTCTCATAGATCAAAATAAAGAAAATGGTGGGTTCCTTGACCCTCCCCTAGGATATGTACCGCTGGAGAAAATGCGTAGAATGCCTCTCCTTTAACTTCCAGTGCAGTGATGCAAAATTCCAAACTGGAGCATTAATATGGAAATTAGTTGAATTCATATTCATTAGAAAAGGGATCCTGGAACTATTGACAAAGTGGACCCTCTTGACATCTTGGACCCTCTTGACAACTTGGATACTATTGACAACTTGGACCCTCTTGACAACGTGGACCCTATTGGCATCTTGGACCCTCTTGACAACTTGGATACTATTGACAACTTGGACCCTCTTGACAACGTGGACCCTATTGGCATCTTGGACCCTCTTGACAACTTGGATACTATTGACAACTTGGACCTTCTTGACAACTTGAATACTATTGACAACTTGGACCCTCTTGACAGCTTGGATACTATTGACAACTTGGACCCTCTTGACAACTTGGATACTATTAACAACTTGGATACTATTGACAACTTGGACCCTCTTGACAACTTGGATACTATTGACAACTTGCATACTATTGACAACTTGGACCCTCTTGACAACTTGGACCCTCTTGACATATTTGATACTATTGACAAGTTGGACCCTCTTGACAACTTGGATACTATTGACAACTTGGACTCTCTTGACAACTTGGATGCTATTGACAACTTGGACCCTCTTGACAACTTGGATGCTATTGACAACTTGGACCCTCTTGACAACTTGGATGCTATTGACAACTTGGACCCTCTTGACAACTTGGATGCTATTGACAACTTGGACCCTCTTGACATATTGGATACTATTGACAACTTGGATACTATTGACAACTAGCTTAGGATGCCATTTGCGTTGTTTGGGCTACCTATAACAATCAATTGCCACTTTCAGGCTGCAGTCATTTCTACAATAAAATCTTGTTCAAATTCCATTGTTTTGGAAGGACCGCATTTTATCATGCACAGATCAAATGTACTTTATAATGTGGGGATTTCATGTAGAACCGCTTGTCTTTAGAGACCCTTATTTGTTATCAGGAGGAGTGATCTCCCATGACAAGATTTGCTGTTTTAATTTCTCTTCTCTTTGTACCAAAGTACCCGAAATCATTTTTATTGCAATTCGTTATCATTACATTTTTTTGATACTTAATACTTAATCATCTCTACATAGCCGGCATTGTGCTGACGTACCATTAGGCCATATAACACTCTTCTCTGCAAAACAGTCCACAACAACATTTGCTGTAACTTTTGGAGACTAGGAGTTATTGAGAACTTATCAGTTAGTCACGTGATTGGTCATTCGCATGCATAAGAGGCGGGGAGAAAACAAAATGGACACGGTGTTAAATACAGGTATAATGTGTGACTTTGTATGGCGTTTTAAAGGATAGAAAGTTTAATTGAAACCACATTTAATACAAAATCAGACCAAAAACTTGAATTGTAAAAATTCTTGGCATTATTATATCTATAATCAATACACTCTTTTAATTGGCTCACGAGCAGACTGGCACTGTGATATAATTCCTTTGCAAGGATGATTATCTAGCTGCTAGATAAGCTGTCCAATTTACCGATCAGAGCAGGTGCTCCTGGATTCCCTTCTTGCCGGTAGGTCTGCACAATTTTATGTCAGAGTTGTCACAATTTGAAGGAAAAGAAAGGACGAAAAGTCGCATCATATTCGCGGAAATAAGACAAATCAATCTCACAGTGTAAAAATATAAAACAAAATCAAGCGCACATATTAGCGGAAAAATGACAGGCGCACAGATTACCGGAAAACGACATAGACGCACATGTTCCGTTATCCTTCTTATTACAAAATGTACGGTAACCATGTTGCAAGGTTAATTTGAGAGCACAAATTTAGCCACTTTACACAGCATGATCAGTTAGAAATACCATACATCCCTGAATAACACAACACGTCCACCATATAACCCTTTATGTTTCTCACTCTATATTTGACCTTTCGTCTGAAAAAAACTTTAAAATAAATTCGTAAATCTTTTACCTTAGTTTACACCTGAGCATTTCGCATATGAGAGACCCTTAAGACACTACTTTGAAAATTTTGAAAGGGGTAGGAGTTGGCTTGTTATTTGGATGAAGCTAATTTTACAATAGAAATTTTCCATCGTTTTATATTATTATCAAGCAGGCGCTCAATCATGGGGGAATGTGTAGCTACATCAACCCTTCTTTATACAGATTAGACTGCGTTATAGCAAAACCGCCTTTTAATGAGGTGTACTATATATATATATATATATATATATATATATATATATATATATATATATATATATATATATATATATATATATAACTTTACTGCTACATTCTGAAATGAGATCCAGTACTCACCTTATTATAGGAACTGCGTTATAATGCAATGCGCTATAGTGAAAGAGTGTTGTAATAGTCATAGTTATATTTTCTTGTGTTAAGCTTTAATGTTTTAAAAGAGTCCAAAAATATTTAGTTCAGTATTGGAAAGCAGGCCATAATTAAGATTTCCGCATGCTAGATGCTGATGACTGTAAATTGAAGCTATTGATAAATAAACTGGTAACTAATAAAATGTAATGAAATACTGCCAAATATTTGATATTAGATTTAATTTATTATATTGGTTGAATAATTTGCAGAACATTCCCATCTAAATCACTAATTTCAGACATTTAATAAGAAATGTGCGATAATATTAGCTTCTCTAGATATTAAATATTACTGTAGGCACCAGTATACTTTTTTTTTCACATGTATGCTTTAAGAAAATAACGGTATATTCATGTAGTAATGCAGTACGTTATATTATAATTTACCAGTGAGGCATGGACAAAGATAGGTGGCGCTTTTCCATTTATGACGTTCTTGTTGCCTGTTTTAATTGGTTTTATATTGGTTTTGCTATATCATTAGGCGGTAATACATGCAGCTGTTGTATTAAATTCAGTTTCTCTGAAACTGTTTTATTTATGTTCATAACAATTTGATTGATGCATTGATCTAAATGAATATTAGTCACTGCTAATAACTTAATTTTTACACTCAAGTAATTACATTAGATTTGTGCACTGATAGTTCATGCTTTCTCAGATAATGTTGCTTGCACAAACATGAAACATTACCAGCGAATCGACGCACGCTAATATTCGGTCACAAAAATAAGGTCACAGCGAACCTTCTTTTCTTTCTGTTTTAATAACGTTGGGATTTTAGAGCACTAAACAGCCAAGCAGGTGATTGCGAGACTTCGGTTTGTAGTAATTTTCTTCAAATATTTCTCTCTCTCTCTCTCTCTCTCTCTCTCTCTCTCTATATATATATATATATATATATATATAATTCGTATGGGAAATGTGAAGAGATAATTGCCCCTTCAGTCAATCATTCGGGTAACTGCAAAGAAAGTGAAATGACGCAGTTGCATGCAGATCAATTTAATACAGGCGTGAAGGTATAAATTACGATTTCTAAATCATCCTCGAATGAGCAAAATAAACTTTATATAATTTTAAAGTGTTCTGTCTTAAGGAGTACATCTTCATCTCAGCTGAGAATTTATTTCAGAACTTGGAATTTAGGGGTTGAATTTTGCATTATTCATTTTAGAACTAGTTTATGATTGGAATAAGTGAATGCAGACGTCTTGCCCCACCCCCACCACTACCAAATGTATCTCACAATTAAATTATCGCTTTTGCATCCTAATGGATCTTTTTTTAAAAATAATATTTGACTCTTTTACGGATAAAACACAAAACAGTCTATTTAGAATTTCATACAGAGAACATCAAACGGCAATTTCCCTCTAAGTGCCTCTCAACACTTTCGAATTCCCCTAACTTGGTGCAGCATCTGTTCTCACTTTTCAAGTTGATCCAAAATTGGCTGCTGCCAACCATAGCAAAGTCTGGTGCAGAAACTGAAGGAGTGCTCATATATTGGATGAAAACTTTTGCATTGTCAGAAGTACTGCTGAAATCTGTTAAATGTCAGCAGTTTTCTAACAGAACAAGAATTCCATTAGGAATTTAGCTTCAATCTATTCTTATCGAATCCTTATCAAAGCCGTGTACTTAAAATCTCATGTGTTGTTGGTAGGTGGCGCTGTCAGCAGTTCATGTACTTCCCATTTCCTTGGATCGTTTGCCTTTTGTACATGCATCTTACAGTGACTAAAGATACACGTGTGTGATATGGAATAAAGACAGATGCGCGTGTGATATGTGATTGTCATGTATGTTGAAAACCGTTAGATAAAGGAATTTTTTAAAAGTTTACTGTTGACATGATAATTCAATGGAAACATTGGTGAAAAGGGATTATTCTTATCAGTATATGTGATGTATATACCATCTGTGTTGATCACAGTGTGTTTGTGAATTTTCCACGTGGAAGTTTGCTCTGCATTAATTTGATAGCATATATGATTTATGATTTATCAGAGTCTATGGAAAACATATTACGCCAAAACATATCAGAGGTATTGGTCGCAGATTAGCGTCGATAAAACATTTCATAGTTAGTACAGCATAGAAACCGAACAAAGAGCCCCCAAGAAAAGATGCTTCCGGCGAGAAGGTAATTCTAATTTTTAACTTTACATGCTACCGTCCTTGCTGGGCACTACAATGCTCCCTTACCATAATGCTCCTCATTATGTCGCCAACCCCAGTTCTGATGCGGGCATGGCAATCGGCCTAATTAAATTATTCTATAATTGAAATTTACTTTATCATAGGTTTTCGAACTGTTGCACTTAATTTTAGTTCTTTTTTAATGAAAACCAAATTATAATATGAGTTCACATAATAAAATACCCAAACCCTGCGTCTTGGTGTACTGTAATGGCTAAGGCTCATTGGAACATCCGTAACGATAATTCTTCCTCATTTATAAGGCGATTCACGTTTATGGCTTACATGACCATCTTCGTAGAGAGGGAACACATTATATTGCATGCTTTATAAAGAAGGAACTCTGAATATTGAAAGCTTTGTAAAGAGGGAACACTATAATGCAAGCCTCCCCTGCTATTAGAGGGGACACAGTATATTGAAAGCATTAAAGAAGGGAACACTATATTGCAAGCTTTGTGAAGAGGGAACTTTATATATTGCAAGCTTTATAAAGAGGGAACATTATATTGCAAGCTTTGTAAAAAGGGAGCATCATATTGCCAGCTTTAGAAAAAGGGAACATTATATTGCAAGCTTTGTAAAGAAGGAACATTATATTGCAAGCTTTATAAAAAGGGAACATTACATTGCAAGCTTTGTAAAGAGGGAATATTATACTGCAAGATTTGTAATGAGGGAACATTATATTGCAAGCTTTGTAAAGAGGGAACATTGTATTGCAAGATTTGTAAAGAGGGAACACAGTATATTGAAAGTGTTATAAAAAAAAACACTTGCAAGCTTTATAAAGATGGAACACTATAATGTAAACTTTGTAAAAGGGGGCACAGTATATTGAAAGTGTTAAACAGAAGGAACACTATATCGCGGGCTTTGTAAAGAGGGAACACTGTATATTGCAACAGTTGTAAAGATGGCACACAGTATATTGCAAGCTTTGTAAAGAGGGAACATTATATTGCAGGCTTTGTAAGCAGCAATACTATATTGCAGGCTTTGTAAAGAGGGAACACTATATTGCAAGCGTTGTCGAGAGGAAACACTATATTGCAAGATTTGTAAGGAGAGAACACATTATATTGCAGGCTTTGTAAGCAGAAACACTGTATGCATATTGCAGACTTTGCAAAGAGGAAATCTTATATTGCAAGCGTTGTAAAGAGGGAACAGTGTATAATGCAAGCTTTATAAAGAGGGAACACTATATTACAAGCTAATACAGGGGTCTGTGACAATGTGTAAATGCACTTTTTACCTTTAGATTGCATTTGTTGATGAATAAATAAAAAGCATATTGTCTTAGGTTAAATACGGTAGTTCTGACCTAAACGGCTTTTATTTCCTTGAATACGTGCCGAAAGATAAGCAGTTAATTTTGTTAGTTTAACAAATTGTTTTATAGCCAGGTTGATAATGTTAATATGTTATGATGAAATTTTGTCCTAGTTCATATCGATATTCAGAATTTTGCTTATTTTCTGGGCTTGCACCTTCTGTCAAAACTGTAAGCCTCCTCTTAGTAATAATTTTTACTTATTTGTAGAAGGAAGTTACATCACCCAGTAATAATCCCTTTTTGAGATGCAGCTTTGCCACTGATATTATTCCGAATACATAGAGAGAAGTTACATCCCCTGTAAGAGTCCCTTTCTGAATTGCTCAGTTTCCATTGATCTTATTCTAGATTTAGAGAGGTCAATTTCATCATTTTTATGTTGAATATTATTCTTAGTAACTTTTTAAGTTAGTAAACAGCTTGATGCAAGTCCCATGTTTATACATTTCGTTTTCTTCATTTTAAAATAGATATCTTTAATCATAATGTCGAGAATAAAATAAACTTCTGTCAGTTAATTGCACATAAAGAAACATTTCAAAATGGTCTATGGTCGTATGATAAATAAATCAGGCTGGCAATTTCTGACTTTTTTTTAACCTTTTTTTTAAGAGTTCCTATTTCTCGAAAACAAAGAAAACCAGTTTATTATTGCCATGAAATATTCGACCATTACATGATTTGGGGGCGGGGCCCCGAGTGGCCGATTGGTCTAAAGTGCTCACCGTTACGGATCACTGCCATCTCACCTCTGCCTGCGTTGGTTCGAGTCTTGGGTTCAGCCAGTGTGGGTATGTGAGAAGCTTGCCAGTCGCTTTTCGTGGGTCGGTGGGTCTTTCCGGGGGGTTCTCAGGTTCATCCTCCACTATGTATGCTGGGTGCCATGTATAGCCAATCTTGTGCTGAAAAATGGCGTTAAACCCTACAAAAAACCCCAAAACAACAAAACAATTGGGGACATTAACACAAACTTTAACTAATAGTCCATCAACAGGGAATCGTACGTACAACAGACCATTACTGTAATAAGGGAATTGTACGTACAGTAGACTATCAATGTAATAAGGGAATCGTACGTACAATAGACCATCAATGTAATAAGGGAATCGTACGTACAAAAAACCATCAGTATAATAGGGAATCGTACGTACTGTATGTATATCATCAATATAATTAGGTAATCGTGCGTACAGCAGACCACCAGTGTGTAATCAGGGTACGTACAATATACTTTCAATGTAATCAGGGTTCGTACGAACAGTAGACCATCAATGTAATCAGGGAATCGTACATACAATAGGCCACTGATGTAATCAGGGATCGTACGAACAGTTGATCATCAATGTAATCAGGGAATCGTACATACAATAGACCACCGATGTAATCAGGGATCGTACGAACAGTTGATCATCAATGTAATCAGGGAATCGTACATACAATAGGCCACCGATGTAATCAGGGATCGTACGAACAGTTGATCATCAATGTAATCAGGGAATCGTACATACAATAGGCCACCGATGTAATCAGGGATCGTACGAACAGTTGATCATCAATGTAATCAGGGAATCGTACATACAATAGGCCACCGATGTAATCAGGGATCGTACGAACAGTTGATCATCAATGTAATCAGGGAATCGTACGCACAATAGACCGCCAGTGTAATCAAGGATCGTACAAACAATAATATTGATATAATCAATGTTCATTCGGTATCTTCTAGACTCTAGCAATCTAGTTGTAACAAAAAAATCATATACGAGTCCTCATTTATCAAGAACTTTATAAAATAATTTGAATAATTTCTGTATCATGAAGAAAAGATGATTATGATAATTCAGCTGGTTTGGGTAAATTTAATTTGATACGAGTACTAATGCAAATTTTTATTTATAACATGAAAAACCTTGAATTTATTTTGGTAGCTCTATACGGTTTCGTATATTTCATAAGGTTAGAATTTTAAACATAAACGAATTTCTCCGGGTTTCTTCACCGGTTAAACTGGCTATTTTTTTAAAAAAAAAACTTGTATATCATAGGTATTCTTCAACGAACCTTTTTTCCCTTTATTTTGGTGTATGATTGATAGGTGTAATATGGGTTATAGAACAAACTTGAAGACCTAATAATGTTCCCTACCGTTAATATTTTTAGCATGTTTTTATGGTTTTTATATTCATGGTGTTTGTTGTTGTTTTTGTTTGTAATAATATCATTATATATGTTTTTTATGTTATAGGTGTTGTCTAATATTGTAAAGTGCTTAGAGCTTCTAAAGATTAGGGGCTATACAAAGTCGTCATTATTATTGTTATTATTATTATAGAGTATACAGCTTGGCCTTACTCCAGATATGCACCTTTCAAAAAAATGCAAGCTCCACTTGGTCATTTTCACTTCCTGAACTTCAGAGGTAAATTGTAATGTGTTTGGTAATTCATTCATTGCACTTTCAGCAGTTGGTATTATCTAGTCTGGCAAAATTCACTTTCGCCATTTTAATAAGTGCTAAAGATAATGTAATTGAGACTAAAACAGACTGATTTTTTTAACACAAGGGAGCAGTCATTTTAGTTATCAATGTGCTTAGGTCATGTACAAACAGGCTTATTTTTTAACACAAGGGAGCAGTCATTTTAGTTATCAATGTGCTTAGGTCATGTACAAACAGGCTGATTTTTTTAACACAAGGGAGCAGTCATTTTAGGTCTCAGTGTGCTTCGATCATGTACAGTTTCCGAAAGTACAATATCCAAAGAAATGTCAGCCACATTACATCAAAGTAGCATAGTGGTATGCCAACATTTTCACCACTGTGCAGGCTTCAAATGCAAACAATTTCACATTACATAAGTCACTCTCACAAAAGTATATAATAACTGATGAGCGTCCCCTTAATACCCCCACGACCACCGACCACCATTTGTAACATTGAGTGGGGTTGAAAAAGGGGAGTGGGACACACCTTTTGTTCTGTCCACCTGTCAGTATGTCTGTCAGTAAACATTTTAACAATTCCAGAGTAATTCA
This sequence comes from Sinohyriopsis cumingii, assembly GCA_028554795.2. Taxonomy (NCBI): domain Eukaryota; kingdom Metazoa; phylum Mollusca; class Bivalvia; order Unionida; family Unionidae; genus Sinohyriopsis; species Sinohyriopsis cumingii. The sequence goes on from CM068833.1 coordinate 84,734,863, forward strand.
GTTATATACGTGTGCATATACAGTACATACACTAGCGACGTGTTTTGTGAATATTGCTTCAACAATCTTCAATTTCGCTATCTTTTGTTTTTGCCTTATTTTTGTCTATCCATCCGTCCACTCTCCAACCTATTATTTCCAGGAGAAAACTTCAAAACTGATGTGTATGTGTGTGTGTGTTTTGGATTTTTAAGGTAGCTTTAATACTTTTTTGGTCAGATCGCTACGATGTCTGCAGTGTGGCAGTTTATACAGAACAGCAAGTTGTTCTCCACCTTTTTTTTGTTTTGTTTGACTGGTCTAGCAGTTTATAGTGATGTCCAGCACTGGGCCATCATGCCGCAGACATTTAGCATGATGTCCCACCCTGTCACATTATCCTGCCACCAGGCCGACTAGTCCTAACACTAACCTCTTAATGCTGAGCGCCAAGCGAGGCAGCTTTTAGTATCATTTTTATAAGTCTTTGGTACGACTAGCCGGGGATCGAATCCACGACCTCCCGCATCCGAGGCTGAGGCTGTAACCACTAGGCCACCGGAGCTGTTAAAACTGATGTAGATGTAAGTTAAATTTGGCACACACATAAGGTCAGAGATGCAGATGTGCCATTTGCTAATTCTTCAGTGTTAATATCCTTCATGGAAGCAAAAGTGTGAATAATGGATGGATAAACAATAGGTTGGGTTATTCCATCCATTATTCACACTTTTGTTTCCGGATGATAACTAAAAAGCAGTGGTGTATCAACCATCCAAGCAACCCGAGTGGGTGGTGTAGGGGTGGCTGTAGGGGCTCAAAAATCCCATTAAATAACTTTTTATCGAAAGGTGGGACAGAATTAAATTTTACGGGGGGGGGGGGGGATAATTTTGTTCTACGCCACTACGCAAAAGCCGTTCAAGATATCTCTATGAACCTTTGTACAGATATTAAACTAGAGGTTAATGATGTGCCGTTTGCTTTTCCCAGTTCTTTGGTTTCGGTAATTTTAATTATTTTTTTCTTCTTTTTATCTTCCATCCACCACTCGTACTTTCATTTCTGTAATAAAACCAATGATACTTATCACTTCCATGCGTTCAGTACTATTTCACCATAGGTAACCTCGGTATAAGTTGGGCATGGTTTTAAATCCTAGATAATTTTATATATACAGGTCTCCCATATGTATCGTTATAGTGAGTGAGTGCTGTAACGGTTCATACGAACTTGCTGTGCGAAATATACGATGGATAGATAATTCTGTTCCTAGCAAACATTTTGGTGTGGTAGGGAATGTAGATAACTCCGTCTTTCTTCTGGTATATTTTTTCCGTCATAACTTACAAACCCTTCTAGGTATTTTGGCCAAACTCAGTACACGCATCAAGTACGTTGCATAGAAGTGTCTTTTGATATTTAGAATTATCTGCATTCAATATATCTTCGTCACCGTGTAAACATAATCTAGCATAACTATATCAGTATGTATTGTTAGTGCTGGACCTTGCGATAATTTTGAGTAGGATTCTTTACTTAAGCGGGAGACTTGTTTATTTCAGTAGGAGATTTGACTTAAGCGTGAGTATTGGGGTTTATTTCAGTAGAAGACTTTACTTTATCGGGAGTATTGGTGTGTATATCATTGGTAGTCTTTATCTGAGAGCGAGACTTGGGTGTAATTCAGTAAGTCTTTACTTCAGCGCAAGCCTTATGGTGTATTTCACAGGAGACATTACTTAGCGTGAGACTTCTTGTGTATTTCAGTAGGAGACCCTTCTTAAGCTGGGGACTTCATATGTATTTCTGCCGGAAATTTTTACTGAAGCGGGAGACTTGTGTATTTCAGTAGGAGACTTTACTTAAGCGGTAGACTTGTGTATTACAGTAGGATTATTTTATTAAGCGGCAGATCTGGGGTATTTTCAGTTGGAGCCTTTACTTTTGCGGGAGACTCGGAGTATATTTCAGTACGAGTCTTTGCATAAAGAGACTTGTGTATACTTTTCGTCTCTATGAGACATGTTTAAAAACAAAATGCGTTCGATGTTGAGTGAACCAACATCGAAGTAAATTGGATACCTCGATATTTACATATGTGCCCTGTTGATATCATGATATCACAATGTATTATATGTGTAATAATGATAAATAATGCCCATCTGATTAATGAATGTAAACTAAAGTTTTCGTGTGATAAATGATGTTGTAAGATGTAGGTCAGCTAATGAGTGTTTTTGAACACGAGTCTTCAGTCCGAGATTTTGTGTCAGGCAGATCATACAGGAGACTTTGTGTCAGGCGGTTATAAAGGACACTACATTTGAGATTTTGTGTCAGGCAACCATAAAGGACAGTATATTTGAGATGAGGGGCCCTAGTGGCCAAATGTGCTCGCCGTCCGGATCACTGCCATATCACCTCTTTTTGCGTGGGTTCGAGTCTCGGACTAAGCTAAAATGGGTATGTGAGAAAGCTCGCCATTAGCTTCTCGTGGGTTCTTTCTGGGTTTTTTCTCGGTTCTTCCTCCACCTGTTATACTGACCGCCATGTATAGCCTATATTGTGTTGTAAATGGCGTTAAACCCCACAACAGCAACATCATTTAAGATTTTTGTTTAAGGCAGTCATAAAGGACATTACATTTGAGACTTTGTGTCAGGCAACCATAAAGGACAGTATATTTGAGACTTTGTGTCAGGCAATCATAAAGGACATTACGTTTTGAGACTTTGTGTCAGGCAATCAAAAAGGACAACACATTTGAGATTTCGTGTCAGGCAACCATAAAGGACAATACATTTGAGATTTTGTCTCAGGCAGTCGTAAAGGACATTACATATATAAATTTGCATCCTGCAAACATTGGGGACATCTGAGGCCATTAATAAATAACATTCCATCTGAAAGTTTCTGCCAGGCGGTCATTAGGGGCTTATATTGAAAATGACACTTTGGATTGGCCACGAGTGATAACTCTAACTCCGATGCAAATAAGGGAAGTAACTGGTAAATTAGGGAAAATGCCACTTAATTCGTTTACACTTTGTATTTGTCATTATTACAGCTAGTAAAAATAATAAATAGGGAAAATGACCAAATATCTTTCGGTCACGATTTTGGCCAATAATAATATCTTCCACACTCACGTGACTGCTTTACTGGGCAATATGCCCAGCTCTTTGGTCTAGTCTTAATTGCAGGACCTGTTAAGTTGCCATTTCTGGGGAATGGACCATCTGTTTGTTTCAGTCTTTAACGTCAGACCTGTTAAGTTGCCAGTGCTGACCGTGCTGTTTTGTCCTGTCCTAATCATTGGACCAGTTGAGATCACTACAAAACTTGGTACCGTATCGCTTAGTCTAATAAAACTGCAAACTGCACAAACCAAGAGTTGCCACCGCATAGTGTGCCGGCAGTTCTGGATCTATGCAGTTTGTTAGGATTAATCAGTATAACAAACAACGTAGACCCTGATCTGCCGGCGCATTATAAGTTCTGGTATGTGCAGTTTGCAGTGAAACTTTCAGTATGTAAATAAAACATGTACCTTTTTAGGCTGAACTTAAGGAATTTTTTTCGCAGCATAGAAGAGGCGATTATTTGGAAAGGGTCGTCAATGAGGCAGTAATTTTACAGCCTACCGTACCCGAATTGTTTTGTTGATTCATAAATATCTTTTCCATGTATGCGAGGCGAGGGGTCGTATTGGCTCAGTTGTAAGCGTGCCAGACCTAGGACCGAAAGTGTGAGGACTCGACTTATACCATTGCACCAATCTCTGTAAACTACGGTGGTATGTCCTCGAGTAAGGCACTTTACTTCAATTGATTCAGCACTAAATTGATTCAGCACTCAATAACCTACATGTGTTCATGTGCCGTAAAGCACCAAAACAAATCCGCAATCGTCATGCAGGTTCCGGTTTGTTTTAATTTTGTTCCAGATCGAGATTTGCACATAGTTGCAAGAGATCATTTCAAAATGTCCATGTATAAGTCTTGACCTTTACGCAGGATTGTTCGGATCATCGCTTGGCCATTTCCTTGAGGTCGTGTACGACACACGAAAAAGTCTGAGTTTATCACGACTGTGGACGGGTGCGTTTGTCATAAGGTACGTCTCCAATCCTGAATCGTTACATATAAATTTACCTTTAGAAATTTCCTAATTCTAATGACAGAATCGGTGGAGAGGTAATTATGGTGTGAGATCTTCTGGAGGCTACTGAAAACTGCAGTCCAAATAACCTCCATTCCAGACAGATGACTGCACTAAATATTTCCGTTGTCAAGGAGATGCAGCGGCTGATTCACTTAGTTCTGTATTTTTACACCAAGTCCATAACATGAGAAACATTCTACAACTTGGGAGCAGACTGTCTATCCGTTAAGGCACAGAACTAGTATCGCATAGAATTAACATATATAGTGGTCCCACTTTTGTGCCATTAGTACAGCAAGAAATGTGACTTCGCCAAAGGGGTGGTCTCTCATGGTATCTGGGAATATGACCTCCGTTCACACGTGACATCATTTTAGGGAAAGGATTAGTCAAGAGGTGGAACACAGTATTTAGAATATTACTTAAACAAAAACAAATAATAGCTGTCTCATAAGTAAATAGTTCATTTTTTGTTTCATAGTCTGACGCCACATAGGTCTTTCATAGTTGTGAAGTTTCAACCTCAGTGACTACATTTCGTGATGTTTAAAGCAGATATAAGTAGCTGTGTTAAGTTTCTGTATTTAGCTCATGACCCAGTAAATTTGCGCGCGCGCGCATGTGTGTGTGCTTATTGCAAATCGTGGGTTCATGAAACTTGGTGAGGGGATGATCCTGTGAAACTTGGTGAGGGGATGATCTTGTGAAACTTGGTGAGGGGATGATCTTGTGAAACTTGGTGATGGGATCCATCTTGATTGATGAGCAAGCATTACAATAGCAAATGTCATCCAGGTCAGGTATGCGTATTTAGTAAATTAAAATTAAATATAAATTGTTGTTTTGTAATTTGATACTAATTCTGTTGAACCGACCAATCCTGATTATTAAGTAGCCTGTACCTTAAAAGTCATCAAGAAACTTCCAGGCGAAAATTATTGATTGCTGTGGACTTTATAAAAAGGTAGCCTGGTATTTAGCTGAGTCCGGAAAATAGCAAGTCCAGTATAATCGTCACAATATAGGGTAGTGCGAATGCATAGCTTACATCGTGACATCACAGCGCGCGAGATTCAATCCGGATTGTACAGGATTAGTTCTAGAAATCAATCCTCAAAGCTGTGTTGATACTGATGGGCGATATGTGGGTATGATGTCATCTGTTTATTAAAATGTGCAATTTTTATGCATGCAAATCTTTCTGGAACATATCTGCATACAGTTAAGACACTTTCCGGTATTGGGTAAGAGCCATATCTAACGCGAAATTCAAAATGGCAACAGGGCAGTGGGTTGTGCTATTTCACGTACATTTACAAGTCGGCAAGCTTAGGATTTGATCCGGAAATCGGATGTACCTATCGCCAAAAGAACTTTTCAGCCAACGGTAGCGCAACAGTCGCGAGAAATGCCGGTAAGCGTATAAAACGTACACCAATGTGTGCACACAGAGTATCGGCAGATTTTTGCAGGTTTAAAAAAAATAACAGGCATTATCAGCCCCAAGTCCCCCTTCAGCATCATTACAGGTGTGGGGCTGCTTTATCGGCCTAGTACTGGACCACACTTTTATGTTGATCTCGTCCAAAAATGTACACTTGTTTGCCGTACATACTTCTCATAGCATGTAAATAACGAGATTCTAAAGGAATATGGATGTTTGACTTTTATTTTTCACTAGTACGTCATTTAAGGCCTATACATTGTCATTAAAAATATATTACTGGCACATATGTCATCACGTTTTATGTTTATTTCTGAATCCATGCTCCTACTAGAATCATCGCTCTAAATATCACGCTCCTACGACAAAAGAAGGTTATTGTGACCCATATTATACACTCATAGTCAAGAATTGTGGAGAGTAGATACTTGTTAACGAATGCTAAACCCTAGTTATTAATGGATGGCACCGTGACCCATATTTCACACTTCACTAATTTGGGTTCATACTATCCGAAGCCTGAAACTTGATGACGTCATTCGTCTTGATTGATGAGCACTATTACTTTATTTTAGTAGTATGTCATTTGCGGCCCAAAATTACTCTTCAATTATTTGGATTAACTTTTGGGTTAAATTTTTATTTCTGAGTCACTACTCGTGCTAAAATCGTGAAACTAATAACATGCGTCTCTATTAGTAGCATATACTTTCAGTGCTTGAAATTCAACTTGACTTGTATATAATCTGGCTTTGTCTTAAGTGTTGCGTTAAATCTTCACCTCGTGTTTTGCATCCTATCTTATATAGGATCGGGGCTTCTGGTGGCCGAGTGGTCGAAGGCGCTCCATTTTATAGGCCACTGACGTATCACATCTTTCTGCCTGGGTTCGAATCTCAGGCTCGGACGATGTGGTTACGTTAGAAAGCTTGCCAATAGCTTCTCTTTGGTCTTTCCAGGATTTTCCCGGGTTCTTCCTCCACCAAACGTTCTGGCCGCCATGTGTAGCCTGTCCTGTGCTGAAAAATGGTGCTAAACCCATACAAAATAATCATCCTGAATAAGATCAGTAAATTCAACGACGTCGTGCATCTTGACAATGTAATGCACCCTTGTAAAAGGAAATATGTTACCTAAAGCTTATGCTTCAATTATTTTTCGTTTATTGTGTTTATGTTTCTAACTAGAACACATGCTAGTTGAATGAATCATTTAGTAGTACAACTTTACAACCAAAGAAGGTCCTTGTGACCCACATTTTATGGTTTCCTAACATACGTTAAGTACATGACTCCCATGAGTTTTCCATGCTATATACACCGTATCCTATAAAGAAGGCACCTGCATTTGGAAGTAGGAATACATATACTTACTTATTCAGTGGTAAACTTTCCTTATTAATGACTGTACATTCTGTATTGTAAAAGGTTGCCGTCGACTGGCTGACTGTGTATGGTATATGTGATCACTTGAGTATAGGAATTGGATGAGTGGACTGAACAATGCATGCTTTACTTATGAGGCTTGCGGCTGTAATGGCTGTTTAAGGTAATTATTGATGCTTTAGATTACTGCCACAGTATCTGTGTATGTATGCACGTGGTTTAACGTCAACACAATAGAGACTTACGGTGCCGGATACAAGTTAAGTACTACAGATGTTACGATTTAAAATAAAACAAAATAAATATCGTTTGAAATATTGGTTGCCATTTCGCTGTCAGATCGCTATTTTCTTCACCGTACTTAATGTTTATAATGGCAGCTGGAAACTAGTAGAAACGTCGAAGATGTCTGTTATGTAATCTTTTATTAGAATCTGGTTCGCGAGAATGAAGGAAAGAAAACAGATAAATTTGAAACAAATGCTGTTCAGTCAATGTCTTGTGTGGAAATCATAGCTACACTTTATTGGTTCCGAATGCTGTTCAGTCAATGTCTTGTGTGGAAATCATAGCTACACTTTATTAGTTCCGAATGCTGTTCAGTCAGTGTCTTGTGTGGAAATCATAGCTACACTTTATTGGTTCCGAATGATATTCAGTCAGTGTCTTGTGTGGAAATCATAGCTACACTTTATTGGTTCCGAATGATGTTCAGGCATGTAAATTTGCCTTGACCAATCAATATTTATCCGGATTAATAGCTGCTTATAATCCCCTATCAAATTTTACACATAATGATATATGAGTGATTAGGTCCTCGCATTAAGATGCCAGAGGACTTGTCCATCCGTTCACTCATTTTATAACAATTAATGCCCTGCAACCCTTGCTAATAACGGGATGATATTGGTAGGTGCATTGTCTATCATACATACACGTGTCTTTCAAAGGTTTTATCTTTACTTGTCCAACTTTGATAGTTTAATATTGTCCTTTTTCATCATTTTAAATCTCACCTACAGCGGATCATTGTAACTAAAGCAACCATTCAATTTGATGCAATTTTGTCTGCCCTATACGTCATAGACCCAGATGTGGCTTTTTGGGGGTTTGTTTTGCAAACTCTATTTTGGATATAGAGTTATGGCCGATGTCAGTTAACCTTATATTTTCACTTGAGATGTGGCTTGTAAGTGGCATAACTTAAGAACTATTCTGGTGCGATTTCATATGAATGTAGTTTCTTAGACCTATATATGCCTTTTATGAGGTTTGTCTTTTCTACTCTATTTGGACAGAGTGATCGACCTCATCAATCACTCGCATAGTTGTTTTGGATTTCAAGCATCCCACGTCATCGTTTTTTGGAGTACTGGCCCCTGAATTAACGCGCTATGGGGCAAACTGCAGTGAGCAGGTCCGTTTGCGATACACCCACCGCTATGGAGTAGGCTGCAGTGAGAGGAGTTAATGTGCTATGCAGCCTCTGCTAGTACATCTACTTTAGTTTTGTGTGCACTTCTGTGCAGCAGAAATCACGAGGCAGCTAATTGTAGCAGGATCTGTGGTGGTCCAGTTAATGTGCCAGACTCACCACTGAAAGGAGCGGGTTCGAGTCTTACCACTGGATCAGTCCGCGTCGGTTGCCGTAAGGTGTTCTTGCTCAAGGCGGTTTACTCCAGTTCGTTCGGCACTAAGGTGGCGCTCTACAGTTCCGTATTTTGCGTAGGGTTAGAATTTTAAAGAAAAAGAATTTCCTATGCTTTCCTCACTGGTTATACTGACTTTTTAAAAAATACCTGGTATATTTAAATATAGTTCAAAGAACCTTTAATTCCCTTTATTTTGGTGTATGATTGATGAGTGTAATATGGGTTATAGAGTATACAGCTTGGCCTTACTCCAGATGAGCACCTTTCAAAAAACTGTTAGCTTCATTTGGTCATTTTCACTTCCCGAACTTTAGAGGTAAACTGTATAAAAAAAGAGCCGATAACCTTTTTTATTATACATTTTATATATTTGGTAATTCATTCATTTCACTTTCAGAAGCTGGTATCGTCTAGTCTGGCAAAATTAATTTTCCCTATTTTAATAGCTGTTATGGATATTGTAGTTTAGACTAATTCAGGCTGATTTTTTTAACACAAGGGAGCAGTCATTTTAGCTAGCATTGTGCTTATTAGATCATGTACAATTTCCAAAAGTGCAATATCCAAAGAAATGTCAGCTACATCACATTAAAGTAGCATAGTGGTATGCTTACATTCTCTCCACTGTGCATGTTTGAAATGCAAACTTCTCCTTACATATGTCACTCTCTCAAAAGTAGACAATAACTGGTGAGCGCCCCCTAAACAGGTTGCGCTGCTTTGCCGTAAAATATCAAGTCGGAGATCAACCTTGAAATTTGCATTGGTTAATATTAATGCATAGAGAAATAAATAAATGGAGTCAGTTACTTAAAATAACAGACTTTAAAAAAATATAAATCTGTGCAAGAATTGCATTATTTTGCAAATATGTAGAATTTATTCAGGTAGCATGTTCGCACTTATGCCCTTGCAGGCCCCCCCCCCCCCCCCGCGTAAATCTACTGTATATACTCGCATATGTGTTGTGTCCAACTACAAACAACATAGATCCTGATCTGCCGTCGCTTAATGCGCTGCCAGATTAGGGTCAGTGTGTTTGTTCTACTGATGAATCCTAACAACGTGCATATATCCAAATCTGCCGGCGCATCACGCAACTGCAGATCTGGGTCTATGCAGTTTGCAACTTGATCGGACCTTTATGCGACTATGTATGGTATTTATTTATCATTATACGATGTTGCAAGTTTAAACTAGGCACAATAAATAAGTTTTTTTTGTGTGTGTGTGTTTAAATTGAACCCGTCTGTATGTCCGTCCACACGCTAGCTCAGTGCTATTTTACTTTTGGACTATTTTTGATTTCATAAATATAGTCATTTTACATTTTGAAGTTCACATTACGTGAATCTGATTCGTCTACACACCATGTACACCATAGGGTCGTGTTCTTGTGCTATATCTGTATCTTGAATTATGTAGGATAAAGGCTATCATTTCTTCCGTGTTTGAGTATAAAAAACACCTTATTTGTTCCTGTAAATTTCACACAGGTATAAACCGCATAGTCTCCGCTCTGTCATCGCATAATGAGTGTGCCGGTAGATACAACACAATAAGAGGATAGCATAGATTCTGTTCAGCCAGTCCATTGACTTGAAGTTAGGTCTACGCCTATGTAACGTTATACGTAGTGTTTGCTACGTGCTATGAGGTTTTTAGCATAATTCTGTGGTATTTGCAATCTTTGCAACGTGCTATGACGTATTCAACATAATTCTGTGTTATTCGTAGTGTTTGCTACGTGCTCTGACGTGTTCACCATAATTCTGTGTTATTCTTAGTGTTTGCTAGGCGCTATGACATATTCAACAAAATTCTGTGTTATTCGTAGTAGATGTATTTTCAACACAATTATGTTATTGTTAGTGTTTGCTACGTGCACTGACTTATTCAACATAATTCTGTATTACTTTTGGTTTTTGCTACGTGCTCTGACTTATTCAACATAATTCTGTGTTATTCTTAGTGTTTGCTGTGTGCTATCATATGACGTATTCAACATAATTCTGTGTTATTCTTAGTGTTTGCTATGTGTTATCATATGACGTATTCAACATAATTCTGTGTTATTTGTAGTATCTTTTATCAAATAGTCGGTACTCTTTGGCAATAGTGTGTGCACTTTCATATTTTTAATACGATAGTACGTGAACATGTCACTTTATGAGATTCTAATTGGTCTAAGCCCATGAAAGTATTGTGCAGTATTATCTTTACTGATTGGCTGCGATCGTATGAAAACTTATTTTTAGCCCCGCCTTCTGGAATATTTTGTTTTCAACGAACATTTTGGCGGCCATTTTTCGATTCGAGTCACGAAAGAAATTGGAGAAAGAATAGTCTCATCTGTCTGAATATGGCCAATTTACCATCACAGGGGCTTGTTATGTAATGTATAAATGATAGCATGAAAAATTGCTAAAACCCCAAGACAAAAACCCCGCTCAGGTGGTCTAGTGGTTAGAGCGTCCGCCTCGGATGCGGGAGGTCGTGGGTTCGATCCCCGGCCGAGTCGTACCAAAGACTTATAAGAATGGTACTAACAGCTGCCTCGCTAGGTGCTGAGCATTAAGAGGTTAGTGTTAAGACTGGTAGGCCTAGTGTCAAGATAATGTGACTGGCTGGGACATCATGCTACATGTCTGAGGCATGATGCCCCAGTGCTAGACATCACTGTAAACTGTCACACTGCAGGCATCGTAGCGATATGACTGAAAAGCTGTTAAAGCTAAGTTCAAAATCCAAATCACACACACACACACACACGCAAAAACAACAAGTAAAACTAAAGATATTGCTAAGTCGATAGCGGTTGTGTTGGATGGAGGTAGAGGGGGCGGTATACCTGTAGCATGGAATACATCCTATATACAAACGTAGCTTAAATGTTAACTTACAGAAGCAAATGAACTGACCGCTGTTCACAGAAGAATGAGGACATAAACCGGTCTCCAAACTGACAGAAGTTTATCCAAACACTGCATATCTACGCAGTAAATATGTGATGCAATTCCAACTCGAAATTAAATTTGTTTACATATTCTTTAGTCTACTGTTCCAAATCAAATACTACAAATATTCGGTCAGAAATACATTACAATAAATATGGGAATTTCTGCATCCAGTAAACCGTCTTTCACATGAATATTGCAACAATGTTGCAATGTTTAGTTGTGAATGTGACATTTTAGGTTAGGTAAATATGGATCGTCTACTGCATTCTAACTGTTATTGCATCAAACAATGCGACATCACGCGCATTGGACATTATGTGTTGAAAAATGATTTTGTCTGTGTAAAATGTTTTGTTTATTCGGAGGGACGCTTATTATTTGACTTACAGTTTGTAAGAAAAGTACAATCTTCTTTTAAACGTAAACACTAACTCAGCATTGTTTGGGACGAATTTTTTTACGTAGAATGAGCGAAATTATTCGTTCTTCTTTCTATCTAAATAATTTCCACTGAAATAAAAACTATGTGATAAAAGGAATCTTAAATGGGTAATGATTTAATATTAACTTTATAAAACTCGTTGAATAATTTGCAGCTTTTCTAAGTTGTTTCATAATACCACATCCGGGGGTGGGGGTGGGGGTGGGGTAGGAGCGGCTGCAAAAATATGCAATAGAAACACGTTTTTTTTTAAATATATATATTTAACCAGCTACTACAAATGCCATGTGGCTTCTTGCGATTTATTTTAAATGGTTTTAGGGGATGTCCGGAGAGTATTTTTGGTGGTAGTAGTGGGGTCAAACATGTAGTGCTTAGCTTTTAAGTTACACCGATGTAGGCCAAAATAAGTTGAGATATGAAAACCACCCCACCCACCCCTTGCCCTTATGTGCGGGCTCCCATGAGAGGTTTGGTCATCTCAAAAATGAAGTTCACATGTTTTATTCAGTCCAACCATAACTTGGAAGAGATTGCACCGCAGATTTAAAGAGCTCACATCATAGTCGAAGGGAGGCAACTCTTCTTATGCGTACATGCACGAGACGTAAGCATATATTTTTGAACATTCAGTGTGCACTTATTATAATAGTTTTAACTTGATGAAATTTACCCAAAATAAATTTGCAAGCATGGGTTTTATATAGAATATGGTGTGCAGAAAAATGTGATTCGTATAGCAAATATGGTACACTGCAAAACTTGAGAAAGTTCCAAGTAAACTTGTCAAAGATAAAGGACTCTGCGGGAAAGGTAGTTTACAGGTTTACCTGGTTTCTCTATGGTGATTCATAGATTTATCAGTCTGTATGTATGATAAAGTTTCAAGTGGGCAAACGTTCAAGGCAGTGCTAATTGGATGAGTAAAGTAAGGGTTGGAGATTATTCCAGTTCTTTTTAGCACATTGACTGAGCCTGTTACGTTTTATTTTAAATACAGAACAGCTAAACTATTTCTACATAGGATTGGTCCAACCGTTACCGTACATATTCAGTTGGTAACATTTATTGTTTTTTTCTTCTTCTTCTTCTCATTATTATTATTATTATCATTATTATTATTATTGCTGCCGATCAAGCAGTCAGTTTAACCGCTCCGGTAGCCTACTGGTTAGAGCGTCCAACTCGGATGCGGAAGGTCACGGGATCGAACCCTGGCCGTGTCATACTAAAGACTTATAAATATGGTACTAATAGCTGCCTCGCTAGGCGCTCAGCATTGAGGTTAGTGTTAGGACTGGTCGACCTGGTGTCAGGATGATGTGACTGGGTGTGACGTGATGCTACAAGTCTGTGGCATGATGCCCCAGTGCTAGACTATAAACTGCCACACTGCAGACATCGTGGTCATATGACTATTTTTTTTAATAAAGATTCGTTGAAATTCCAAATCATACACACGCATAACCCATCAGTTTTAACATGTCTGCCCATCAAATTCCGTTTTGAAGACCACTCTAAGCACAAAATTTCATTGGTGATAGGATTGGGCTCAACTGTTTTCCTTTTTTGGAAAAGAAATAGAGTATGTCTTCCTCGTAAGAAAAAAAGACTTTTTTCGAGATCTTTTTGTTTTCAAAATTTATTTTCTGCCAAATTGTCTTTGATTTGACCCCCCCCCCCCCATAATGTTATATTTTAAGAGATGCATACTTACTGGTTCAGTCGACCTGCTTTAGTCATTAAAATGCAAAGTGAAACTTAAATTAAAATATGCTCGTAGTTACAAACGTCCTTAACTGATGTTATGGATATAATTTGCTTAAAGCGGGCTTGTTTTATGTGTCAAAGGGTGTCAGTCTCATATGTCCCCTATTGTACTAATATTAGTACCCCATCTCCTACCTCGTGGATCGGGTACTAGCATGAGCATATATGTGTCAATGGAGCAAGCCGGGTGTGATTCACACCCGGCGCTCTTATAGCCGTTAGAGTTTGAACGTATTCCTTGCATAAAATCCAATAAATTGAGTAGTCCTCTTATTTAATACCGGAAGTATCGCAAATCATTTTAGAAATAGCGGTAAAACCTCGTTTACCTTTCTTATCCGATATTTTCGGTTAGATCGTCCACCATATTAGTTCAAATAATGATTACTTCCGTTCTCAGCCTCGTTTGTTTGTGTGCCATATAAGGACATTGAGGCCTTATTTGGAAACGTAAACAAATCGTAGCAAAAATATGATGCGGTTTGAGCCAGAAATTCTGCGCATTAAAAGTAAATACGGTTTATCGGCAACTTTGAAATTCCACCAAGAAGCCATTTTTCGCCACGTGATTGATATTAACAGCGTAGACTATTCAAATATGGTCCGGCAAGCTCTATTTAGAAAAGGGGTCACGGCGAGTGTCTCGCGTTATATGTCATTACGGACGCGGTGATGTTAGTGTAACCATGTCAATTGAATTTATCGTGTAAGGGCTTAATAAATTCAAAATAAACCAAATTTCTTTCACAACATGATTATACTTATGTAGTAGATTTCCACACTGTTTGTTTTTCTGACTTTGGGATCAGTTCATAGCCTCAACCACAACAATATCAAGTTGAGGCTACGACATCGTAGCTAATGTCCCCTATAGCGAAGAATCGATAAAGTTGGTCTGATGTCTTTTTGTTTTTTACAAATTAAATATTTTATATACATTTGACAGAATTTTAGCTTCTTGAGTTTTTTTTATTTTATCTTGTATTATTCTGTGTTTACGTTTATTTGAAATCTTTATACTTAAAACGCTTATTTGCAATTCTTTGTTTACATTTTTAGAACTTAAAATAAACTCTACTTTAATTTATACATTTATACATATATCTTAGCTGGTAATTATGACGTAGATAGCAGAGACATCTGATTGACCTATTGATTACGCACCATTTTTTTATTTCTAGATCAGTTTCGTTAAAAGTAAAGATTTTCTTGTGAAGGTTTGCATACATGCTTTAAGAACACTGCTATATCACTGAAGAAACAGTTCTCATGTCTGGTATACGGTTATATAGTTATAGCTAGAATTCAATTTTGCGGTGTCCGAGTTCAATCAGACAAACAAACATCATCTGTTCCCAGATGGCCGAGTGATCTAAGGCTCTTGCATTTACAGATGACTCCCATCCCAGTTCTGTCCGCGAGGGATCCAGTTTCGAACCGACCGATCTGGTTATGTGGGAAAGCTTGGCAGTAATTCCCTTTGATTCGGTTGTTCTTCCCAGGGTTCTTTCTCCACCAAATATACTGACCGCCATGTGCTGACAAATAACGTCAGACCCAACCAAACCAATCTTAGCAAACATTATTTAGGTAATTGTGCAACAAATGTCTGTTGGCTCGCAGTTCAGCAGTAAACATTATTTGACTGACAGTTCTTAATTGGCCAATTAAGGCGCCTGCTTTGAACATCTGTTGTACGAGGTTTAATACGATTGCATGTAGTGTCGTTTTAGTTATCCATCTGAAGCCGTCGCCTTTAAATATAACCTAATTTCTCCATTATCAGAGATAACTCTTTCCTGCAGCAGCTTTTGAGAAATTGTACGAGTACTTACAAAACATTTTATGACCTGTCGAAATAGCGTCTGGATAATTTTTCAAACAAAAATGGTTGGCTTTGCTATTTGTCTGGCTGTTTTGTCTATTTGGCAATCACTGAGACATTATGGCAACCGGTCTTCACACCAGATATCCAAAAGAAATTTGTATTGTGCGCCTAAAGGAAAAAAAAAGCCCAACTGAATAGCAGACCAAACTGAAATTGGTTTTGACTCAAGAATTGGTCTAATGGGAAGCAAACCTAAATTAAATCATACATTTATCTTGACTCTACACGGAGAGTCAAAAAATGTAGCCAATATTTTATAAACCTCCCTTGCAAGACACCTCCGTGTGAAGAAATCGTGATTATAAAGAACACTTTCCAGAATACCAGATGAGAATCATCATTCAATTCTTTGTATACATGTAGTAAGAACACAAGTGACACTCTGTAGACGCATAACATGCACTCTTCATGTTTCCTTTGATTAGTATTTTGCACTTTGCTGCCTATCACTAGCACCGTATTTTGTCAGGTAAGGGTAACTGAGAACGGCTTGAAAGGAAGCTTGTAATTCGTACATGTTCCTATTTTAGGTGTAGTGTTTTGAGACTTCAGCTGAACTTGCTCATGGAAGATATTCAAATATCATTTAATCTAGCTTTAATATTCAATGTGTCATAAATGTAAGAACAGACATGGTTGACTGACACCTATGAGTAAAGGTCACGCGTTTATGAATAAGTCTACAAACTGATCATGCAATTGAAGTAAAGCAACACAGTTATTTTTAATATATATATATATATATATATATATATATATATATATATATATATATATATATATATATATATAATGGAGGAATCCTACTATTCCTTCTATTGATTTTGAACATGCCATTCGAGTGTTGGAGGCGAAGAAGTCTATGACTAAAAAGACACTTCTTTGGTAACCAGAAAATCCAAAATAGACCAAGAGGGATCTATCATAGGGGGCTTGCAAAGAATGTCGGAAAAGAGAGAAAATGTCATAAAGGTTCAAAGGATTCTAATGGGATGGAACAACATAGAAATTAAGATTTAAGTCTGCGGAGTGATCAAACTCCTATCTAATGTAAGCCAGACAAGCACTTGCTTGATAACAGTTTAGAACAGGCTGACCTTTGACGAGCAGTCAATCAGTACATAATACCCTTTGCTGACCCAGTTTCTCACAATGTAGGCAAATCTAAATTTTTCGAACCTCTTTGTGGTCCATAATTTTTGGCTTCACATCCTTGTCATATTTTGCGTGCAAAGCTCAAACTCGATACCGTAAAATGAGATAAAACAATCACACGAGTCACTTTGTTGAGCAGTTTAGTCACACACGCGTTCCTGTATTGAACAATTTAGTCACACACGCGATCCTGCATTGAACAGTTTAGCCACACACGCGTTCCTATATTGAACATTGTAATCACATACAGTCCTTTTTTTGAACAGTTTAGCCACACAGCTGTCCCTTTTTTGAACAATGTAGCCACACTTGCATTCCGGTTGTGAACATTGTAGCCACATAACAGAACTTTCTTTGAACAATTTAATCACGCAACAGTCCCTTTATTGAATATTGTAGCTACACAGCAGTCCTTTTTTTAAACATTATAGCCACATAGCAACCCTTTCTTTGAACAATGTAGCCACACAGCTGTCCCTTTTTTGAATATTGTAGACACACAGTAGTTCCTCTTTTAAATATTGTAGTCACATAGCCGTCCTTTCTTTGAACAATTTAGCCACACAAATGTCCCTTCATCGACATGTTTAGCACCTATATCCCAAATCTTCATAACAAATTGCACGTTCTTTATTCATTCTGAGCAATGTGCCATAGTGTAAACTAAAGGAAAAAAAAATTGCTTTAATTTGAGAATTTGCTGAAAACATTTGGAGAATAATATGTGAGACCAGGTGTACCACAAAAAAAAGTTGTGTTTTCCTAAGAGGCTGTTCACAGAACTTGGCTACCAAGAAACAGTACCCATTGATGTAAACTATTAAGCAGAGTGGTGTGTTTTATGAAACAAAAATTCTAAAGTGCGTAAAGCGTTAGTACTTTTACACACATCATGTCTTATTGCAACAAATTTATACAATATAGCTGCTAGGTGGTATCAACATGGTGGCTTATATTCAAAAGTATCATTTGAAAGTAGTTTAGCCATTAATCTCGCTTGCTAACTTAGCCATTTATCTCGCTTGCTAAGTTAGCCATTAATCTCCCTTGCTAAGTTAGCCATTTATCTCTCTTTCTAGTTAGCCATTTATCAGGCTTGCTAACTTAGCCATTATCTCGCTTACTAAACCGTTATCTCGCTTGCTAACTTAGCCATTTATCTCGCTTACTAAGCCATTTATATCGCTTGCTAGTTCCTTTTTCTTCTTTAAGTGATTTGGCCGCATTTTTCTTCAATGTATCTATAATGCATATGGATTGCACTATACAAGGGGGTGTTGTAATACGGCTGACTTGTCGCCAGACGTTTCGATGATATTGTGTTACTGACGAACAAAGTATACCTCAAATACATAACGTATTACGTATAAATTTATCTATAATCTCGCCAGCCACTTATCCGTATGAAATCTATGTCTCCCGCTGGTCAGGATAATAAGCAGTTCACTGAATTAGACTCCAATCGGAAAAACATGCACCCCTGTTTAAATCATTTCACAGCAGTATTTATAGTATCTGATTGAAATCTCGCGAGTCTAATGGCAAATATAGCGTGATTGCTGTTCGAGATAGACGTAACATTAAAACAGAGAACGCTCTACATGGAAAAGAGGCCAACTACATATACTTTCCTTGAAAAGAACGATTAAAAAAGAGTTTATTTCCAGATATATCTTGCAATTTTATAACTATTTTTATAACTATATTTTATTTTTGTATAAATATAAATAACATATGTGCCGCTTGTAGCAGGTGAATTTTAACCATACGGAGTTGATGATGCCCTCCAAAATTATACATACATACATACATACATACATACATACATACATACATACATACATACATACATGCATGCATGCATGCATGCATGCATGCATGCATGCATGCATGCATACATACATACATACCCTCTACACACACACACACACACACATCCACCCATCCATCATTAGAGAGCTATAATTCGTTCCAAGCAGAAATCGAACACATGCCATAATTAACGGGATGTCATGCCCAGTGCCCATGCACCAGGGCCCTCACCAGTTTAGTCGTGATTTCGTCCTCCCCAAAAGGTTGGAGCAGGGTGGAAGGTAAGAACTCGAGGTGGACGATAACTCGTTCGTCAGGCAAGAGGAACTTAAACCTCAGCTGTATGCACAATTTCTCTTTATCTTTTCTTCAAAATGTAAGTTTAATATATTCATGAAATTATACACTGACACCTATCTAGCAGACATATATATATATATATATATATATATATATATATATATATATATATATATATATCGCACATTTTATATTTAGACGAATGATTATATGAAAGAAAGTTCTGTCGATGGACAATACTATAATCAATCAGGTTAGATAGATATGATTCGTTCCATGCCTGGATCGAACCCATGTCGCCAGTAGCGGCATCTATCATGTATTTCTCATACTCGAGTACTCTTATCCATTGAACCATGTTCTCAACATCCCCCCCCAACAAAAAAAAATGTAACACAAAGTCCGATGGTGCGGCCGCTGGTGCATGAGAGCTGGAAACACCATACGTAACACTCCAAATATCATGCGTTCCTTATTGTAATGTAAACGAGGTCCCTTGTGTAATATATGATCACAAAGTTGATTTTCTATTTTGGCCCAGTGTACTATATGATTATATGGAAGATTTATTATAGGGACAGTGTTCTGTATGATTATATAGTAGATTGTCTATAGGGACCAGTGTACTGTATCATTATAAAGTACATGTACTCTAGGGGCCAGTGCAGGGGCGTATTAACCATTAAGCAGACTAAACACGTGCTTAGGGCACCAGGGTCAAAGGGGGCACCACAAAGCTGAGAAAAGGGTGAAAAGAAAAAAAAACGAATGAAGATTTGTAAAAAAAATTGATAAAACTAGTGCAAATTGATCATAATGTTCTGTTTCTTGATCATGGTGCACCCTAGGGTTATCTTCCCAGGTGTACGTGGAAAGGAGGGGAGCACAAAGATTTGTCAGTGCTTAGGGCACCAGTGAGCCTTAATCCGCCCCAGTGTACTGTATGATTATAAAGTACATGTACTCTAGGGGCCAGTGTACTGTATGATTATAAAGTACATGTGCTCTAGGGATCAGTGTACTGCATGATTATATAGTAGATTTTCTATAGGGACCAGTCTACTGTATGATTATAAAGTACATGTACTCTAGGGACCAGTGTACTGTATGATTATATAGTATATTTACGTTAGGGGCCATTTTACTGTATGATTATAAAGTACGTTTAATGTCGGGGTCAGTGTACTGTATCGATATAAAGTATATTTACTATAGAGGCCATTGTACTGTATGATTATTAATTACGTTTAATGTTTGGATCAGTGTACTATATGATCTTAAGTTAGATATTTTACTATAGTGGCCAGTGTACTTTACTTTCATAAGATAGATTTATCATAGGGGCTAGTGTACTTTATAACTACAATATAGATTTTCTATAGGGGCCATTGCACTGTGTGATCATAAAATAGAGTTACTATAGGGGCCAGCAAAGCTCATTCGTGATGCATATTTTGCAAACCACACTGCTCCTGCATTTTATCATTAACATAAGAAATAAAGTTATCATTGTATATTATTTGTAAAAGATGCGAGATTGCTTTTGTGTAATTTGTTTGAACAATTAAGAACATGTCTTTGGAAAATGTCTTTTGGAAAAATTAAGACTCAATGATTACTTCATAAATTTGTCCCGAAAATATACACCACGTTCATTTAGTAAACCATTTTATAATTCGTACGCAAGATTATATATATATATATATATATATATATATATATATATATATATATATATATATATATATATATATATATATATATATATGTGTGTGTGTGTGTGTGTGTAGTAGTAGTAGTAGTAGTAGCGATAGAGTAAATAGAGTCAGTACACCAAAAAAAGAGTATAAATAGTTCTGTGTAACATTGGTTCATTAAAGGTTAATACACCCTTAGATGTTATTGCTGGATGCACAGGTGGTAGAGCTACATGTATATACAGTTCTTCATCATTATGGATGATTCTTGTATTGTAAAGAGTGTAAATTGTTGATACGATACAGAAGAAAAACTGATGGGACCGCAATTCTTGTTGACTGATTCACGGCATATTCCATCATTTTGTTTCTTATAAGAAGAAAAAAAATAAGCCAGTTGACTGTATGTTGAATATAGGCCACTGACCGTTTTATTAATATACAGTGGTATACTCACTATACAACATTATACTCACTATACAACATATCATTATACCGCGGTTCATTTTATAAAACTGTATGGTGAGGGATCCTATTTAATTTTTACCATTTTGTTTTATCCTTGCTACATTTTTATTTCAGCTGATTTGAAGTTTTGCTGTTGAGAAATAACTAAATTATGGCATAACATCACTAAATACCTGCTTATGTAGAACCGCAGTTACCGAATGGTTAGTTTGCCAAAACCATGTCGAATTGTTACACTTTTGAATTGTATCACCAGATCAGCCTGGGTCGGCTAACGTGGTGTGTCTCGGGGCAGGGTACTTTATTCCAATTGTCTTGGCATTAAAAACCCTCATTTGTTCCTGTGTCGTAACACATCAGACGAAACGAAACCCAAACTTGTTTGTATGCACTATTATGGCGAAGCACTGTAGGAACATGCCACTGTATATGGCGCCTTTACCTTTACTTGTAACGCATGCCACTTTCATTGCTCTGGTGAACCGCGTCATAAAGAGGGAGCTCATTTAAAAAGAGAGTAAATCTTTCCCAACTCTTAAAGTAAAGAATTAATAAAAAAGAAACTATGGAAGAATTTCGATGTCACATACTTGTTGACTGGACATTTATCACATTTCCATCAGAGCGATTTTGTTCTCTGCATTTCGGAATGTATTGATAACTTCTCGAACATTTTAGTTTTTTTCCATGGGTGGATGGATGGATGGGTGGGATTTGGTAGGGTGGAGGTGGGGAGGGGTTGGGTTTCAGTCGTTTATCGATTATATAATATTGACAAGTCTGTAAGATTTTGATAGCATGTTCATGAAACAAAGCGTACTTAGAGTTATTAACAAAGCGCGATATATATATATATATATATATATATATATATATATATATATATATATATATATATATATATATATATACTTGAATTTGTTTATAATGATGACGAGGATAACTAAGACCATGGCATGATAATACTACCTCTAATACTATTGCTATTATTACTAATACTATTGCTATTATTACTAATACTATTGGTATTATTACTAATACTATTGTTATTATTACTACTACTGGTTAATATGTAACAATAATATAGAAAAGACTATATTTTCAGAGTGTGCCTCAAATAGTGTACAAGAATCGTTTGTTTTTAATGTTCAGTAGGAACATCTGTTGCATAGCTCGTATTAACAGGTCAAAGTTCAAGCACGATATGTGCAAATGTTTGTAAATTATGTATTTTATACAAAGAACCTTTAAAATGAACACACACACACACACACACCAAACAAGGAAGACTAGGAAATGTAGAGAAATAAGATGCACCTTATTCAAAGCTATTTAAAAGCTTCTTTGTTTTAATTTTACTCTCGGTAGTTTTCTCTACAATGAACGATTTTTGGTCCATACAAACTGTTCCTTACAACGAAGCATTCGTTATAACGAAGTATTCTCCTTCTGTATAAGTTTTCTCTTCGGTTCACTGATGGTGGTTGCTGTATGAAGCAGTTCGATAGAGCAAGGTTCGCTTTAGCGAGGGTTTACTGTATGTTAGAACTAAGGCTCACTGGAGCTAGGATGGGCATAGATAAACTGGATAGGTATTTCAGTTTGGCAACAAAACACGCGGCTTTAAATACTTCGAATGAAGAGTTATGATAAGTTATCAATATGTTCAAAATATGTCTCCTGCTGGCAGTCGTATACCTCCATTACAGATGGTGTACGGCCTGCAGAGCAACTGTGTTTAGGCCGGCGTTATCGTTTTGGAATACTATACACAGTAGCTATATTGGTGTGAAAATACATTACAATTACTTTGATAGGCTTAAAACCTCAGTTAAGTGATGCAAATTAAGTTTCCACAATAAAGAAGATATTCAGTTTAATTAGATCCCAGAAATATACTATTGGTATAGATGGGGCAGTGATATAAATGCGGATGATTTGATTTTTAATCGCATTTGTGTCAACCTCTCTAGCCCTCTCTCTCTCTCTCTCTCTCTCTCTCTCTCACACACACACACACACACACAAGTGGTATAGTTGGTGTTAAATGAACATGGTGCTGCCAGGTCATCAACTGTTGTTATCGTTACTTCACCTGAAACGGGGTCCCGAGTGGCCGAGTGGTCTAAAGCGCTCTCCGTTACGGATTACTGCCATCTCACCTCTGTCTGCGTGGGTTCGAGTCTAGGATTCGGCCAATGTGGGTATGTGAGAAAGCTTGCCAGTAGCTTCTCGTGGGTCGGTGGTTATTCCCGGGGTTTTCCCGGGTTCTTCCTCCACCAGTAATACTGGCCGCCATGCATAGCCTATCGTGTGGTGAAAAATAGCGTTAAACCCTACAACAACAACAACCACTTCACCTGACTGGATGGTTGTATCGACATGAGGTTTTCACTAAAAGACATCGTATTATGGCTGACAGGCCCTAAATGGTGCTGATTGAAGAAGAAGAAGAAGAAGAAAGAAAGAAGAAAAAACCCAGAAAAAACGTGTTTACTACTCCTACTGAATGTAAGGTCATATTAATTTTTTTCACCAGGAGACTTTTTGTTAGTCTTGAATGAGCATGGCGAAGGTCTGATTTCTGATATAGCTGCTGCAGTCGTTAGACTGAACATCTCGTTATTACTACTCCTGGATGAACGGTCACGTGTTCATTGGTTTTTCACTAAAAGACTGTTTATAATGTTTTGTTGATCCTAAATGAAGATGGTGCTGACCTGACGTCCAATATGTGGCCATCTGGAAAATCTCGTTTTCGCCACTCTTAAATCGAAAGTCATATTGACCTAGGATTTTCTTCAGAAGAGTTCTTAATGTGTCTAGCAGTCCTTATCAGAATTAACTAACCCTCAGTATGGTCACCATGGTGACTGTCTTGAAAATATTGTTATTTCTACTACTCTCGAAATCAATGGTATATCAGCTTGTTATTTACATCAGTAAAATTCTTATGATACTTAGTTGGTCCTAAATGAAAATGGTGCAGTCGCTCCTTTAGTATGGCTGCCATGATGAATGTCTTAAAATTATTGTTATCACTATTATTTAGGTTATTTCTTGAATGTGTGTTTCTCATCGAGATTATGAAAATGGTGACTTGTATATTTACGAATGGCTTTTGAAAAAACATCGTATTTCTGTGTTTTTAAATAAAAGAGTTGACAGTCTTCTGACATTGATTTCAGGGTCAAATGTCTGACCTTGTGTTTTCATCTATTTTGGCTTGTAAGCATGAAAACACAAACGATGATGAATAGAGTGTTATAAAACCGATTTTGTGGATATTTCTGAATATTACCTTGAATGTTACTGGTCCAGTTTTTTTAAGCTGTTCACCCCCACCCCCCATCCCATCCCATCTCACCCCAACTAAACATTGCATGTTGGTATATCTTTACTGTATCTAAGACGCGTTCATTGATAGGTCCATTCATAAAATCATGTTAAAGGTGAAAGGCCGTGACGAAAATATGTTTACTCAGACATATGAGATAATATTTTTACTACCGCACTTAGTATGTTGGAGTTTTTCAAAGAAAATATATCTTAGATTGTTTCAATATCCCGCAAATAAGAAAACTAAAGGAACGGAAGAAATAGATCTCTCGTAAATTCATTCATATTTTATGTCAGGAGAGTATAAATCCAGTTGAGGGAGGGAGGGATTCCTTTTTTCTCTCCTTTACACTTCATTTCCTTTCTCCGGCTTTTATCACTTTGTCCCTCTGTGTGTTATCTCGTCGTTCTTGATTTTGAGGGCAGTTCTGGAAACCTAAGTAGAATGAGTGAAAGTTAATTCTGATCTACTGTGAATGACGTCAACCAGAACGAATTTCTTGTGACGCTCCTACGATCTTAAATAGTTTCCACTCAACAGAATTATGTGGCGCTTGAATATATATGGGATGAACCAAACATGTTAGTGAAACATTGTTGAAAGCTTGTAAGAGCATCGCTGCATACGGAGTGCATATGCAATGTTTCAGCCATTCATAGCCCATTAAATTAACTGCTTGGAAAAGTCAGAAATCCTGTTGTCCGTGTGTATATTTAACTATTGACTTATTTAGTTTTAATAAAAGCTTGCGTCCTCACTACACAGGACCATATATCTTCGATTTTTTTTCTTTCTCTTTAATAAGTCTTTAGTTGATGCTAAAACCATCCACTCTTCCACAACTTTGTGGAATTCCACACCTCCTCCCACAAAGCTTAACAGTTGGCAATAAGTATAAAATATCTGAGATATTTTTGGCTGATGTTTATATGCATACAGGGATCAGACCACTATTTAATTTCCAATAGAACGTAATGTTAATACATTAAATAATAAAAATAAGTTACGCAGTAGACTGGCATACGCATGCGTTCTATTCATTAGAGTTAGAACACTTATTTTTAGCCGTGAAGAAACAGGTGCTTCTCAGCACGTTATTGATCCTCGTGCTCTAGTGGTACTTTTAGTATAAGTCGCATGGGTCATGTATGTGCATTTACTGATTTTAAATTAAATATAAATCGTTTTTTTTATATAAAAGAAATTAAAACCAATTTTCGTTAACAAAGTCTATTCAATCCTGATTATTGAATGCTCTGGACCTTAACAGTCATCAACAAACTTCCAGACGAAAATGATCGATCTCTGTGGTAATTTACAGTGGTGGCCATGTACTAAACTTGGGCCAAGAAAAGAGCACGTCGAGTGGTATCCTCACAATACAGGGTAGTACGAATTTGTTTATCAATATGCGTAGCTTTCATCGTGACATCAAAGCGCGCGACATTCAATCTGGATTGTACTTAACCACACCTTTAGATTCATTTCGTCCAAAAATTGTCTACGTACTTCAACATTGATTTTGCCGTATGCACTTTAAGGGGCGTCTAAATAATTATCTCCCAAAGAAATGTAGATGAATAAGAAACCAAATAAAGTGAATACTTGCCACTTAAAGGTATGTATAATCAAATTCTAACAAAAATGAAACCCATTACTGAAATAGTCGGTGTCGAATGCCTACGTGACCTGTGTGACTTGTACTATAATAATGTAGCCTCGCACCAAGAACATATGTAGTATTGTCCGTAGGAAATTAAATACATACTCTCAATATAAAATTAAATATTTTTTTTCAGCTATAGTACATAG
The DNA here is from genome assembly GCA_028554795.2 of Sinohyriopsis cumingii. Taxonomy (NCBI): domain Eukaryota; kingdom Metazoa; phylum Mollusca; class Bivalvia; order Unionida; family Unionidae; genus Sinohyriopsis; species Sinohyriopsis cumingii. The sequence goes on from CM068833.1 coordinate 84,761,134, forward strand.
ATTGAAGTTTATGAAATTAATGATGGAACAAAACTGAACCCATTAATTAGCCATTGGGAGCTTCTCAAAATATTTAGTACTTTTTAGTATTTTTTATTCCCCAACCTGTAGACTGATTCAACGGCTGTATTTTAAGTAGTGGTCCAATTTTGGTTAAAAAGGAAACTGTAAATGAATGTACGCATGATCTTCTGAAAACAAATGCCAAAGGGCTTTGGTCAAGATAAGCTCTACTGATATGGATTCTGCTGACACTATTGCTTGTAGGTGATAAATTGTTATCACCGGTTAGGTCATCATTCACTAACAGTAAACTGGTTATGCTTGGACTGCATGTTGCCTTTGATCAAACGGTTAAGAGTCTTGGCCCATGTTCGAATTTCTATTTGATAAATTACAAACTGTCCTTGTGGCAATCACTTAAGGATAATCTTATATATAAATAATACCACGACATTTTTATAATTGCATACTATAAATAGAGTTTGTTTCTGATCTTGTTGCTATGTTCAATGTTGGCGTAGTGAATTCATTTTATTTATAGATCCATGTAAATTCTATAAATGAAACTCTCAGGGGACATGGTATTAGTCCGTACAAGAGAATAAGCATGATACATAACGTTCTACTCTCTCTCTCTCTCTCTCTCGTGTGTGTGTGTGTGTGTGTGACGTTCTGGTAGGATTCCGTTGGGATTAACTGGCGTCCGATCGGAATAAATATATATTGCCAGGCAATAACGAAATCAACATTTCGTTGGAATCATATTATGTTGTCGTTAGTTCTGGAATTGATTTTTCATACCTGGTGGCTCAGTACGATCTTTATGGGATCATGCTGTAGATATAAACTTTTGACCTTTAACCTTTTCGTTTTATTTTTCAAAATATTTTTGTTTATGTTTGTTGTTGGCGAAAATGTTGATTTACATGCACAAGTTTGTGGACTGAAACCATTGAAAATACGTATATATTAAAAGAAGATAAAAAGTCTACATATAGATATTTCCAGGGGCACCTTTTTTAAACAAGCATTTCTTTTTTTCTTATGATAAAACGGCTTCACTTTAAAAAGTAAATACAAGGCTGATCGCCGGGATTATCATAAAATAAACTGTGCAAGAAGCAAGTTATCAGAAAAGGTGACAGGTTGAAAAGACCTCAGATAATGTTTGAATTCTGATATCTTCATTGGGAGTGTGTTCAGAATATGTCTGATGAGAGTACAGATTTCTAGCGCCTCTTTCAATTTCAGGTCAGACTGGGACACTTTGGACAGACAAACATGACATATTGATATTTAATGCAACACAAAAAGTCCCATTTCTGAATATGAGTGTTGATTATAATAGAGGTGGCAGATCTGACTCTTGTCTGCATAATTCACAACAGTTCTAGATTAATTTTCATGCACATTAGATTATTCTGTGTGACAGTGACTTTCTGCTGGAGCTATGGTTTAGCAGTTATTTCATATCGAAACAATCCCAGGAAGATTTTATAACAAGAGAGGAATGTGATACTACTACTACTACTACTACTGACGACTTTATTCAAAGATGGTGACAGCTGCATGGAGCTAATGTTCTTTGTGGCCCTTTTTTATATGCATATTTACATGTATAGGACACAGTTGCACACACAATAAAAGAGCATCGACAAATAGGCTACATTTGTATATGGATACAATAAACACAGAATTTTGTAAGAACATGCACCCAATCGGGTACTTTGTGTATATACAGTACAAAAAATATAATACAAAGTAGAAAATTAGAGAATTTATACTCTATGTCGTAATATGTTGGTCAATTTAAACGGGTTCCACTTCTCTTCCATTGAATTATATTATAAATACATGCTTGTAAATTGAAAAGGACACCTCCTAAAAACACAACACCCTCCCCCCCAAAAAAAAATTAATAATTTGTTTTAGTGCTTTCAGTTTTTCCAAAATGTTTTAGATATCAGGCTTAGCACAAGTCAGAAGTTTTGAGGGTAAGGGACGCCGACATTACTTTATGTAGACGTAGATTGGTGGCTTGGAAAAGAAATTTTCATCAGGGATGACCGTTAGCTTATTTTTTAAAAAAAGAGGTCTAATGTTTTTGGTGTAATCACGCCAACTTGGAGCAAATGGAATCTAGCGTATGCTGGAGGGGTAGAAGGAGAAGAGTACTCGATCCTCTTGTCACTCCCCAAAATCAATATCGGTGAGAGGAATAATGCAGCACCATTCTATGTAGAAGATAAAAATTGACTTCATGACGTTGAACTCGGATTAGAACTAATGCACATGTAACTTCTTAGGTAAGTAGTAGGTACACCGAGAAGCAAATGGAAGTGATGAATTGTTTTGTAAAGCAGTAGGTACAGCGTGAAGTAAATCCAAGTGATAACTTCTTAGGTAAGCAGTAGGTACATGGAGAAGTAGATGAAAGAGATAACTTGTTTTGTAAAGCAGTAGGTACACCGGGAAGCAAATGGAAGAGATGACTTCGTAGGTAAGCAGTAGGTACACCAAAAAGTAAATACAAGATATAACTTCTTAGGTAAGCAGTACATACACCGAGATGTAAATGCAAGAGATAACTTGTTATGTAAGTAGTATGTACACTGATTATAGTAAATGCAAGTGATAACTTCTTATGTAAGCAGTATGTACAACGGGAAGTAAAAGGTGATAACTTGTAAGCAGTAGGTTGTGTTACGAAAAATTTCCAAAATTCCACAGGGCATTAATCAAAGTGATAAACGCAAAGATTTTGTTTTAAAATGCTAAAGTGAACTAAATTTTATTTGTTTTGCATGAACTAATCTTAAGAACATGGTCTAAAAGGAAAACCTTTTTGCCTTTATGAATTTAAACTTTTACTGGAGAGTCTGGTTGTTTGGTACATAAGATGCAGCAGACTGGTGCCCAGACGTAGCGTTCACTGATAAGGAAAAGGTAAGGATGCTTCTTCTCCTTGAAGTATAGACTGTTCTTTTGTATCTCTACCTGAACAGCAGGCTGTTAGGTGTGGACTGAGCTTCCAGTACATCTACATAAATAGATATTTGAGGCTGTATAGTGGGATTATTACATATATTTGGTAAGTTTTCATTTATAATTATAAAGTTAACAATTTGTCTCAGATACAAAATATAAATATGATCTTTTTGATAAAATGAATAAATGTTGTGTTGGTTGGAAATTAAGCAAAGATGTATCCAAAATATACGTTTGATGTTGACATGTCCTTGCACCATAGCAACAGTTTAAATGTTTCCAATCAGTGGCTACTTATTTTTGAATCTGTAATTGTTTGATAATTTTACAATGATATAATATCATTATGCAGTTTCTGGATGAAAATATGTCAGCTGCACACAAAGAATACAAAGGGAACACTTCTCAAATTAAAAATTAAAGAAGTGGTTTGCAAGAAAAACGAACAGCTTGCATAAAAAACTGTTTTCTTGCATGTTAAAATCAGTTTTGAAGGGAAAGTCGCATGCTGTTATGATTTGCAAACCATTTCTTTTTGAAAATAACTGTTGCAAAATACGCTGAAACTCACGCAGCTTACCTAAATTGTTACTATTTAAAACAATTCCATTCCATGGGAGAAAAATAATTTCCTTGATATGGGTCTTACGAAGGCGTGTTTCGGACAGATACTATCTTTTAGCGTCCATCAGTTGTAAAATTATTTTTGGAAGTAATAAGACCCCCACCCACCCTCCAGCAGTAATTTATGATGTTTCCTTTCATTGCATTTGGTATGACATTATATCATTTACTTTATCATTAGTAACATTTTCTCACATATTTATTTTCTCAAAATAGGTGAGAATGTATATTTGAGCATACAGTTATGATTTGGAATAAAACCAACAAATGATGACAACCCTTTACCGATTTTATTCCTTCACATGACAATTTTTCTCTTTTACAATAAAGACCCTTTTGTTGCAGAAAATCATTAATGGAATTAGATAGGACGCACATGTTCCAATGTTTGTTGGACGTCTAAATGTTGGAATACCAGTCTGTTCGAAGCATTTAGAATCAGCCAACTGGTTTTCTGGCTTAGGGTTGATGATAAGGAAAATTGTTTAGGATTCCTCAAAGTCTTAGTCACAGTCTGTTGTCAGTAGTTACTACCATAGCTATTCCAACACGTGTAAATGCTTTATGCTACAGCAGCAGTAATGTATTGCTGATTAGGTGAAGTTTGATCCTGGCTGAAAATAATCAATGGCTTTGTGGAAGTGAGAGAGAATATAGGACTCATTATGAATCCATGATGTGAATGTTACCACACACATGCAGATTCCGATATAACCAAGGTAAATTAGAATTTGTTATGGCTGGGTAACTAGTTCATGTCTGATGCATAATTAATGTAAGTTAAGGTCAATACTCAGCAAGACTGTTGAATGAGCTTATTACGTTAGACTGGGCCAGTATTGTTTGTCTCTTTTGTACAAATGCTGCATCAAAGACAAACAATATGGACTTATTTAACAGTGGGTCAGTATTGGTTGTCTCTTTTGTACAAATTCTGCATCAAAGACAAACAATATGGACTTATTTAACAGAGTGTCAGTATTGGTTGTCTCTTTTGTACAAATGCTGCATCAAAGACAAACAATATGGGCTTATTTAACAGTGTGTCAGTATTGGTTGTCTCTTTTGTACAAATGCTGCATCAAAGACAAACAATATGGACTTATTTAACAGAGTGTCAGTATTGGTTGTCTCTTTTGTACAAATGCTGCATCAAAGACAAACAATATGGACTTATTTAACAGAGTGTCAGTATTGGTTGTCTCTTTTGTACAAATGCTGCATCAAAGACAAACAATATGGGCTTATTTAACAGTGGGTCAGTGTTGGTTGTCTCTTTTGTACAAATGCTGCATCAAAGACAAACAATATGGACTTATTTAACAGCGTGTCAGTATTGGAAAATAGTAGGCCATTCAGTATGAGAATATGGCAAGACTAGTGTTACAACACAATATGAACAGCTTGCCTTTGGCAGTTGAAATTTTGCCAGGAAATATAATTATAAAAAAATAATTACTAGACAGGTGCTCCCTAGCAATCTTTAATTGAGATAAGTTTGAGCCCAACAATTGTTACTAATATTTGTTAATTTGGAAAAATAATCAACAAAAGTGTTAGATGGAATTTTGTTGAATATATATTAAAATAATTAAGGGATATATATATATATATATATATATATATATATATATATATATATATATATATATATATATATATATATATATATTAGTGCATATCAGAAAGTGCTTGAGCCTTTCACCAAATTATTTGAAAAACACCTACAGTAGATGGGTGGCCATGTGGTCATTGTCTAAGGCACTCAACTTTACAGATGACCTAGATGTCACCTCTGTCTGTATGGGTTCAAGTCTCAGACTGGGCTAGAATGGGTACATGAGAAAGCTTGGCAGCAGCTACAGACCGTGGTTCTTTCTAGGATATATACTGGCCACCATGTATAGCCTACCACAACTACAGTAGACCTATACCTAAATGATGTCATAAGCATATCACACACCATCCTTATCATCAATTCCTTCCTTTTAGGTGACTCAGCTGAGATGGCTTTTTCATGGCCAGAAGATTCACAAATATCATTTTTCATGCAGGAACCAAATTGAGATCTTTTTTGTTTTACTGAGCTTGTGCAAATAATTCTGTAATGTATCATGATGAATAATGTGTCATAATGTAATACTGTATCATAATGAAATAATGTATCACAATAATGTATCATAGTGATATATTGTAATACTGAAATGCTTATATATTGCATTGCTTACTTGCACTAAGTAATTCTGAGACAAGCTTTTGTACAAAAATCATGAGGTGTTCCAAAAGTCATGAGGTGTTCCATTTAGCCTTATCACATATATGTGTATCAGTGTGATCTAATTTGCAATGTTTGGCTAATTTATTTGTGAAAAAGAGTTGAATGGTAATCAAGAAAAATGCTGTGATCTTGTAGAAAATTAAGTGATATTGGTTAGTGCTCCTGTAATTTGGATGAGTAGTACCCCCCCTTTAATATATATATATATATATATATATATATATATATATATATATATATATATATATATATATATATATATATATATATATATATGAATTTATTTGCATCGCTTGACGATGGCACCAGCATCTGATGTATTAAACCAGGTTATTCTGGCACATTTTAGCCTGTGGTAACCAAACTCATGGCAGTGATGCATATTTTTGAAGTTGATATGTATCAGCTACCTTAAATAAGTAAGTGTGACCTAATTTTTACATTTTTGGCTGAATATTATTTGAAACAAAAGTTGCTCAGTGCATTTCCAGCATTAGATTATTAAACTTCCATGATGGAATATACAGTATTCATGGAAATGTTTACAATGAACGCAGTCTCAAACTGTAAATATATAAAAAAATAGATTTCCTTTAGAAATGTCCAATTAAAGCACACATAATGATGTACTGATATGCTTGGTTGAGACAAATTACAGTATACGATTTATCAAAGTTTTCTTCAAGTTATCCCTAGACTTATGTTTTTAAAATTACTAAATGAGAGATGTATTGCACACACATTGTAAAGTTGCCAATGGGAACCATAAAGTATACAATGTATACTCACTTATAAGTATAAACCAAGTGTACTCACTTATAAGTATGTACCATTTATACTGACTTATAAGGATGTACCATGCATATTCACTTATAAGTATGTTACACGTATACTTACTTATAAGTATATACCATGCATATTCACTTATAAGGATGTACCATGCATATTCACTTATAAGTATGTTACACGTATGCTTACTTATAAGTATGTTACACGTATACTCACTTATAAGTATATACCATGCATATTCACTTATAAGGATGTACCATGCATATTCACTTATAAGTATGTTACACGTATACTCACTTATAAGTATATACCATGCATATTCACTTATAAGGATGTACCATGCATATTCACTTATAAGTATGTTACATGTATACTTACTTATAAGTATATACCATGCATACTCACTTATAAGGATGTACCATGTATATTCATGTATAAGTATGTTACATGTATACTTACTTATAAGTATATACCATGCATACTCACTTATAAGGATGTACCATGCATATTCACTTATAAGTATGTTACATGTATACTTACTTATAAGTATATACCATGCATACTCAGTTATAAGGATGTACCATGTATATTCACTTATAAGTATGTTACACGTATACTTACTTATAAGTATGTTACACGTATACTCACTTATAAGTATATACCATGCATACTCACTTATAAGGATGTACCATGTATATTCATGTATAAGTATGTTACACGTATACTTACTTATAAGTATATACCATGCATACTCACTTATAAGGATGTACCATGTATATTCATTTATAAGTATGTTACACGTATACTTACTTATAAGTATATACAATGCATACTCAGTTATAAGGATGTACCATGTATATTCACTTATAAGTATGTTACACGTATACTTACTTATAAGTATATACCATGCATACTCACTTATAAGGATGTACCATGTATATTCACTTATAAGTATGTTACATGTATACTTGCTTATAAGTATATACCATGCATACTCATAAGGATGTACCATGTATATTCACTTATAAGTATGTTACACGTATACTTACTTATAAGTATATACCATGCATACTCACTTATAAGGATGTACCATGTATATTCACTTATAAGTATGTTACATGTATACTTACTTATAAGTATATACCATGCATACTCACTTATAAGGATGTACCATGTATATTCACTTATAAGTATGTTACATGTATACTTACTTATAAGTATATACCATGCATACTCACTTGTAAGTAGAGTCCAATTGTAAATAACGTAGATGCTGATCTGCCATTGCATTACATGCTGGTAGATCAGGGTCTAAGTTGTATGTTCAACTGATTACTCCCTACAGACTGCAGAGACCCAGATCTGTTGGTGCATTATGCAATGGCAGATCCGGGTCTGTGCAGTTTACAGTTGGATCTGGCTTATATGTAAGTTTATATGGTACTGTTATTAGTGTGACTACCTTGTAATAAGGTAAATAATGAAATTGGATCATAACCATATCCATCTTTAATAGCAGTCCTTCGTTATAACACAGTCCATGGGAGCCATGAAGTATAGTGCCTTTTAGTGAGATGCCTTATAATGAAATACATTATACATTTAGCATATTATTTAGTGAGTGAGTGTTATAACAATAACCTTGTCATAATGAAGCATCTAATAGTGAGAGAGTGCTGTAACAGATATCATGTTATAATGAGGGAAATAATAGTGAGGTAAGATTAATCATGCTATAATGAGAGGTCTAATAGTGAGAGTTCTATAGCAGGAATGATGCTATAATGAAGGGTCTATTAGTGAGGGAGTGCTATAACAGGAACCATGTTTTAATGAGAGCCTGTAAGCAATGGAATGTTATATCAGGAACAATACTATAGTGATATGTGTAATGGTGAGGAAGTGCTGTAACAGGAACAATATTACAGTGATAGGTCTAATAGTGAGAGAGTGGTAACATGAACCATGTTATATGGTGAGGAAGTGCTGTAACAGGAACAATATTACAGTGATAGGTCTAATAGTGAGAGAGTGGTAACAGGAACCATGTTATATGGTGAGGAAGTGCTGTAACAGGAACAATATTACAGTGATAGGTCTAATAGTGAGAGTGTGGTAACAGGAACCATGTTATAAGGTGAGGAAGTGCTGTAACAGGAACAATATTACAGTGATAGTTCTAATAGTGAGAGTGTTAACAGGAACCATGCTATAATGAATGGTGTAATAGTGAGGGACTGATGTAACATGACCATGTTATAATGAAGGGTCAAAACAGAGAGGTAGTGATGTATATGTATTGCCTTTTAATGAGAGATAAATGATGGTCACAGCTACAGTAACTGTGACAACATTCACTGCAGCAATGTCCTATTACCAGACGATTTAATAATTTACGACCAAATATTGTATAAATTTCATCAAAACAGACCTTTTTGAAATTACTTATTTCCTAACTTATAGACAGGTGGAGGTATTTATTCTTTAGTTTATTTGATTGTACAACAAGAAACATTATTGCATCATTATAAACACTATTGCAGTTGGTGCTTTACCTTTTTAATACCAATATAAATATGTGCCAAAATATAAGATTTTAATTCCACTTTTTATTTTCTTGTAGCAGATATGCCCTGATATTAATCTACACAGGTGCAAGAGCACTAAAGTATCAAATTTGCTGATATTTTGGTATTACGGTATTGATTCTGCCAAATGCATATTTGCTAACAAATCTCTGCCTTTAATTTCATCTGCATTTTAAACAAAAAGATGTTCCGATCAAAAATATCGAGATAGATACACATATACACAGCTGCATTGTCAAGTTTGCAAAAATGTAATTGAAACCCAAACAAGCTGAAACCTTGATCCATTGACAATAGAGATCAATAATAAGCTGGGATTTTTTTGCTGTCTATGTCATCATATTGCGTGTAATCTCACAATGGATTTCTTTGTACATGTATTTGGATTTGGGGTGTATGGTATTATGGTCTCTTTCATTGTTAATTGGCAGTTTGCAGTGCAGAATACTTTTAATTACTGGTTAAGAGGCTTTGATTTTTTAAAATAAAATTGTAAATCTCTTGTGATTTTATTAGGAGAAATAGGGTATTTAGTTCAGGCTCCTCTTATCTTTGCAGAGTGCTGATGAGAAACTGAGGAGCTTTGGGGGAAAATACCACAACTCCAAGCACAGCAGCAACAGCAACAATCCTGGATCCCAACCAGTTGCTCTTAAGGAGCCCCTTCCCTCTCAGTCCACACCTCAGCCTGTTGTGGTAGACACCCCTGTGAGGCCCCCACCAGAACCACCTAGACCATCCAAGCCCAGCCCACACATCCCAGCCCCAATTGAAGCCCCACCTCCTCTCCCAGAACCCCGGGCCGGTGGAATGGCAGAGAGAAGAATCCAGAAATCAGGTGAGAATGCAAATCAAATTCTCCTTTGATAAATCTATACTGAATGATTGGCCCATTTCCAAAACTACAAGAATGTGGCCACTGTATCTATTAATGATGGAACTGTATGTGTGTGTGTCTGTGTGTGTGTATGTGTGTGTCTGTGTATGTGTGTGTGTCTCTGTGTGTATGTGTGTATGTGTGTGTCTGTGTGCCCATTCCCAAAACTACAAAAATGTAGCTACAGTATCTGTTAATGATGGAACTGCATATGTTTCAGTGCTTATGTATGTGTGTGTGTGTGTGTGTGTTATGTGCAAAATTGGTATGCATAGACTTCTTTGTAGATGTCATGTACATATATCATGTGTTGTGATATTTCAGTGATGCAAATGCATTGATTTAAATAAAATTGTGGCAAAGTGATATGTTAGGAAGCTGTCATTATCCAGTGTTGACATGTAATATACTCACCCACACCCTTGGATTTCATAGCAGTTGTTCATGTATGTATGTAATTGTTTTATTTATACCGTGATTTAAAGTGCAGGGTTACATAGTAATAACTGTGTGTTCATGTCACTTTATAGATGAAATGGTTTCTAAAGCTTAACTTTAGTTTGTGGTTGTTTTTTTTGGTGTTATTTTCTAAAGTTTCAGGACTGCTAGCTATGTCCTAAGTCAGAGTCACTGCAGCTTAATATGTGATTTTCCTTTCTGCATGATAGGTTCTGTGCACTAACATTCAGCAAACATTATAAGGAGACTACAGTTGGGCAGAGACAACTCCGTACTGAGAATGAGGCTGAGAGGTGAAAGGTCAAGGGCAATTGAACTGATTGTAATTTGTTGGCTTTTGCTTGATATATTTCCTGGATCCAACTTTTATCAAAGTTGATAGCCTACATTTTGGTACATTTATGGCATGTCTGTATTTAGCTTTAATTTCTTGGCAATTGTGCTGATAAACATGGAATGGTTTTAGGGAGCTGAAAAACCTTTTGAATAATTCCAGGCATGGGTTTGAAATTTGAATGTTATTTTGAATGTCAGATTGTTAGTGATATTTGTTTGTTTTGACACACATGGGAGAGGATTTGGAGATAATCTGGTATCATTCCATTTGTATACAAGATCCCCCCCACCCCCCGCATCTTATGATTAATTATCTGTAACTGTAACAAAAATAGTCTGAGGAAATGTTCCATTTTTTACGTTTCTGTATAGCTATGATTTACAATGGTTTCCCCAAATTGTTGCAAAATAGACAAAAGTAGATAAAATGTATGTGGTGAAATGCAGCACTCAGGTGACATGGGGTACCGTACCGTATTTTATAACTGGTACCGTATTTTATAATGGAGCTTGCCAGTGATATTTTGGCAGTTATGGGCTTGCATACATAATAAATAAGCGTGTCCCATTACATTGTTTGCCGGATCAAAAGACAACATTATTTGCCATGACAAATGGTTTTCAAAACATTCACACAAGGGGACACCCACTCCTTTGCACAAATATTCATTCGTAACATTGGAAATCTGTTTCTGGTTACCAGAACCAAAACTAGGTCGGATTTTGTCCAGTAGTACTAATATTAGGCCAGATTTTGTCCAATAGTGCTACAGTTAGGTCATCTTTGGTCACATAGTGCTAAAATTAGGTCATCTTTGGTCCAGTAGTGCTACAATTAGGTCATCTTTGGTCCAATAGTGCTACAGTTAGGTCATCTTTGGTCACATAGTGCTAAAATTAGATCATCTTTGGTCCAGTAGTGCTACAATTAGGTCATCTTTGGTCCAATAGTGCTACAGTTAGGTCATTTTTGGTCACATAGTGCTAAAATTAGGTCATCTTTGGTCCAGTAGTGCTACAATTAGGTCATCTTTGGTCCAGTGTGCTACATTTAGGTCAGCTTTGGTCCAGTAGTGCTATTATTGGGTCAGCTTTGGTCCAATAGTGCTTGAAATCTCTTTGTTGCATAATGATATTCCTTTCTTGGTACTAGGTGATGATCTTTGACCTTCAAAATCAGTAGGATTTTTACCTCATTCCTAAGAAAATTTAATTTCATTCACCTTTCTTGATTTTTCCTTTGGGTTTGTCAAGAAATAGCACCATCGAATGATGAATCATATACTCACTTTTAAATCCTATCAAACTGTAAACAGCACAGACTCAAGTCTGCCGTGCCTTGCTGGTCTTAGTAGTATTAATTGGAAAGTCATGTCTTCACAAGCTATGAATATATTGCCTGAGTTTTTTTAAATTAATAAAATATTCTGATATTTCTCTAGAATTGGACATTCTTAGATCTTTAGGATGCACAAGCTGCATTGTTTTATTTGCAGACAAAATGCAAGTACAGGTAAACAATATTTCAGTACAGGTGAGCGATATACAAGTAGAGGTAAACAATATAATAGTATAGGTAAGCAATATACAATTATAGGTAAACATTATAATAGTACAGGTAAGCAATATACCAGTACAGGTCAACAATATAATGGTACTGGTAAGTAATATACCTGTACAGGTAAACAATATACTAGTACAGGTAAGCAATACACTAGTACAGGTGAGCAATATACTAGTACAGGTAAGCAGTATACTAGTACAGGTAAGCAATATACTGGTACAGGTAAACAATATACTAGTACAGGTAAGCAGTATACTAGTACATGTAAACAATATACTAATACAAGTAAGCAATATACCAGTACAAGTAAACAATATAATAGTACAGTTAAATAATTTAACAATTTAGTGAGACTTTCCAGTAATAAGTTGCCATTATGAATTTAAAAAAATTCACACATTTTGCTTGTCTGTGTGGCAGAAAACACAGGGAGATCAAATTATGAGTGATGGAAACCTGTATGAGTTTCACAAAACAAAGAGTTTATCAAAATGCATTGTGTAATGAGACCAGTTTTATAGAAAGAATACTGAAACAGCTTTAAATTTATGTAATCTTCTACTACAGGAAGACGTGGCGAACCAAACACAGCTGAAAGTGACCAAACACAGGAAAACAAGGCTGCCACAAAGCGGCGATCAAGGAGTGAGGGACCACGCGGACGAAGAAGAATACGAAATTCGATACAGGAGGGGACAAAACAGACAGATGGATTTAGTAGGCCACACCCATCCAGATTCTCCATGTTCACAGAGCCCCTTTCAGATGATGACCTTTCACGTGATATGTCCGGGAGTTACTCAACTGATTCAGATGATAGTGCTAGGAAACAGTGGACAAAAAGCCCGTTACATGTAAAGAGGACGAAGAGGACCGAGAAAAATGGAAAACAGTCTAATAGAAAATCTATGCATGGCACAGAAAATGGATTTTCGCATTATGATAACCTTGAAAAGGAAACAAATTTACGTTACTCAGCTAGGAGTAAATCTCCTCAAGGTGTGTCCTCTAACAGAAACCGTGAGAGTTTTGTGTATCAGGAGAATGGCAAAAATGCCGTGGTTTCAAATTTGCAGAAAGGGAAATTTCAAAAACTTGAGGAGAGGAGGAACAAAAGAATTGACATTACTGTGACAAGCGATGAGGAATGTACGCCTCAGTCACGGATTTCACGGCTTCGACAACGGGCAATACTAAGTTCCAATCTTTTCGCAGGGAAGAAACCCATGGATGACAATGACATTCTTCCACAAAGTTCATATCGTGGTATTGAGCAACCTGATATTCCAACAGAGGACATAGGAAGAAATCTAAGACTCAAATCAAGTGGCTATCAGGAAGAGCCATACAGATTCATACCAATAAATCCCCAGAATGAAAATGGAACGGTGAAATTGGAAAATACGAATACAGTTTCAGCTGGCAATGGAAGATTCTATGATGAATATACTAAGCAACAAGGTATTGCAAAATCTTCTCAACAGGTAGCGTCCAATCGACCGAATAATGTACAGGGATTTTCTCATGGTGCAGATAAAAGAAGTGCAAGAGGTCGAATGGTAGAATTGCCGCAAGGTGGTGTCGTGAGCTATCGGAATACTTCAGAAAGCAAAGAATCTGCTTCCAACATAAAGGAAGATATTTCTAACAAAGGAAAGGAGAACATGAACGAGGTCCGAATGAGGAGTTTTAGGGAAGTTAGATCAAATAATCCCCCAAAAGCAGTTAACAAAATTGAGTTGCACAGACGGTACCCAAACAGTGATTCAAGTGATGACTCGTTAGATGATCTAATTGAGTCAAATATTCAGTACTTGGAAAGTGAAATTGAGAGTGGAAGACTCAGGCGTCAGTCTAGTCATTATGTTAGTCAAGTGTCGGACTCCAAATTGACACAAACAAAATCTGATCCAGAAGAATATAAGCCCATAGCTTCAAGTTCAATTCAGGAGGAAATTCGTTTTCGATTGCAGGTTCCCTCAAATGCATCCAATCAAACTGCCAGATTTCGGGGTGATATCATGTCTCAGTCAGTTCCAAATGTTACCATGGTAACTAGCAGACAGCCAACATTAAGTCAGTCAGTTTACACGACGACACGTAGGGAGGAATCATTGTCACAGGGGCCAGGCTTGAGAACAGTACAGCCAACCCCAAATTCATATTCTTCTCCGACCCAGAATACTATACCCAAGGTAACATGCAGTCCATATGTCCAAAGGCGATCAGTAATTTTGCCAGAAATGGAGGACTTGTCAAAATCAGACAGTCACTTAAATGCTTCCCAGACTAATGAAATTCCAAGTGTACATTCTTATGGTCATAGATATACAAATGTCACCCGAGCAAATAACACTATTGTCTCACAGCCATCGCAAAGTCTTTCCTTACCATCGGTAGAGGGAGGCATGTTTTCTGATGTGGAGTACGATATTGAGGTATCAGAGCGGGTTAAAAAGTGGGAAAAACTGATGAAGCAAAAATTTGATCTTAATGGTACAGAATTGCAAAGGACACTAAATACAATCCAGGAATCAGAGACATATACTAGCGACAGTAGCCAGCAAAATATTCAAGACAAGCGGCAGCATGTTCACCAGCCTTCAGATCAGAAAGTATCAATGATGTCTGTGAATCTGACAAAATCAACTTCATCTGGTTCTCAGGTCAGCAGAGCTGAACCAGCTATTTTGTCTTACAACGAGCCTAGGGTTGTTGCATCAGAGACTAATTTGCACAGGATTTTTAGGGTTATATCTGAACGAGGACCTTCAGGAGCGATAAAACCTTCTGATACATGTGAGGTGACTGGGCGGTCTCTGTCATCAGGAAGCATGCATCATTCGGAGAAAAGTAGTGAAATAGAGCAAAAGAGAAAATCACAGCATGCACAAAGTTTGACTAATATGAAACTAAGTGGAAATGAGGAAACATTGGAAGCTAAACCACCCATTGCAACAGATTCGGATGGTGGCGTGAGAAAGTCATGGCGATCATCAAGATACGAGGAAGAGTTATCAGAATTAAAAGAGATTGTTTCAGATAGCTTCCAAGACTTAAAGAAAAGGTTTGATTCAGATGCAAGTGAGAGTGAAGTTAAAAGGTCACCGTCTCCAGTTAGACAGATTCCAAAGTATGTTAAAGAAAGATGGGATAAGGGACCAGTTTTCCCACAACCCTTCAGTGTCATAGAGACTATATCTCCTAAAGCAGTCTCCCCTGTCGTGACCAGGAAAAATGAATCAGAGTTGTTCCAAAAAGCAATAATAACTATTCCGACTCAGAGCCTGTCTGGATCTATCACACTGTCGCCAAACAAAAAGGCATTGTTATCTGCAATGCGATCAGACTTCGAGACACCTCCCATGTCTCCGCATCAAACAAAGGAAGAAATGGCCAATTTGAATAATTTTCTATCAGGTTTAGAGTCTAAAGTTAAGGTCAAAGAAAAGGAAGTATGGTCTCCACGTATGGAAAGTTCGAAGGGTCTAATCAGTATCGAAAGAATGAAAGCCAGGACACTGCAGACTATTCCTTTTTCTGAGGATCCTGTGTGGAAAGAAATAGAGGAAATGACAAGTTTTGGGAAAGAAGCTCTGTTAGCAGACAAATTTCCTTCTCATAAAATTGATGACTTGGATTCCTTGTTGCAGATTGCAGCGGGCTCATCTGAAAGTGTTCTACATTCTCAAGGTGAAAGTATTGATACAGGTAGCAGGGACATACGTAATTTGAAAATGACCAATAATGAAAGTTTAAAAGGTGAAGCAAATGCACAAACATTCCGAACCAGAGCTTTTCAAACTCCTAACATTCAACCGCTTCGTCTCAAAATTTTGACACAACAGCCACCTACAACCGAGAAAAGCAGTGCATGTGCACTTGATGAAGTCCTCGAAGACATTCGAGCATCTCTTCAACGGAAGCCTCTAAGCCCCAAAACAAAGAAAAGCTTTGGAAGCTCAGGCTCTTCGCCTAGTCTGCTTTCTCCAGACATTAAGCATTCTACGAAGCAGTTGACAGAAGATTCAGTATCAAAGCCTAACATATCACTGGCATGCAGGGTTATAGCTCAGAAAAACAATGAACAGGTGGCAGGATATCCAGGGCCTGCAGTGCTAGAAGAAAATGAGCTAACAGGGCAAGAGAAATTTGAGCAACAACTTAAAGAGGCAATGCAAGCGCCTTTTATTGATCCCCAGTACACTCAGTTCCCGTATCTGATCAATGGAAACTATCATCTTGACCCATCGTTGTTGAAACAAAAACTTATAAGCACAGGGTTAGCTGCTGATTCATCAGATGAATCAGTAGTCAGTCTACTGAATGGGAGTCTTGCGGCCGATCAGAAAGTATACACTCAATGTCTTGGCCCCTCAAAAGACTTATCAGCTAATCAGACTCGAACATTACAAATACAACAGCAGACTGTTAGTAAGACGAAGCCTGATGCATCAGGTTTGGATCAGTCGGTTGAAGACTTGAAGGGCTTGGCTAGAGAGGTTGAGTTTAAGCTGTCACAAATAAAATCAAGAATAGTCCAAGCTGATGAAGATAGGTTGGATTCAATTCTGCGGGCATTGAGAAAGTTTGCCCCAACTGCAGAACAGAAATACTTTGATGTCAAATTTTCACCAATAGACAGTGGAAAGGCAAAGAAATCAAAACTAAGCGATGCTTTAACAGAGCTGGAGAGAATATATGACAGTTTAGATTTAGACGATGACTCTATCATTGATGGTGCTGACAGGCGGGATTATGTAAGATCACCGAATCAGTCATCTTCAAATGTTGTAAATGTTGGCCACAATAAAGACGGATCTGAGCATTCCGTTCATATCGATTCTAGGATTCGATCGAAAAGATTCACTAGTGGCTTTAGCGAAGATATAGCTGAGGTGGAACGCCAGACACAAGGTGAATTTGAGGATATTACAAAAGCGTTTCAAGTTCTCCTGGAGGAAGTTACGAAGCAATGCAAAGCAGTAGTGAGTAATACTTCTTACCCAGTGCATGGTCACCCTGCAGTGCATGGTCACCCTGTGCTCTCAGAACCGAGTAAGGACACTCAAGTACCAATTAAGGTCAAAGTTCAGCCACAAGTCACCCACCATTATCTACAGGATGAGAGTAGTTATTCTGTAAATAAATTAGGGTCAGTTATGACGGACCTAAGAAAAGACAAAGTAGGAAATCAGCATGTCGCGCCAAGTAGAGGTCAACAACACTCAAAAAATCAGTCAGCTCTGTATGTTTCCTTTGACAAACCTATCCGATCAAGTTCAAGCTCACAAACTACTCTGCCAGACCCTTCTGCACAAACAGCCCATGCCATCGATAGGGCAGAGCACAAAGTCATCTCTCAAGTACCTGCACATGTTAACCAATCTAGAAAACGAATAGAGAAGCCACCCGATGCACATACCAAGCTACAAGCTAAGACAAGCTTAAGCACACAGTCTGGAGTTGGAAAAGTCATCATAGATAAATTGGGCTCAGCGACATCAGTGGTCTCAGCCGGTTTAAAACCTTCAGGTCTCAGTTCAACTGTTAAGCAAAAGACAGTGGACATGGGAATTCAGGCAAACACTGAACTAGTCTCTAACGCTATGTCTGAACAACATCATTCTTCCAGAGGAGCTGGAAGGTTCCAGCGCCGGGGCAACATGGAGCACAGAAAGTCAATGCCAGCTGATGTTCTTAAAAGGACAATAGAAACTCAGACTGTTGAGACACAGACTACGTTTTCACCAGTCCGAGATCAGTTCGAGTCCAAACCAAAGGCTGATAACACAGAGTCCTCTGTTGCAGAATGCTCCATCTCGAGTGACAGCTCTCCCGATGTAAAAGTCCCACGCAAGCGGAAAATATCTAAAGGCATCGCATCAAAAATTGAATTGTTCAGTTCAAGTGATGATGAGCGCGGAAGACTTTCACAGTTGACACGTTCACAAAGCGCACCCAGTTTGATTGAATTATTACAGGACGATAGATCTGAAATAAAATGCCCAAAAGGTGAAAAAACCTCGTCAAGGTCGTCAAAAAGAAAGAGTTCAACTCCAAGACACATAAAACAAAGAAATAATGAATCAAGAATACGGCAAAAACATCATATTTCAACCAACGATGACCAGGTGGAGAAAGGATCAGAAAGCATGACTTCTTCTATCACATCAGAAGATATACAATCTCCTCCCTTGAATAAACCCCCGCTTTATCCCTTTAAACTTTCTAAATCTGAGAAGGACTCTCCGAAAAGGCTCGAGCGCAAATATTTCAACTTTGACAGAGATCCTGATAGGACACAGAGAATCGTTGCTGAACGAAACTACATGTCTGATGGAGAGACCAGAAAACCACGTAGAAAATCGGAAGGCTGTGATACTGAACTTGAAGAAAAATTTGAAAGACCGAGAAGTTTTCATGAACTTGTTGCCATGTTTGAAAGTAATCCTGACAAGCTGAAAAGGATTAAGAGACTTCGAAAATGTGCATCGACGGAATCTATGGTAACGGAAACAATTCTCCGTAAAACCTTCAGGTCTGACCCAGACCTTTTTCAGGATGGAAATAAGGGAGACTCCGGCATGATATTAAAATTAGAGCTTCAAATGACTAGTTGATATATTCCTTAGGCACGTGCATGTATAATTTTTGTAAAGCCAGGTGCTTTTTGAAGTACCTTAGAATATGTTATCTAAGTATTACCAATATATATATATATATATATATATATATATATATATATATATATATATATATATATATATATATATATATATATATATATATATTAATCAAGGTTATCTAGTCAGATAGTATTATACATATTTGTTTGAAACAAAATATCTACTTTCGTCCATTAGTTTCACACGTAACCGTATTTAAAACTCACCGCGTATGCTGAACGTGATACTCGCATTTATGGTTGATATTATGTTTTATTTTCACCACTTGCCAACACGTGTCAACATTTCCTGCATGTTTGTTACACTGTAGAATTGTGGCATGGTGCGTCTTGATCCGCCATCTATGATACAAGTAAACATCTGCTAAAAACCTACATATTCCCGGAAAACCCCAGCGTATTTTACAGTCGAAACTCCTTTCAAGATCATGTGTAATATTAAGCAGTCTCTTGCGTGCAACAGTTAGTTTTTTAATCCCGTAAACCAAAATAAGCAGTCTCTTCTTTGCAAGTTAGTTTTTTAAGCCCGGTAACCAATATAATAAAATGATGAACCTCAGTTAAGTGACTAGCTGTCTTCAACAGTTCCATTACTCACTTTCTATAGGTGACCGCATATGACAGTTAACACACATATTTCATCATTACTCCTCCTAAATTACTGTGCTTATAACAGCTTATCACACGTGTTATCTTTGATCTTCCTAAATTACTGTGCTTATAACAGCTTATCACACGTGTTATCTTTGATCTTCCTAAATTACTGTGCTTATAACAGCTTATCACACGTATTATCGTTGCTCTTCCTAAATTACTGTGCTTATAACAGATTAGCACACATATGTTATCATTACTCTTCCTAAAGTACAGGGATGATTGCCAAGCACGTTTATGAACACATCCATCCCAAAGTCTAATTGGTAAACAATGAAAATGGTGCCCTCTGACATTGTATATGGCCGTCAAGATAGCCATTTTGAAAAGCTTGTTGTCCATACTACAACCGAGCGGGTAGTCTGATCGATATGGGATTTTCACTGCAAGACATCATTCGGTGTCAAATTGGCTTTAAATCAAATGGTGCTGATCTGACAGCCAGCTGGCTCTGATTGAAAATGGTGCACACCATTCCTCCAACTTGGCGCCATAGCAATGTCAAAAATGTTGTCATCACTACTTCTCTTGCCTGAATAATGGCATTGACTTTAGGTTTGCACTTAAACACGTCTTGCAATATCTAATTGGCTCAGAATGAAAATGGTGCAGGTCTGACCGCGAACATATTCACGCTTATGTTAAGATTTTTTGCAAACCATACCAAAATGACTTTGGTGTCAAGTCAAAGGTCATCGATTGCATTTGATTTTGTACTTTATTGAACTGAAAACAATGACTTATACATATGCAAGCGAAGTTTTAACGATTTGTTGTTAGTTTTCTTTCAGTAGAAAACATTTTATTCGGTGCTGTGACATAGATTTTAAGGTCAAGGGTCATGAGGTTTTTTGTTGTTGCTGTTTTGGCGTGTTAGCATGATTACGTAAACAAATATGAATTGATTGTTATCATTTAACCCAGTTTGTGGATCAATCTAAAGAATACTGTCAACCGTGCGACTTCACACAAAACTCCTCCAGTTTTGTTTTAAATAAAGAATGTGACACATACAAATGATTTAATGAAAATATTTTCACATTGAAGGCAACTGAATTCTTTTGCGATTGTTTTCTGAATTTCAGAAAATTGTGTCATGTTGAAGTCTAAATTTAATGACATTCCGATCTTGAAGAATTTAACTTTCCTGCCTGGCATCCAAAGAGAATTCTCATTTCGTTGCCACTGCAAGCGAAACTATCGAATAAGTCATCGTTATTGCATGGATTTAGTCAAATGTGGCAAACATTATATATATATATATATATATATATATATATATATATATATATATATATATATATATATATGAAAGAGAGAGAGGGGCAGAGGCCCGATATTTCTAAAAGCCAGGTACTCTTTCTATGAGTTGGAAGAAAGCACCTGGTTTTTGGATCCGTTGGGTAACTCTGCAAAAACGACAGCTAAATTTTATGAACAGAAAGGTGTAAATTCTACACCATTGCAGTCGCATTACAGTCATGCCAAGCTCAAAATACGAAAGAAAGAAGAAAGAAAGAAAAAAAACCATTACAAATACATCTGCTACCAACCTTGTTTTGGTCTATAGTGATAGTTCAATGTGTGCGTTTGCTTGTGAGAAATGCACTTATGGGTAGTTTATAGGGGCACTACCGCATAATATGAAACAATACACAATTTTGGAAAACGTTAGGAATTGTATTCCTTGTACAAACTCGATGTTCTGACCCAACAAGTACTGTAAAACATTTGGGTATGCATTGATAATCGAAGTCAAAGTTTCAGACTTTGAAAAGCGTCGTTTTAGAGGTATACATATTCGAACGACTGCGGCTGTTACCATACAAGCTGATGGCTGGACGTAAATAATGTGTTGAAAACTCCCATCTCAGAGGAAGAAATGTACTTTGTAGAAAGACCGTTTGTACAGATGGGATAGGTTTCATCAAAGTGTTACACGCTTCCATCCAATGGAAAATGACTTTACCTTTGCGCTTTTACCAATTTGATGTCACGTGACCATACACACGTCGTCAAGGAAAGCCCCACGTACATCAAACTTTTGAGCGCCTTTAAAAGCAGTGTTCAGCATTTTAGATCGAACAGAACGTCAATTTAAAAAATGTTCTCGACACTTTGGATCGAAGTGAATGAAAAACAAAAGCAGTGTAAAAATTTGGAAAATATACGCAGTATTGTTCCTTTACGTTTAGGTTTTGTTAGTAACTTAAACTGAGATATACGCAACAACCTTCATATGAGATCAGACCTCTGGGGTGTTCAGGGTGCATATATTTGCTGACTTAAGTACATAA
Organism: Sinohyriopsis cumingii; assembly: GCA_028554795.2. NCBI lineage: Eukaryota > Metazoa > Mollusca > Bivalvia > Unionida > Unionidae > Sinohyriopsis > Sinohyriopsis cumingii. Next base: position 84,783,279 of record CM068833.1, read on the forward strand.
ATGCTACTACAGAGAGAGAGAAAGAGAGAGAGAGAGAGCATTTTGCCTAAAAATTGCTCCTTAGGAAATTTTCGATGAATTCATAAGTGTATGCCAGGAGGAGGAAATTTATATGTATCCATTATTCTCTAAACGGTCAGCGATAAGACTAGATGTTCGGACAATATAAGTACATTGTTTTGACACTGGCAGTGAGAGACGCTGATATCGCTTCCATAAGCAGCTCACCACATTATGATCCAACATGGGGTAAAATACTGGAAAAAAATAATTTATTAACCATCTATCTTTCATCTGGCTTAACTGTTTATACATTATAAGCCTTTTATATGTCAGATTGTGTTCTTCAGGGTGGCGTGTTCGGCCCACTGTTGTTGTGTATTGTGACTGGCTCAAATACATGTGCATTTTCTGTTGGACAAAGGCAGTCCGATTGAGCTAGATATGTAGCTGACTATATTTTGGGTGTGATTTTGTTTTAAAACTTCAGTTCCTTGTGTTTATATCTTTTTTGGAACTGTTAACGTGCTTGGGGTGTCTCTATTATGTTACACGTAGTTTTTACGGACACTGTAAGCATGTTGCTGCGCCTGCCTTTGAGGAAGCTCGACACAGCGAGCACTTCTATGGTCAGTTTGAATGTCTGCATGGCTATGTTTCAGTCCAGCTACAACTAAGGTCAATGTCCATGTTTCTTTTTATATAGTAGTACAATTATGAACGTCAAAACCTGACTACTCGCTCAGTGATTGCACGTTAATATGAACCATGACAAAAATGTGTATATGTATAAACTTTAATACATTGTTTCTTTTAAAAAAAATTAAAAACCTGTACATGTATTATATGCAGTGGTTGTGCCAAATAGTTGATTTTACCTGTTATATAGTTTTTATAAGTTGCACGTTCATCAAAAGTGCAATTAGACACATATTTTTGAAGACTGATATTTTCCACTTCTTTGTAAATACTCAATAGGTTGCATATTTGTTTCTTGTAAATTAAGAGTTAGCATTAATTTTATGCAAATGGGGTATAGGTGAAATACTTTGGCATTCGCTTATAAGACGGGTCCAACTGCAAACTGCATAGACCCAGATCTACCTTCGCATAACGCGACGTATGTGGGTCTAAGCATTGTGCTAGAAGTAATCATTAGATAAATAACAGACCCCGATCTGCCAGTGAGATATGCGACGGATTATTAAGGTCTGTGTTTGCAGTTGGAACCGACATATACTCGAGCACGGACGGTAAGTATATAAATGAAGAATCCTACATAAAATGAACTGTTTTATACATTGTAATGTTTAATCCCACATTGTTATGCACATTGAAAAACGGATCTTAAATTCATGGCATGTACATTTTTTTTTTTTTTTTTTTTTTTTTTTTTTGTAATTGTGCCTGAACTTACTTTGATACATGTGGATGGCTACTTAATGCGTGAACCAAAATATCGGCATTTGTCGATTCACTTTAAACGAGATAATCACGCCTACCAATTAGCTTATTGACCAATCACCAGAACTGAGCTAACCACGTCAACTAATTTGTTTAGCAATATCTATAAAATTACTCCATGTCTTGCAAGAAACTATCGTTTCATTATTTTTTAAAAAAATTGGTTGATATTGAATGTTTTACGCAAATTGAATTCAGAATAATAAAAAAAATTGAAAATATGCATTTTATATAGTGGAAACTGCCTAGGTGTCCCGTGTTTTTGTAAGAAAGACAATATTGTAGAGGTCAGTACCCACAAGTATATATGACATACCTAATTACACATTGTAGATTCAATCATTTATATTAACGCCATCGTGTTATTTCGGTCAGATATCAGGCACTGGAAAATACTGACACATATTGTATAGTATCAGTGGTAAATCTTTGAGAGTTCAGATAAAAGTTTGTTGTTTTCAGCGATGATGTGTCGGTGTTCAGAACGGTTTAGTGAGCTTTTGACTGTTTACAGGAATGTCTCCGTATGTACATGGTATCAACATGATAGGATCAGTTATTCCTTATTATTCCTTATTGTTCCTTGAGACGATTCATTTATCCAGATCCCTTGCTAATCCATACGAAAGAAAAGGATTCCTGGATTTACGGAGTTTTACAGTAGAAAAATCCTGGATGTACGGAGTTTTACTGTAGATTTACAGTCGCAATTTTTATGTCTTTATACACTTCATAAATAAAAATGCAACGCTATCTGTCAAAGAGAGGCGAATGTATTATCCGAATGACTACTGGGATCGGAACTCGTACTTCTGAATGGTCATCAAGGATGGTTATCGAAAGGCAGAAAAATACTCGTTTTATTTTCCATGTTTTACACAGGTTGCCTTTTGCATCGAATACATTTTCTACAACGACAATAATGTGATTTTTAATTGTGAATATGTTTTGATTATCAGGGTTTATGACGTATATTCTCTTATTTGTACCGTAAGTTTTTTTTTTAATGTTTTATCAGCTGCATTAATCTGGAGCTTAGAAGAGATATTAGTTGACTGCCGAATTAGTAGTCTTCATGCTGTACCTAGTATATCATACTTTCAACACAATTGTCACCTTTTTGACTTTTAATTTATCTTATTATCATATATCCAATGGATCCATGCAATACTACACGCCCACCATTACCCAGACTTTTATTACAGCGTTTTTGTGTATTTTTGTGCGAAGATTAATCAAGGGAGATAATGTGAAAATCGCCTGTTATCTTTATGTTCGAATTAAAGTCACCATATTGATACGATAACTTAATTATATCCATTATGAAGAAATCAACTTATCTAGTCATGATGTTGGTTTATCTCGTGTATGTAAAGAACGATCCATGAATTTGTATAACGATATTGATTTATTTTATATGTTGGGTGAGTGGCAATGACGTACTTCTTTTTATATACAATGCGAATTACAATAACGTATTTGATTTAATGTCCATTTATATCGAATAGACGTAATCATTTTAGTACAGCTGAACTCTCATACTGCTGCGAAATACAAATATTATGTCACAGTATATCTTGGATGCAATAAAGATTTCGGTACGAAAATGAATAATTTATCAGTACCCATTATATTTCTCTGCTTGGTTGTCTTTTAGCGGCACTGTCGATACATAATTTGCTGTATCAGATGCGGAGGACGTGGGAGCTAAATGCCATTCCAAGAGACTAAATCAAGGGAGCCGGCCGGTGCCAATTTGGACGAAGAACGAACTCGTGACTCTTGGATTACGACTCTGACGCATTTCCAGCTGAGCGTCCTTGGTTTCCATCGTGAATCAATATGTATTTTATGTGGATCGTAGTCTATTTGTGGCGGAGGAAATATGTGATCATCTTTACCCTAGCACACATTCAAGCTATTTGTTATCGGATAGACGCTGTCAGTTGAGGAAAACTTGTAGAGACTGCCGACACAGACAAGAGTGACTGTACACACAAACACGGACCACTTCAACTTGTTCATGCTATCCATCCTGAATATTTTCAGACATGTTTTCTTTTCACTGATGGAACCTACCAATCTGTTCTTATTTCTCTTTGCATCATTCTTTCTTTTATCTATCCCATTCCATTTGTCTTTGTTTCATATCTCATCTGGCCATACGGCCATGCACCTAATGGCGTAGCCTATGACCGTCTTAGGTCGTGCCTGCGCTCACCGTTAGCTTGTTAACACTATGGTCTCCAAACTTCTGATCCGTTTTCAAGCAAACCTGGGATTTAGGTTTTAACTGCGTAACTTAACATTTTTTACTCATGAAAGTGCTAGAATTTTGTTTTAATTTCGTAGGAGCAGGAAAAGTATAATAAACCTTTTCTGATTCCCAATCACAATATCCTCAAAGAGGCTGGAGCTGTTTCTTGGTTACAAAAGCAAAGTGAACAAAAGTGCCTTAGCCTCATTTGACACGTGACAGGAAATGAGTAACATGCTCAGTAATAAATCAGGTTCCAACAATCTATCAAGTCTCGCTGTAAATGGCTGTCGAAATGATGTTGTCATTCCCATGTCAAGTCCCCATCGGAGCCTCTCGTACTGTCGGGGTAGAAACGTGCACTCATCCTGGTCTCGGGGAGAAAAATTAAAGGAATCCAGCTGATGAAATCTTCCCTGACGCAAAATTGAAAGCTGCACGACTTTAAATACGAATGCCGTTGCACGGTCTTCATTCATAAAACTCCGATGATCAAAATGTAACTTCGTTTATGATTTAAGATGAAAAAGGATAATTATTAATCAAATACTTTTGTTCTACAGTTGGATATTGGAATTAGAACATTAATATGTATATAATAAAATTATAACTATGATACTAATTCGTTCTTAGTTGCTGGATCACGTCTTGTTGTCAGCGTCAGAAAGTCCGCTTCATGACTCGCATTGATCACGATTTTCTGATTCAGACAAATCAGTGTAATCTAGCAATCACGATACAATTTGTTATTATCACACCTGAGAATATATTTCTGATCCGATTTTGATCAAACTTGGACTATATGCCTATATGGTCGATATCATGGATTGATTCGATAATAAGCGAGATCCCTGAATATTAAATGAGATAATCATGCATGTGATTAGCTGAGTTTCTTAACACTTTGGAAGCCATATTTTTGTCCGATTTGATCAAACTTGGAATGTAGGCTTACATCAATAATGTCCCTCACCTTCAATCCTAAGAGCAAGATCCTCACTTGCTGACCTTGTTACCACTATGGAGGCCATATTTCTGACTCGATTCGGATCAGACATGGAATATAGACTTGTATCTGCAAGTTCGATAACCAATGAGATTTACGCATATTAATTAGTTGATCCTTCATCTGATTGGCTGAACTTTCTACCACCCAGGAAACCATATTTATTATCAGATTTTTATAAATCTTGTGATATTGGTTAATATTATAAAGATATTGTATTGGTCTGATAATGCATATTAATACTGTAATCTTGCTTATTACATGCTCATTTTTCCCCCGTTAACTTTACATTGTTAGAATCGTTCAGTATTACCCGATACTGAACTCGTGCGGCAATAGACATATAGCATTCACGTGCATAAAGAAAATACTTTATTTTGTAAACAAACAATGGACGCAGACGCCAGCACTTTTGATTTGTACACAAATCATGTACACTCGCGTAAGAGGCTCTTTACGTTGTGGTTGTTTAAATTTGTTTCTGAATGAACTAAAACAGATGTTTCGTGGACTGCCACATACCAGCTGCTTTGGTACATTCCGTGCTGATACACTGTTACGGATTTAGGCTAGCTACAGTATATAATATACGCAAGATAAGGTCCTTACAAATAACATACAAGTGACAAGTCATATACTCTCTTCTTTCTTTAGCTGGTGATAAGAATGGCAAAATAAAATATACTTACAGTTTTACATCCTGAATTTCCTCCACATGTATTTTCTTAATTCTGCAAATCCGATTTACACGAGCCATGTCATAGGTTTTCAATCTGGATTACACATTTCGAAATTGTGCTGTAATTTCGATGATAAGTGCATTTGCATCCTTCTTACTGCACTCAAAATGAAATAAGCATTAAATTCCATAGCGTCTTTTTGATAATTGCAATTGAAAGACTTCATATTTTCCCCACATTATGATTTCAAACATTCAATGACAGAAACAGAAACACATTTGTAGATGTCAACATGCTTCTCCCTAGCTTATTAAATCTCGTGTATTTCATGTGGAATCGTAACATACAAATCAAGTCCATAATCAAAAATACAAAAATCTATTCATTCCAGATCAAATGGAAAAGTTTATGCAGTGCACATTCATTCGCAATATGACTCTAAATTTCAATTTTAACTAGACACTTCATTTTCTTTCGAAAGTTATGTCGAGCGCACGACTAAGTTCAAATTTATCTGGGCTGAATTATGTGTGCAGTAATAATGTTGATTTGTGTAATGATGAATATGCGCTTGTGTATTTAGCTTGGAATGCGGCATACATTCATTTACGTTGTTTCTTGTAGTGTATTGTGTTTATATAATTAAACTTAGGTAGAATAAAAAAATGAGCATATAATAGAAAGGTTACTGCATTTGTATGGGTAAACATGAACTCTTGGTCGGAAGGATATACGGCACTCCCAAGGTCATGCAGTATTCCATCCCAAAACTCGTTCATATTTTCCCATACAAATGCAGTAACCTATAAATCTGATTCGTTGACTTTGCACCTCTCTGGAAGACACATTAGTGACCAGAATTTGATCAAACATGGAATATACGCTTCTATCAGTAAGATCTAAGACTGTGTCAATAATGAGAAAAATTGGTCTTATTGTACTGAGGTGTTGCTGCGTCTGACTGACTGAGACTCTTGAAGCCTTGTCTTTGATCTGTTCGGTTCATTCTAATCAAGATATTGGATCACTTCGATCACGACCATGTCAATTATGCCCTCATATTTACAAACAATTTGCATTCGGATACATTAAAAAGCTATAATCAACGTGATATTAATGGGAGGCAGTTTACTTTGGATGTATTATTCGATTACTAAATAAGCCTGCCTGGTGAAATATTCATTTTTTTAATTATTTTTTTTAAAGTTATGTAAGTCAGGCAGACGATAACAGGATATCTTCGCCCCTTGTTTCTCTCCTTGACCTACAAGTTATATGTCAGTAAAACTGTATAAACCAGTTCATCGCTTCGTCTATATCTATCTATCTATCTATCTATCTATCTATCTATATATATATATATATATATATATATATATATATATATATATATATATATATATATATATATATATGCATGTTTCTCTGAAGCTGCCTGTCGGTCTAATCATTCTGCGAGCGCGCACGAGAGAGAGAGAGAGAGAGAGAGAGAGAGAGAGAGAGAGAACATTTTGCGTCTAGCCTAGGTAGCGGATAGATTGATAGTTATGATAGTTATTTGGGTTGGCATTTTACCAGAGTATTAGGTGCCTTGGCTTATGTTTTGGTTGAGAACGTCTATTTTAGAACACAACTATCAATATTTATCTGCTTCATTGTGGTCTGTAGACGTCTGTAGATGATGAAAAAAGATTTGGTTTAGTTTCCTTTGAAACAGTTAGCCAAACGTACACACCAACTGTCTCCCCCTCGTTCGACTAAGAAGGGATTCGAAATTGAATTACTGAATTTATGTTCGTCAGAGCACTCACTGAGATGGCGTTTGCATATTATTTTATGCGAGTCTTTATGATATTTATTTTAATGCTTGCATCCCTTTTTTGTTATAATGAAATTAATCTTTTAAATAGTTACTGGTGGAAAGAGAGGCAACTCTTTAATATGCTCTCCTATTTTGCCTCATGTTATCTCTCCTAGTTAAGTCCCTTGCAAAACTCCTCGATGCCCGCAGACAAATTATATTTACCAACCTCCCTCCATCTCTGATTCCCACTTTCGTTACTCTATTCTTATTTCTTTTCTTGTTGTCTTTATTATTCAAAATGTTTTCTTGGAACGCATGAGTGTCACTGAGATAAAAAAAAAATCTTCACTCTCTATATCAACAGAGAAATTTTATCAGTGCAATCAAATAAAACTGGAAATAAGCATGAATATGTGCCACTATATGCAATCTACGACCTTTGACCTGGTTTCATTTGGTTACATTAATATAATACGGTAACATTTAAAACCCCTATCCAACCGCTACGTTAAAAATCAAAATCAAAGAAACAAAAAATATCGGACCGCGCACTGTAGGAAGTTCCACTTGCCTGACCTACGAGATTTCTTAGTTACTGAAAAACGATACACCTCATGGTAGACTAGGACATTTTCTCAGATGCGTTGTTACATACAATCCAGGACGCATTTTTGAGGAAAACTTAGAAAACCACTTTCTCGA